>JAWWEV010000167.1:4093227-4115828 GCA_035583235.1 Hafferia zeledoni | reverse complement strand
AGCAGGAGAACAGGGGCACACAGAGCTCCTGGGTGAGGATGTTCAGCCTGTCCTGGCAGCAGGAGAACAGGGGCACACAGAGCTCCTGGGTGAGGATGTTCAGCCTGTCCTGGCAGCAGGAGAACAGGGGCACAGAGAGCTCCAGGCAGGAGATGTTCAGCCTGTCCTGCCCATCTCCTGCCTGGCTCTGCAAGGGCTGTGCCAGCACTGCCAGCAGGTCTGTGCTTACCCAGTGGGATAAGGCATCAGTGAAAAAAGGGCATTCCCACAAATGCCCATTGTGAATGGGGACACAAGGCTGAAGGTTAGTGATGGAAGGCCACACAAGTCCTCTTTAGAGCAAATTTGGAAAGAGTGGAGCTCTCCTGACCTCTTGACAACAAGAGCAGGGGTGTGAGGCCCTTTTTGCTGGAGCTTGGGCATTTATGAGTTTTTGTGCAGGACAGACCCATGGATGGGTGATATGGGAGATGAGGTTAGAGCTAGAGCAAGCCTCAGAAGGGAAGGGAGTGAACTTGTGAGAGAGTGGACACAGGATACAAGAAGTTGGAGACAGGAAGAAGGACAGAATCAACTTTAGACCAACAATAATGCTGATGTGTAGCTTTAGTACCACCTATGCATTTTAAGCATCTTTGGATGCCTTTCTTGAGATACTTAATGCTCCTCCTGCACTCCTTGTGATACTGTGCAAGAGGAGAAAAGGCAGAAGAAAGCAGGGCTAAGTGTTGGACTCAATGCTCCTGATGGGTCCCTTCCAGATCAGCACATTCCCTGGTTCTGTGACAGCAGCATGGCTTAGCAGCAGACATTTGCACTTCTGGTGTACTATCTAGTGCTGGTTGCTGATTACTTAATTCAGGTTTTTGTTTGCCCTATGGTTGTTTTTCTACACTTTTTTCCCAAACCAGAATTAGATGTTCCAGCAGCTAGCAGAGAAGACAAGACTAATGCATCATCTTCAACCTGGTAGCTGACCTTTATCTTATAAGGAAAAAAAGAATATCCATTTAATTTACTTTGTTGGTGTGGTGAGGGGCTCTGGCTGCACTGAGAAAATGAGTTGAGTGGTTCAGCTGACATTCATGTCTGATTCTAGGTCATCAAGATATTCAAATGTAAACTGAAGGACTTGAAGTATGATAAATAACAGAAGGGTTTTTTATTGAGCAAATTCTAACTTCACTATGCTTTGAACAAGGCTTGAAACAGTTACAGTAAAAAAAAATGCACAGTTACATACAAGGGCAAAACTGCAGATTTTTTCCTAATTTACCTTGTATCTCAAAATTATCACATGAAACAATGCAAGGAGATATAATGACCTTGCAACATGTTTGTGACACTACCAAAGGTATTTTCTCACAAGTGCAGGTCCTTTGACAGAAGTCTAAACATATTCAAATTCAAATATTAATAGAGATAAAAGTATCATGATAATGAAAGTAGCTGTCAGGACTACACTGTTCTTGAAAGGTGGTAGAACTGTGGGAAGGCATTTTGGTGATGATGAATGAATCTCTTTGCATAGGGCTGGAGAACAGTCTGAAGTGATACAGCTTATCTCGTTGCATCATTAGAGAAGGGTGTTGGAACATGTTGCCTCTGTTCTTGTGAGCTGTGCTCGTTCTTCAGTTTTGTTCCCTTGGAGCAAAACTTCCTTTCCTACTGTCCTTCCTCTTTCCCCACCTCCAACACAAGAGGAAGAGGATATAGAAACTGGTTTCTTAGTATCTGTGCATGATAAAAGCAACACACGATATGTAGAAACTTATTAGCCTGGATATGTGGGTTTGTAAAGCTTTAAATGACATTTGAGTTTCTTGTATCCCACTTTCTACACAGGCACAAGGTCTTTCAAGCTTGGCTTGATGAAGATTGTTTCATGGGTGTAAGTAAAAAAATAATGAAATAATATAATGTCAAATGCATGGTCCTGTTACTCATAGTGTGTGGATAATGACCTGACTGAAACCAGAGCAGCTCTGAAATTTACTGTGCCTTGTTTGTGCATCTTTTTGTCAGGGCCAGCTTTTCCTATTAGGGTACTGTGTTTCAAGTAGTCAATTAAGTGCCATATGGTGAGGCCCTTTCAGTTTAGTATCACATTTTTATTCACTTGCTTTCCTTCTATCCCTTTCTGTTTTATTTTTTATTAGAAAAGCAAATACTTGACATCTTTTCTTACCTTGATTGCAAATAATTTGTGATACTAAAATTATGAGGAAGGAGATTTTATGACATTTCATGAATATTTGGCCTGAACCTCAGAAAAGAATGGCGAGATCAAAGCCTGGTTTTAATAAATTTCCAATATATTTTCAGCATGTCCTTTATCCTGTCATCTGATATTGCAATTGTCCCCAATGAGCAGAAGTATGTCCTGTCATGTTTTAAATAATATATCACCCAGTCCTCTGCTTCATGTCTTTTCTGTACATGGCCAAGGTCTCTGAAACACTTAAGACTAGTTTAGGCTTTCAAAGGCATTCTAGGGCCTGTAGTTCCTGTACCTCAGGAAACAAAACTTATCTGACTCATGGAACTGAGAGAAGAAAAGGTCCCTTAAGTGATCTGGGATTTCTCACAGTGAATACAAAGGTATCTTCTGCTCAGAAGAAGTTTCTTCTTTCAGTATTGTAACTACCAAATAAAAATGCCCCTAAGCCTACATTTTTGAGATTATTCTGTAAATGCATGCAATTTGCAATCAGGATTTTTTCTCATATTCGGCCCATTTCCCGCGCCCCCCCCCCATTTCAATTGCACACCTTTAGGATACCAAGTCTTCCTTTTGAGAAAACAGAAACTCACCCATATATTACTGGTGATTTCTCTGTTCACATTTCCCTTACCTTTTCCCTTAATCTGATGAACTGACAACATTTTGAGGTATCATTTTGGTCTGCCCCAGTACTGATTTCATCCCGATAACTCCCTTGGCCACTCTTAGGACTTGTGGCTCAGTTCAAGCCAGACGCTTGTTTTGCACAGTCATATTTTATGCTTTCAAAACTAAGTCCAGCCCAGGTCTTAATTAGCAATGACATATTCCCTGAACTCTGGGTTGGTAAGAGAAGATAAACAACTCTAGGTTGGTAAGCAGAAGATAAACAGCAGTTGCAGCATCCTTGGCCAGGAATCATGCCCTCAATGCCTGTGCTTGATATGCAGACATAGTCCCTAAGCTGCTTATGCTCCTGTCCATCTGCTGAGATGGCAGAGTGCCTTGTCGCAAGTTGTTTGGACTCCTGCCTCGAGCGCAGAGGAGCCAGGCAATGATCAGCAGCCTGCATGACAATGCAGGCATCATTTCTTCTAGAAGAACAGCTCCTTTAAGCAATTAGTGTATTACAGGCTGCTGCCACGGGCCTCTTAGAGCATCGTTACACCTGTTGATCGTTACGTGCCAAGAACAGAGTCCATGAGCCGTGGAACCAGCGAGCAGCCCGACCAGGGCAGTGTGGGTTTGAGCTGCCAAGGAGACAGGTTGGGCTGCCGCGGGGGGATCAAACTCATCAGCAGTTCTCAGGGTGTCAGAAACAGACCTCGGCAGGCCAGAACTGCCTGGAGGCACATCCAATACAGTCGATTCAATGGCCCCAAGTAGCGACTGAAACTAAGTACCAGCAACAGCACCTGTGTGACAGCTTTCCTCACAGAACTGGTAATTAAATCAAGCAAAACCAGGGGAGCTTCGTGCTACGCTCTTCAAAGAAAATAGAAGACTCTGACCTTATTCTTCCCGCTGAATAGACACACCTGTAAAGGCAAAGGTACAGTAGGAAAAGAAGGTAAAATTCATTTTTTGTAGGCATAATTAGGTAACCCTACAGAGTGGTGGGATTCAGTACAGCAGTACTAAACCCCTTTGCTAGCAGAAAAAACAAAAAGGAGGAAGTTCTGAATATTTCTCTGCAAGTGCAAGAGGGATAAGCACTGAAAGGCAAACCCACTTTCAGTATCTGCCCCTCAGATTAGGGTACAGTAGCTGCATGACAGCAGCAGCAATTCTGTCAGCTGGGGCTACTAAACCTGTTTCTCTTCTGTCTTGAGATGCCTTTAGATCACCATAAGCCACTTGGTTTGGAAGGAAGTCCAGAGGCAGCTTGTGACCCATTCTGCCAGCCTCATGCTATCCAAAGGTCAAATCTGTAAGCTAGGATTTTTTTGACAAAAACTATTTTTGGGAAATGAAGCCTCAACAACTTTTATAAGCATTGACCCAGTTAGCTCACGTCAAAAAGTAAAAACTGGTGTGTGTGTATATATATATATATATATATATATATATATATATATATATATTCTGTTTAACTGAAAAAGAATGCTTTTCTTTATTTTTAAACTGCACTGCAAAACATTTTAAAATTAACAGATTTTGGCCATGCTAGTAATTTTTAGAATTACTTGAAAGTTCAGGAACCATTAACCTGAGTGAGCCTCAAAACATCATTTCATTTTTATTTCTCGTGTACACCAGAGAAGTACAATCAGTTGTGTGTACTTCTCAGCATTAGCCTTGGTGTCATTTTAAAGCTCTGAGTTGCTGGAGTGGACAAAAGGACTTGTGAGAGCTTCTGTGTGTTTCCAAGTATGAAGAGTGAGCTGAAGGGCTGTTACCAGTCTGCTCTGGGTTATGTGCAGCTGTCACAGTCTGTGCCAGGTCTCACTGTGATCAGTGGGAATTCTGCCATCAAGTTCATCAGGACCAAGATTTACCCTGAGTGAGCCCCAGCTGATATTTTGTGTACACCATTGGGGTTATTCTGCTTTCTGCCAGATGATCATTTTGCGTGCCAGATAAAGGGATTTTCGCAAACACTGGTAAATGAAGGCTGTTGATTCCTTATTATGGGAAAGTTTTGTGTTTGAGACAGGTGACAGCCTTTGCATTTGTACTGTACAGCTGAGTTCAGAAACCAGCCTCCGGTGTGTGGACTCACAATAAATGCCACAGCTTGGGTCTTTGACACCTGCAGTTAACATCATAAATGGCAAAAAAGTACCTGTGAACATGCAGATAATGTGATTTAAACACAGATCAGACTTTGTGCCAACCTTTCCCATCTAACTGGAAAGAAATACAAAATGAGCTCCATAACCAAGGAATATTGAATACCCATTGCATTTCTCCTGTGTGCTGTCCAACAGACTCTGGGCTGAAATTTTGCCATCATGTCATAGTTTCAGTGACTGCAGAACCAGCTTATGTATTCATCAAGGAACATCTTAGCCTGGAATTGTTCTGGCTGGAAAGAATCATCTAGTCCACTCACTACACAGTTTTACAGTATGTTAATCTGAAATTATTTAGGTATAACAATGTGAACAATCACAGCTCTACAGTAAAACGCCATCTAGCAGCTTCATTTTGCCCTTGGATCTATATGTATAAATCTTACTGATAGTAATACAGTTTCTTTTTATAGACTCAGAAATAAAGTTTGGTTAATACTGTTTTCTTCCTACCCAAAGTGTACATATTTCTGCAGGGTTTGTTGGCCACCCCTGTTTTATGGGAGTGCAGCTGGCAGAGCAGCTGAGTGCTGATCCCTGTGCCAGCCTCTCAGGAACGGTGCTGATACACGAGGAGTTCTTTCCCCTGTGACTAGCACCTGTACTCTTTTGTTTCTCTCGGGTAACAGAAAACAGGTGGAGTTTATTGTACTCTGAAAAACGTGAATCTGATCCAGAAGATAACGTTGGAGAAGGAGAAAACACTTAGGACTTTTCATTCTACTCTTTTCTGTGTTAAGACCTAATGCAACTTTCATGGAAGTAACAAGTCCAATGGCATAACTTACAAAGAGAGTAATATCAGTCTTTGGCCTTTCCATTGGGCTGAACCAAAAGCATAATTTAAGGGCGATTGTGGCAATGTGAGGTAGTTCTGATCTACTAAAATTTCATAAAACCATAAACCCAGTCATTGTCAGGACTATCCAGTGCAGCCTTTTCCCTTGCACACCAGCCAGTAGTGGGTGCTGGGGCAGAGCATGGAGACAGGACAGATGGTGCTGCTTCACAGGGTTTTCTCTGGTATGAAAGGAGGAGCTCAACCCCAGTGACACAGAACACAGAGAGTCGAAGGAGGGACTATTTTCAGTCTCTCATCTCCGAGTTTCAGTTGGAAATAGCAGAACACATCACAGCTCCATATTCCACTGCCATCACCAACCAGTTCAGAGCCCGAGCCAGGGTAAAACTGTGCAAGGCATGCACACACTTTACATTGTGTGAGAAGACTGCACTGAGCAGCTTTCAGATTCAGGAGGAAATTGGATGCAGATTAAAAGGCCTTTTAAACCAACAAACAGAAACATTCCCTGGGTGCCTACAATCCTTTTCAAATACACCAGACAATGAATCCTCCTAAGTTCATATTTGTGTTTTTTTAATGAAATGCTGCAGTCCAGAATTTTACACTGAAGAAAACCTTTTATTTCTTCCTGTTTTTAAGGATCCCTTGCTAATTAATCAGCTCCCTTAGTAGAATAGTTAGCTTTTCTAAAATTAAAACTAGTATCAAGGTCTCTCTTGTTTGGTAACTTCTCTGCAATTTGCTTTTCACTGTTAGGACTCAGAAAGAGACAGACATAATAAACCTCCTTGTGAGCCACAGAGCCTTTTAGGTGTAATGAGAGCTGAAAGCAAAGAATGTGAGAAACTGGTGGCTTCTCAGTGTAAGTAAGAAAAATAGGGAGGAGAGAAGCATGTAAAGGATGATGCTTCAGCAGTAATGATACTAATCACTCAATCCCTACTTCCCTACTGAGCTGAGCAAGTTGTTGAATTAAGCAAACCTTGAAAGGTCACAGGGAGAAGCCAACACTATCTCTTTCTTTGTCTGTAAGACACAGTTGGAGTTCAGATGCTGAGAGCTAGGAAGCATTTCCCAGTACCCCAGCACCCCAGCACCAGCTACTTTCAGACACAGAGCATTTCTAACAAGTTTGCAGAAAGCAGAGAGGTGGATGCCTGGAACACCTCCCTTGCCCTGCTGAGGTCAAAAGCAACGGGCAGGGGTTCCCCACTTTTGCCTCAGTCTCTGAGTGGCACGTGTAAGTCTCCTTCAGGTCAACACTGACACACAATTTACTGCCTTCTGTCAGAGGGAGAACTGTGTGCTTTGCCTGAATTTGAAGCTTTTTCACAGTATGGTTTCTGTTTTCTTTGTCCGGTGACTGGGCAGTTTAAACCACACAAACAAGCCTTTTGATTTTCTTCATAGCTGACTGATCTGTCTACGAGACTGCATTTGCTTTGGTGCTTGATTTTCTAGCCTCCTGGTAGTTCCCCCTCCATGGAAGGGAGCAAGGATGACTGCACTGGGCAGTCATGGCTGTGTGTGGCAGTGGAGCATTGCCCCAGGTCCCTCCTGCTGCAGTGGTAAGGGTACTCAGCTGTCTTGTCTTCTGGATATATGGTTTGTGTTATTATTGAAAAACTGAAGTCCGTTGTTCTCAAAGTGTGGGTTTCTTGCTAAAGCTGACTGTATGAAACCTGTAATTTTAGGATTTGAATTACTTTGGATCCAGTGACTTGGTGTCTGTCTACATGAACAACTCAGGAGTCTCTTTTTAAAGCAAGTCCCCCAGTAAACTCTCATTTTGGGTTTTGTATCACAGTGTAATCTCTGAACACAGACGGGTTCCCTTTCTGATGAAATTAAAGTGGAAAGCATATTCAGCTGTGCATCAGCTGTGCTGTAGTCCTTAGTGGGCATTCTGTTAGAGCTCCTCTGAAATAAAGCTTCAGAAACTTGTACAGTGTGGATGTCAGTTCTCCAACAAGAATTGGTTTGCTCTACAGGCGTATTCCTGTTCTGTTGCACAACCTGTAAATGCAGGCCTAGCCTTGTGTTAAGCTTTGACCCTCTTCTGCCTTATCTCTACTGAGGAAACCTGGAGAGGAGGAAGGAAACAAATAGATAGCACTTAAGTTGACAAAAAAAGAGGTGCTGGCTGACATAGGTAAAGGCATAGCTATAAAACCACCTCACACAACTTGGAGAAGAGAGAAATGGAGAAATAGGAAAATTATACCTTCTTCTTATTTCTATTAAATGGTCTTCAGGGTCTGCAAAAATTCAAGGTTAAATATAATGTTTTCAGTCCAGCTCAAAAAGAGAAGTGGTTAAAGCTGCTGAAAAGAGACTTCATAATGCAGCATTCACAGCTGTGATTAGGGAACAGGAAACATTCAGCTCTCAAGGACTTAGATTCATGAGAAACCCTGGCTGGATTCTGGGATGGGCAGTATCCTCCCTGTGAACCTCATCAGGAAAAGCTTGGGGTCTCTTGCAATCTTTGCAAAAGCAGGTTAGAGAGTTAGCACAGCCTAAGTAAGTAAGTAAATAAATACGTAAAGTAACTGCTATGCACTCTTCTAGTTAAAAAAATAGGACAAATTAACCATGTTTATAAGTAATTATGGATTTATGGCTCTTTTATTAAGCTCAAATACCTCTCTTAAATGTCATTAGAGAATTTGTTTGTCACCATTCAGTAGGCCTGAAAAAAGCAGTGGCACTATTGAGAAGAAATCTGTGAGAGGTGTGTCCTGTTAGTGCAAGGATGCTGCCAGGAAGGCAGCTTTTACAGGTAACTTCCAGGGAATCTGGGAGACAGCTAAGCTACTTGGGCTACTTGAGGTACTGGCATTGGGAACATTTTTCTGTAAGTGTCATTACTACTGTAAGATACAGACAAGCCACAGATACTCTAGGCTACAGCCAAGTTACGTGGAAATGCTCCATAATGCTGTTCAGGTGCTGATAGAGTCAACACAGAGATAGCTGGTGCCAATAGCTGCAGTTTGCTTTGGTGCAGAAGCTCAAGCATCAGTTTCCTGTTGCATTTGGAGGGCTGTGTGATTTACATGAGATTTGCAAGTGTGGCAAATTGCTTGGTTGCTCTGCCAGGGAGGAAGAACAATAGATACTCTGTATATGTTTTCTTAAAGCATTTCTGTCTTGGGAAAAGAAATTTAGGGTTCTGGTAAAATCATTAGGGTAGGCTGTGTAGTGACGTGTCTTTTCATCTCTGCCATCCTGGTATACTTGGCTTCATCATCTCTCTCTTATCCTGCGTGTCTGCCACGCTTCCTCCCCACACCTACAGATGTGTTTTTGTGAGATGCACCTGACTGTGATGCTTGTGCTCTCAGAAAAGGAACGGGTTCCTGTTTCTGAACAGGCAACAGTGTGCTTGTGCAAAGGAAGGGGAGCTGAAGGCAATGGATTCATCTACAGGAATATATCAATGCAGTGTGGCTATGCTTGTAAAAATCAAAAATATAATGAGCAACAATTAAGGTGTTGATTATCAACACAGGATCTTCATAAGACAAGACAGTTAAATTCTAAGAAAGATGCCATACCAGACCACAAAATATAGTCCCAATTGTCTAGTCTCTGAACAGACAAAGAATAATTATATTATTAAAGGACATTTGCCAGAAGCTTAAAAAGTCTGAATCCTTTCCTGTTGCTCATTAGAGCCCCATAAAATCCTAGAGAGTTTAAGAATAAAAAATCCAAACTAATCCCTTGCAAATTAAAGCAGGTAATGCCAGTATGATTAAATTTATACCTTTTAATGCAACAGTTACTGGTAGAACAACAAAAAGTCAGCAGTTTGGGTGTTTGGGTGGAGTGGTTCAGCTTTAGGTAAAGCTTAACAATTGCAGTATGAAACTGTTATAATGTGAGTTCTTCTAGACTACAGATGCTCCCCACTCACTGTTAGACTTTTTCAGGTTATTTAACACAGCTAGACCCACTGAAACTGTGCACACAGTAAAGCTCAATCTCTGAATCTTTATCTGCAGCTTCCAACCCACAGCTGCAGTCAGAACTGAATCTGAATCATCCATGGTGTTTAGGCTGAGAGAGAACACCACATCCTCTGACTTTGGAGAGGGACAGACAACATCCTGAATTGCAGAAGCCTTTTATCTAGACACTGTTGTTGATGTCTCAGTTGTAATTCTCTGAGAGAGCAGATTTACAGAGATAATAAGGCAAGTTTTGCACTTTATCAGTATTGGCCAAAAAGGAAGAAATTAAATGTGTTCTCTAGCTGTAAAAGTATAGACTGCTACCCAGTGAATTAGAAGTTCTGCCAGTGTGGGCTGCAAAATGAATTGTCCTCATAAGTAGTTCTGGATGAGTGGCAATTGACAATAGTAATAAATTCTTTCTTTTGCCACACACAAACCTGACTAGAAATAATTTGTTTTAATAGAAGTGTCAGAGAAGGAATTTTCTGAGCCTTAGCTTATATTTTGAGAAATCCACTGTTTTTCATCCCATTAGGAAATAATCGAATCAATCTTGTCTCTACATTTTGTATTAATTCAAAATAAGACAAATTGGAGCCCAGTAAGTGATATCAATTATTCCTTTGCTTCAGGTTAATCTGCAAAACATCAGAGGATAAAAGTTTTAAAAAACCTTAAATCAGGCATTTGGTAAAGAATGAGCAATGGATTTTTGTTTATTGTTCCTTTTGCTCTGTGCCCTGTGGTTCTGATGCTTTGTGCTTTAAAGAAGCAGGATGGGGCTTGGGCAGGCCTGACTCGTGGGGATGTTCCAGCAAGGCAGTGCTGTGGCTCAGCTAGGCCGGGTCTAGGACAGGAGCTTAGCCCAAGGGGCACTTGTCTGTGTGTAAGAGGCTCACTCTTGGTCTCCCTGCTTAGTACTCTTGCTTCTATGGTGGAAAATGGCTATATTTTTAGGTACACAAAACACAAACTAACTTTTTCTCATTTTTCTTTCTGAGTCTTTGCCTCCCCTCAGCCTCAGCTGAGCTCTAAGAATAATATATATTAGTTCATTGTTGCAGTTGAATCAGCAGGGAGAATATATTTAGGTTCAGAAGTGTGTTGGAATACTGAATTTATATTTCTTTGTTGACAGAATGGCAAATTAAAAGGTACAGAGAAAATGAAATTTTGAACTTCCAGCAATATTAATGTAGGTTTGGTTGGAGAAACTAAGCTACCTGAATGCTCCTGTGAGTGCCACAATTAATAGCAGCTGGTATTTATACAGCACTTTTCATCCTGAAGCACTTTCGTGCATACATGTGATGCTTGCAGGAATCATTATCCATCTTTGGAATGAAGAGGTGGTTGAGGACCTTCCTGGAGCGCAGAGAAGCAGAGATATTTAATTCCCTAATTCCACTCCTAATAAAAAAAGCTGTGGCATTGTTTTTGAAGGGAGTGTTTCAGAGAACCTGGTGCTTGCTGGGGGCTCAAAGCGGCAGGTTTTTGTTAATGTTTGTTTGCTTTATGTTTAGGTAGGTCTGCAGGTGGGAAATCTCATCCAAACACCAACACAGTACACACTTCTTCATTCTTCAGAGAGCAAGAGGCTGGGCAAATATTGCAATATACATTCAGACTTGTATTTCCATAAAAGCTCAACTTGTGTCCAGCCCACGAGGTCAGGGAAAATGGACATGTGCTAGCAAGACTGACAAGCCTAACAGGAAAAAGAGGGGAGGAGAACAAAATTTACTATGCCAAAAAGTCATACCAAATGTTAAGTAGAGAGAACTGTCATACCATTGGAAAACCTTACTGGCACAGAAGACCCAACAGTTAAACTGTAAGAACACAGGGCTGAAGGGACAACTGTGTTGGAGGACAAACCTGCCACTCTTAATGGAGAAAATCTGCAGCAGCTGAATTGGGACTGTGATGGCTTCAGGAGCTATATGGACACTTCCCCAGTTTAAATGTTACACCCTTAATATGGCTACCCTGGTTATTTTTCCCTTAGTCATCCCTGTCCCAGGTTCTTCTTCCCACAAACCCCTAGGGCATTTTCCCTCCAACCTGTTCTTGACTGGTCCCAGTTTGCTGCAGTGCATCACTCTCCTTATATGGTCATGTTTGAATCCTTTTCTCCTATTGGTTCTCCCTCTGCTCCTCCTCTCACCCCTCCTCCTAGTTTGCATACACCCAATGAGGTGCATTGCTCCTCCCCGTCTCCGCCCCTTTCCCCACCCATGTTCTGGAAAGTTCCATGCTCCCCCATATAAGCCGGTGCACCCCCGATAAACGGGCTTTTCCTCGTGGACTCCTGGCTGGTGCGGACTTACTCCATTCGGGGGGGTCGCCGGGCTGGGAGCGGGAGGAGCCAACCTGAGCTTCTGAGGGGCCTGATCCTGGGGAGCGCCACCTGCCGCTTTCCTAGCCTTGCTCCTGGAAGCGAAAAACCCCTCCACTGGATCAGTGGGCCCAACAACCCACTGAGACAACTGGGTTATTGAGTCTTACTGTCTCTGCTAATAAGACAGCAGTGGACAAGATACCAAGTCTGGGAAGGTCTGGTTTGTCCTCCAATCCTCCTTGTAATACAACAAGAAACAATAAACTTGCCATCACCTTAAATCAGGTACGTTATTAGCAGGAAAGTGTAATCCTGAAAATCAGGCATGGAGAGAGAGGAGGAGAGGGAAAAAGAGACCTTCCATCTCCCCTGCCAGGGCTTAGCAATGACATGGAACATACTGGGTGAAATATTCAGGTGGCTCTGTTGGTGGTGCTGGTGTTTATTCTTTGCTGGTTTCAATGACAATCTGTGAGGCTGTGTTTGCCTTTGGAACAGTGTCTGCCATTTCCCAAGACTGCAAGGATATTGTACAAGACCCTCAGTGAAACAGTGTCCTGGCAGCATGGCTGTGTGTCCCACCTCTACCAGCAGGAATCATAAACCAGGCTGCCCAAAAAAGGCATGAAAAAGAACCTGCATTCTGTGACTGCCCACAGAATATTCTGAGTTGGAAAGGACCCACATGGATCATCCAGTCCAGCTCCCAAGGGAATGGCCTGTATGGGGGTCAAACCCACAACCTGAGTGTCATTTAGCACCATGCTCCAACCAGCTGAGTTACCTCAGGGTCAAGATTCCTTAAGTGTTCTCAGATAAACATTTGCACAAGTAACTTGGAGTAAGAACATTAGACCTACCAAAAACCAGTTGATAATCTCAAGAATTCTCAGAGCTGCATGAATACTCTGTTTAAAATGTGACAACATAGTCTTGCAGACCTGGTCTACTTCTTTTTTCTGGGACCAAGAAAAACAGAAAGCAATGCAGACAGTTTCTAGAACAACGGCAGGGAATAATAGCTTTAAATTTTGTTATGGCAAAAATCCTTCCCTCCACATTGTAATTGATGAAGTTTTGTCATGTTCTTTCACCTTGGCATGTGCCTTCTCTGTGCTCATAAGACAACCAGTGAACTTCCAGTTCTCCCCAACCTTCTGATAAATTTTTTTTCATTATAAAGTTTCAGGATTATTTATCTATTTTTCACTTTTAAGCTTTCTTTAAGCTTTATGTTGATGATTGTTGCCTTCCTTCTGAAGTAGTCTTTGGCAGCCTTCTTAAAGTTTGGCAGTCTAAAAAAATCTGAAAACCAAATGAGTTTGTTCTTAAGGCATTTTTTATTCCTCTCTCTCCTGGGTGTTGTTTAATTACATTATTCATCTCAGTGCAAGTCATAACAGGAGATCTCTGATCTTTTAGGAGTAAACAACAGCCAAGAGATAAGTGTCTTATGCATGCACAGAACAATGTATGTGTTAATCTGTAGCTAGCTCTTTTATCATTTTGGAGCAGAAATACCTGGAAGTGTGGTCATAATGAAGATCAAGTGAGGGAAGTTTTCCTGTGCTGGAGAAATCACAGCATATAGAATATATATTGAGATTGATCCTTTAAATTGCCATCAATTTCATTGCATTCAGTGAAGATAATGATATCATGGAGTTGGGTTAGATTTAGCACTGGAAGAGATTGGGATCTTATCACTGGAGCCTGAATGGTTTTATTTGAACCCATTTATCATTCTCATTAAAATCACTGTAATGAGAAAGAAGCTCTGTCCTATTTATAATCTTTCCTGCCAGCCTGTAGCGCACAGCCTGTTAGAAGGAAAGCAGCAAGGCACAGTTCTGCATCTGTTCTCACTGTTGCTTGTTTGCTGAAAGGAAGATGGGAAGAGTGACAGGGCACTGTGGTCAATGTGTGCTCCAGATCTGTGTGCAGCATGTTCATCCATCCCAATGGTGGGGCATGGATTGAAAACTGACTAAAGAATCATGGAATCATTAAGGCTGGAAAGTTCTCCAAGACCACAGAGTCCGATATGACTGTATGAAGTTGCAATCTGTCTTCCCTCTCATTCCTTATTCTAAGAGTGTCATGCTGGTGGGAAAGGTGTGAGGTAAAGGGCACTGGAACGTGAAATCTCTGCTTTGCAGAAAAGGTCATGGATTCTGCAGGGGGAAGGTAAAGTTTCAAACTGTGTCCCCTTGAGGGCAAGTCACTTATACAGCATGAGCTGAGCAGCTTGATTTCCTATTCAGATATGTCCAATTCAGCACAACCAAATGCAACACTGTGCATCTAAGAACACTGGATGTAGGACACATTGTCAGACTCAAGACAGTATTGCCTCTGGACAAGATTTCCAGGTCATACCCCCCATGACCTCCCTCTGCAAAGCACCAGCTCTGGGAACACGTGTTGAGAAGGTCTATAAAGAAAGACCTTTCTCTTGGGAATTGGGAAATTATATTACTTATGTGTATACCATTAGTGAAATTACCATTGCTTATATTTTTAATGGGTTTGTGAATGAGTGATCTGTTTGAGGACATACATTTCTTCATTATCTATAAATTATCACAAGGGACAGCGTATGTTGTGTTATGCAGGAACACAGATTATTTGAGTGCTAGTAGGTGGTTTTTCTTCTCTTCAAATATCTGCCATGAAATTTGCTGTCTCTGCAAGGACCAGTTGTGTGTGCAAGATGGTGTGATGTCATTACATGAAACCTGTGCCTGTACTGACATTGAGGACTGGTGTGACATCTTTGTGCCTGGAATGGACACCCACCTGTTTAATGTGCAAAGGAAATGGAGTGGTGCCCCCTCACATCAGCCCCCTGCACAGCTCTCTGAGTGGATGTGTCCCAGAACTCCTGAATAAAGGTTCTGCTGCTGGGTGCCCTTGGGGAAATGGGCACAGAATGCTGTCTGTGTCACAAAGACACATGGACTGAAACATGTGAGGCCACAAAATAATAATAATAACAGTAGGAACATGAAGAACATGACTCTGAGTCATTCAGTCATCCCACAGAAAACTTGAAGCAAGTTGCATATTTGTTGCAGAAGACTTTGCTGGGTTTAAAAGTTTCCAGTTGCTGAGAAATCCTGCTTTCCTTGGGAGTGGCTCAGGACTCAGTGTATGCCCTTCTGTGTGCCTTGAGCTGCCTCCTGGCATCCGAGGGTGTGCATTCCAGTGTCAGTACAGTGTTTGTTGCTGTGCTTGGAAGAGATCTGCAAGAGATGATTACCTGTCTGATTTCATCTAAATAGAATGCAAATATTTATTTTAACTACTGTGAGGACGTATATACAGAAAATATTCTTCCTTGCACATTTATAATTTTGAAGGTGCAGTCTGGTGCAATTTGTCAAAAAAGGTTCATGTGTGTGCATATAAGTGAAGGAGAAATTTTGCTGGTACCATGGCAACAATCTCTTTATTTCATAGAGTAAAATCTTGTAGCTTTCTTCATTGTAATAGAGTAATTTTGTCTCTTTTTTTTTTTTTCTTCCATGAGAACACTCCATTCTTTACGTGCTTTTTACCCTCTTTCTCAGTGAACATCTCAGTTTCCTTCATGCACATCATGTAACCCTGGACACTTTGAAAGGCTTATTTAAGAGACAGACAACTGGAAAGTGTTCAAAAACTAAAGCATTGGATTCTGTCTGTCTGATACTCCCAAATCTTGCTTTTTTGAATTTCCCTTTAAGAAAATTAATATATCAAACTATATGGAACAAAAGCAGAGGGGAGATAAAGCCTAAACTTAGCTCTAGGGTGCTAGAAGTCAAGGGTCAAATGCAAAGAGAACAACTTCATAATGTATGATGTTCCTGTCATGTAAAATGGTCTGGTCATTAAATAGTTTATCAAGAAATTGTTGTTACTCATAGAAAAAACCCAAATTTCAGCTATAAACAACCTGGGACAGGCATAAAATCCATCAATAGGACCAATAATTTCAAAGGCCTGTGGGAATAAACATCCTTATAGAAAATAAGCAGTGGTGAGTTGCTATTCCAGCTTTCTAAAAATTACCCTAGAATTCACTCTTGTCAAAAAGTAAGTATCTGAATGATTCAAAGTGGAAGTTTTCCAATAAAAATATATCCTTCCCTTCAATTATAAGCATATGACATAATGCCATTATCATTTTTCCTGTTTATGCACAACTGCCTATTCTTCTTCTCTTCAGCTGGAGAAACTGGGCTCCTAGTTTATGATTATTCCTTCTCTTGTTCATTTGCAGGTTTGCAGTCTGAATTTGATTCAAAGAGGCAAGAAGTGACAGTGTTCCTTTTGATATGACTGCAGTTGCTGTATAGATGTTACACACGTGCTTATGTGATTTCTTGGATTGAATTTCTGAATGTATTACTGGTTTGAAGCTTTTGGTGAGTTGACAGTGTAGAGAGAGGATGGGATAGTTGAAAAGGATGTCTTAGTTTTGCTATTGGAGGCTTATGCAGCATTCATTTAGACTGTGTAAGTGAAAGGCTAGTCTGACTCCATCAGGGAGTGATGTAAAGCTTAAAATTTCTGAAAATATTCCCTTATCCATGCCAGTAGAAGTGGGAGAGAATGAGTGTAATACAGAGATCAGCCTGAAAATAAATATGGGGAGAAAGCCATTAAGAGTGGATGAAGCACGGAAAACATGCTGAGAAATCAGCCAGTGTCATAAAATTTTCGTAGTTTAAAATGAATCCTTCCTGGATTATAATAAAAAAATTTAAAATAATATTTTTCCTGCATATTATAAACTACAGGCATGTCTAAACTATATGCATTTCTCTAAGTGAGGGCTTTAGGATTTGCTCAGGATTATAATCCAATCCATGTGTACATCCTACAGGTTTCAGAGCCACTGCAGGCAGAGGAAGGGCTGCACCACTGAGACCCCGGGAAGCTTCCCACTCTGGGAGTAACAGAAGTGGTTTTGAACTCCATTGCAAACCTTGCTCCAAAAAGGTAATTATTTATGGGGGAAGTCACCCCTGTGTAAAGGGCTGATGCACCACTGCAGTCCCAATGCAAGGCTTTAGTGGGAGTCAAGTTGTTGTGCAGGCCTCGTGAATTTTCTGGTAAACACACTGAGCATCTGCTACACAGATGCAGCCTCGGAGGAGGAACCAAAAGGACTGAGCTGAAGAAAGCAATGCATTCTCAGCTGTTGTTCCTGATTTTCATGTGAAGCCTTGTACAATAAGATAACAGCCAGATATTGGCTCGAGGCCATTACCAGTAATGTCTCTGTCAAAGAGTGTATGTATCATATTGTGATGAAATACACTCATTTTCATTTCCAAATATTAATTTCCTCCTGTACATCAGTGAATTTAGGAAATAATTCTATAAGGCAGCATCAAAATATCTGTTCAAATGATGACCTGCTATTCCTCCATCTGTAAATTACTCTGTTTGGATTAAGACCTGTGTTTTTCAATTGCTTGTGACAATACACTAATTGATAAATTGAATGCCTCTTGCTTAACAAAGTATTTAAAAATGTATTGATTATATGTATTTAGTCAATTTCTCTACCATATAGTGCTTCATCTTGATTAAATTTAATTGCCTTGAATTGTGGCTATTACCCACAGTATGTCCTGTGACAGCAATTCCCAGACAGTGTCTGAGTATGGGCTGCCACACTAACTTTGTAGCTTCTTTCACTGTGACCTGTCTATGTTGATTTGTTTTGGGAAACAGAATTTGTTTTGATTGCTCCTTCGAATGAAGTGGTGATTTTTGTCTGTTCATATAGTTGTTAAAGAGCTTTTCTCAAAATTTGGCATTAGCAATTAATTCTTGCCCTTGTCCAGTAAAAAATGAGATACAACTCAATGGTTAGAGATCCTTTCTGGGAATGATGATGGAACAGAGCTACTTCAGCTTGTCTGCACACATTTAAGTCACGTTCTTTAAGACAACATTTTCCATGTGTTCCATTGCTGGGTACCCCATGAGACATTTGTGTGATGAGCAGCTTTTGGAGAGAGGTGTAGGCAGAGGGAGCCCGTGGCTGCTGTTCCCTGGCAGCAGGCGAGGCAGGGTGCAGGCAGCAGCCACGCTGTGGGGCAGAGGAGCTCTGCCCATGCTCTGCCCATTCCAGGAGGGTTTGCTGCTCTCACTCTGGGTCCTGTGGAAGCAATGCATGTAGCTGGGTTGCAGGTTTGAGGTATCGTCCTATGGATTTATTTCCACCTGAAGAAGGACTAATCTATGCAGTTGCAAACCCACCCTGCCATGGGAAGGAAAGAGCAGTAAATGGGAGTGTTCAGCAGACTGACATAAGATCTGCTCTCCTGATGTACACCAGGATGCCAAGGCAGAGGTGCCCTGGGTGTTACGTGTTTCTCACCCGTGCAAAGAATCTTAGCGTGGCACAGTGTGCTACTAGCACAGAAAAACCTACAGCCTCTCTAGGTTTGGGAGCAGAGGCTTTGGTTCTGGTGCTCAAGGTTTCTTGTGTAAGGCTGTTACCTTAGGCAAGGTGTTTCAAAGCAGAGAACATTTCCATCAGACCAACTGATAGAAAGCAGACTCATGGTTTGGCATCTAGGACTTTACCAGGTCTGTTTGGAGATGTGAGTGTCCAGCTGCAGGGGCCAAGGTTTTGGTAGGTACTGTACACTGGTAGTTTCCACTGCCTTAAAGTGAAGCTGTTGATATCAATTATTGTCAAACAGTTCTGCAAAACCACTTCAGATTGAACCCAAGGCATGAGGGAAGCAACATGAAGATTGGGGTCTGAAAACCCTTGAGGCAGAAGTGCTGCCTATGAAAAAGAATTTTGTTGAGCAAAACACTGTCATTTTGAGCAGCACCTTTCTGTCTTCAGAAAGCATGAACAGGCCAAAATACTCTGTATTTTTTATTGTAGAAACAAATGATTGCCTCACACGTTTACCAAATCACCATAATTTAAAAGAGTGATAAATCTATTTTAATGCATCCTTCACCTCAAAGTAAACCTGGAGCCTTCTTAATCAGCAAAGGACCATGTTTAAACAGGGATGCTTTGCATAGATGTTTATGGTTTATCAATGCAATCTACCAAGCAATCAATGAAAACAAATGTGGTGCTGTATACATTAAAAAAGCACATGGCTAGCATTTGCAAGCAATTCCACTCAAAAAATACCAAGAAACCACAAGTCTCAGTTTTTCTATGCAGTTGCAATTAGCACAGTCATGGGAGCTTTATAAAACTAAATTTTAGGTTTGAGTTACCACAAATTTAGGAGGAAAAAAAAGGGCATAATAAGTAAAAACAATATAAGGAATGGAAGGGGGGAGGGGGGAATAAGGGAGTTGCATGTGGATATAAAACAGAATTCAGGGAACCATGTGTGATACTGAGTTAAAATTGAGCTAGTGTTAGTAACAAAACAGAAGGTGTTGAGAAATTTGAGTTGCTCACATCCAGTACAATTAAATTAGGGTATGAATAAGAGGTAGCAGGGGGAAAAAGTACTAGAATAAAATAATCTGGTAAAGTGGGTGGGTGAATTAGAGAACACCCCTGTGTTAATGTTAGAAAAAGTTGTCTAGAGGTACAAAATGAGCTTTGCTAGGGTTGAGATGAAATATGCTGAATGGTTTGAAATCTCCTGGGTGGTTTGTTGAGGCAAATGGAAAACTACTCAAGTACAAAAAGCAGTTTGGGGTAAAGGTGTGACAAAAATACAGATCAGGTGGAAAAAGTTTAGTCAGCTGAAAATCTATAGTGCTAATTGACTTGAAGAGATGAGCTCCCTATAAACACTGGGCAATGTTTGACTTTTTTTGATCAGTTACTAAACATTCTCTATACAGACAGCAGGTTTGAAATATTTTTTCACCTAAGTAGTTCTAGTCAAAATTATAATTATTGTATTTTGAGCTGCATTCAGATTGTCTTAAACTGACAGTTTTGGCTTTGAATGTATTTCTATTTCAGTAATCTCTGAAAGTATCAAAATAGGTATACAATCCAAAGCATTTCAGTGGAACACTTCCAGTGTCCACAGCTCCTAATAGAGGTGGTCATATTGTATTTCTTATTGAAACCATCTACAAAAATTTGTTGTTTGCTTTATGGTACAATTCTTAATATGGAGAAGAGCATAGACATTTATTCTGATTTTATCATTCTCATATGTTTTAATTTTGGCCTTCTATAACATCTATTTAGGTAACAAAGATATTTCAAAGAGTTTTCCTTTTTTTCTGTATTAATTATTATTTAAATGATAGTGTCACAATTTATACTATTCCCTACAGGGACGTGTGACAAAGTTACCACCTCCTCTTGAGAGCTTGTATATTGGGATTTATTCTGGGTTCAGTGAATGCTACTGTGTTATCAACTTCGTGCATGCCATTCCCCAAGAGAAAATATATAATACCTTTTATTGCTGTGAGACACTCAGAGTGCTCCAAAGAAGATGCATTGTGCCAATGTGTAATATTTTTATGACTTAAAGTGTAGGAAAATTTATATCCAAAGAAAATCTAAACTGTTTCTTCGATGTTACTTCATACCAATATTCACAAATAGTCCAGTTCAAGGTCTTTTTTATACCTAAAGCAGAATGGAAATTATATAAAGTAACAAGGCTGAAAACAATGAGCAATGAAACCCCTAATTATTATTTTTCTTTTAATTGTAGTCTCCATTTAATATCTTTGTGTTCAGATAGTAACAACATGCCAAGCTAAGGAAAATGCAGAACAAGGCCAAGAGAGTTCTGTATATCTTTAATGACCACAGGCTCCATTAAATTAAGTAGGGGCATTCCATGGAGCTGGGGGTGGATAAGGATCTAATTACTTTTGGCAATGTGCTCATATCAGGGAAGGGAAGTATGAACACAAAGATAAGATATAACACACTGAAGTTGATGGAATGTTGTGGTCCCTTTGGGTGGCCCTGCTGTTACCTCTATTTGTGGTGGCTCTCTGATCCTGAATAGAGATAGAGCTGCAAAGTAAAGGAGTACATTTGTCTTGTCCCTGGCAGTCCCACTGCCTACCTGAGGGTCAGAAATCCCTGTAGTTCTGTCCTTTGAGCACGTGAGACTTGTGACACTCCCAGCCAGGCAGTGGGAACTGTGGAGGGATGGTGGGAATGGCAGCACAGGCCCAGTCTGGGCTAGGGGGAGAATATGGCTCCCCACAGTTCTCTGGGAAAACTTGCATGATTCTGGAGTTTTCTCAGAGGCTGGGGGAGAAAATTAAAGAAAATATAAAGCTTGTGCTTCCCTAAACCACCTATTCCATGTCCAGATCTTGCAGAATTCATACCAGGGAAGAGAAAAGGTCTGGATGTGAAAAAGAGAAAAGGCTCTGTGTGTGTGTCCCTTCTATTGCATTGCTTTCATTAAATATTATAGTGAGTAAGCCCAGTGGTATCAATAGTCATGGAAACAGTTCTGGAATTAGACAGAGCACATCAAAAGCTTGCTCAAAGCTGGTTGTTTTTTTTTTTTTTAATGGAAAAATAATTCTAATATCATGTCCTTAGAGAATGGAAGCCTATGCACAAGTTATGTGAATTGCACAGTCAAAGCCAAGATTTTCTCATGATGTATTGATGAATCATGAGTGAGATGGAGAAAACAGCAGTCTTCATGTAGACACATGCTGGTAATTCTTATTCTGTTACAGTTTTTATGTCCTGAATTTTGGGCTGTCTCAGTGGCCTGTATTTAGCCACAGTACAGCATGTTGTACCAGAGAACTGCTCCTTGGGGGAGTTTCACCTTCTCACACCAGAGCTGATCTTACTCCAATGTCTTCTCACTTCACCTGGCAATCTTTTTGATTTTCCTTTTAGCAGCCCCAAGCACAGTGCCAGGAGTCTTTAGTTTTACCCACCCCTAGGCTACATTCTACGCCTGCTCAAACTTTTACACATATGGCCTTTCAGAGGAAATTTCCCATCCATTTTTTTAGTTTACTAAGTCTCACTGCCTTCCACTTCTCAATGCCAAAATGCTTAGTGTGCCAAGTCAATTTAAGCCATTCCAAATTTTATTGTATTATTTTATATTGACTATTCCTAATTTTTCCACAAGTGCATTTGAAGATCAGTGTAGCAGTTTGTCGATCCCGTGTTACGTACCAGAGAGCTGTAGGACACTGCAGTGTATAGAGCTTCTCTTGTAGAGGAAGTGTTCTTTCATTGATTTAGCTTCAATGGATTGAAATGACTCTCACTTCAGTTCTTTGAACAGTTTGGTAACTTAAACTGAAAGCTGTCCTGTAAAGTGTGATCTCTCGTGGTGAGGAAAAATGTCAGAGAATCCCAGAATATGCTGAGCTGGAAGGGACCCACAAGGATCATGGAGTCCAACCCTCAGCCCTGCCCAGGCCCATCCCCAGGAATCACTCCCTGTGCCCCAGAGCATCATCCAAACCCTCCTGCAGCTCTGTCAGCCTTGGGGCTGTGCCCACTGCCCTGGGGAGC
>JAWWEV010000167.1:4058480-4092896 GCA_035583235.1 Hafferia zeledoni | reverse complement strand
CCCTGGGTGCTGTCCCTGCCCTGGCACAGCTCCAGCCATTCCCTGTGCCCTGTCCCTGCCCTGGCACAGCTCCAGCCGTGCCCTGTGCCCTGTCTCTGCCCTGGCACAGCTCCAGCCATTCCCTCGGTGCTGTCCCTGGTCCCACAGGGAAGAGATCTCCTCTTCTCCTCCTGAGGAAGTTGTTACTGCAATGATGTCTCCCCTCAGTCTCCACTTCTCCAGGCTGAGCAGAACAAGTAGGATAAACTCAAGCATTTGGAATCCCTCTGCTGAGAGCTGCAGACATGCATGGTATAGAAATTGCTGTAAAAAAGTTTAAAAAAAAAAGTAATACAGGAACCTTGATTGGCATGGAGAAATTTTTTAGTGAGGCATGTATATAAAAACTCAGTTTGTTTGATGGAGGAGACTGAAAAAAAAAAAAGGAAGAAGGAAGAGATGATGACTTCTTGGGGTTTCCTGATCCCACCAGCTCATGTTTCCCTTCCTGTGGGTGTGTGGGCCTAAGCCTGTTCTGCTCCCTTGCCAGTCTCTGCCCTGGCAGAGTGTGCATCCTGTTGACCTGGCACTCCTGGGCTGATGGGATTGGGGGAGTGCACTCTGGTCACAGGAACTGCATAGTGCTCTATGTCCTTGTTTAGAATACTCTCCTTGGCACCAGAAGATGCCACAACTCACAGTACTGGTGCAAGCCAATACTGCAGAGATCAAGAAAACTGTTGGCTTAGCATTTCTAAAAATCACATTGATTGTTATATTGTATGGTACATGCAGTCAAATACAGATGCAAATATGGATCCAAGTGTGGCCTGAGGAACAGAAACAAGCTAGCTAAGGAGAAATTATTATAAATGTCAAAGTGCTTTTGAAACAGACTTCAGTGGATGGAAAATCTCCAAAAAGCTGTTATGCTTCTTTTTTCCTCTCCTAATCACTTGCCCTTGTGTAATGGACTTGAATTAATATTGGGACAATGAAAGATAAATCAAATGCATTTTCTGTCTTTTCATCAAAGCAGTCCTTTGTGTGGGTCTTCCTTGACCCATTTCCACTTGCAAGTTGCATCTTCAGGCAATGAATTGATGCCAGTAATATTTCAATGAATGCCAAGCTGAGCATAACAGTGTTACCCTGGAACATGATTAAGGACTTTCCTTGATTTCCCTTGTCTTTAACTTCACTGGAATACTGGAAAAGTACCAAGCCCAAAAGCTGATGTAGAGCTGACAAAGTAATGAATCACCATTTCCAAGTCTATCAAATTTTAAGAACTAAGAGTATCTGCTTGATTCCCTCTGCTAGAGAAAATGTAACATCAGAATGACATTAAGGCAGGATGGAAATTTAGAGAAGATATTTGTTTAAATAAATCTGTTCTGTAGGAGGGGGACATGAGGACATTGGTAATTTTCTTTCTGTGTAACAGCCTGAAAAATGTCATGATGCTTCAAGTTAGCAGATGAGAGAACCATGTTATCCTGTTTACCTGTACTAGTACAGAATGTGCAGTAGCCCAGCACATTTGAGTACATATTATAGATTATCACTTGATTATTGACTTGATTTAAGAAAACTGATAACAAATAGCTACATTCATGATATCCATTTGAAATGGTAGAGAGTGAAGATACATAAAACAATTAACTCAGGCTCTTTTGAGTATTCATCACTAGGCAGTTGCTGCTTCCTTCTCTTTGGCTTCAGTCTGTGAGCTTTCCACAAACCTGACTTTTATTTATTATATATACTGGAGAGCTTCTGTAAATCTTTGAAGTTGTGGCTTATTGACTCACTCCAGGTTCAAGTACTGGTTGCAAATAATAAAAATTCATGATTGCTAGATTTTTTAATCCCTGAAGTAAGTCTTAGCAGTTACATACTCTGACCCCGAAAAGACCTCCCTACTCTTTGATCCTCATAGTTGTGAACTTACAGCTCCCAAGGAGCAACATTCCAGTGTTCCACTGCAGCTGTGCTGCTGTCCTGGCCAGGACCACGCAGGTGTACCTTGAAGCAGCTGAGCCCACCATCCTCTGGAGTCAGTGGTCCAAGTCTGTGTCCTCACCTTACCTTGCTGTGTGTTTAGGCCATCCAGGAGCTGAGAATGCTCAGCTGTCACCAACCTGTGCTTTTAGCTTTGTGATACATTGGTAACATATCTTAAAGATCAAAAGTGTGTGAAATCATTTTAAAAATAAGGAAGAAGTATTCTGAAGTCCTGATAGCACAGGTTCAGTTGGTGTGTGTGATGTTGGGCCATTTGCAAGCAGTTAAATTCCAGTCGTGTAAAATGAAAATGGGCTTTGGCTCGAGCCCCCAGTGCCTTGGCAAAGCACAGGCAGGGGATAAAACTGCTCAGGACTGCAGTTCTTGTTGCTTGTGTCCTCATGGCTGGTGACAATTGCCAGGATTTGATACCTAACACTGACCCAGTTGGAAAGTGCAAGACTTTAATTAACAGATACATGGAAAGACCATAATTAGGGTTTTTTTCTTTAAAGGAATAGACCAGCAACATCATGATTTCTGCAATAATCCTAGAAATTTTAATTTAATTACAACAATCTTTCTCATTTTTATCCATATCAATTTTTGCATGCAAATACCACTTGAGGAAGGACAGACTTGATGATATTCCAACATAATGGCAGAGCAGAGGAACCCACAGGCAAACACATACTAACAATGCCAGGGCTTTTTGCTTTTAACAGAAATGACTCACAATTTGATACTACCTGCTAATGTAAGGGTTTGAAAAACTCTCTGATTTATTTCAAAAGCTTTGCAACGGCAATGCAATATCTCAAGCCCTTCTTTATGTAACTTTCTCTGTAATTTAGACCCTGACACACTTCATACCTGCACCAGCCCTCCAGAAGGCTCACCTTTGCAAGGTTCGTGTTGATGTAGGATGCCCTCATTATACTTGAAAGGGAAGTAGCTCAAAGACAGGTGTAAGTTCAGGCTCCCCGCTAGGTGGCAAAGAGAGACAGCGATTTGCAGTGTGTTTCTGCTCAAGGGAATACGAGGGTGAAAAGCAGCCAGCGGTAGAGCCAGACTTAGAGATACACAGCGAGGTTCTCTGGTGTGGCCTTTTGGAGCGAGCTGAATTTGGAGAACTGTGATTCGGGGAGACGGGAAGGAGCAGGTTGATCAGGGCAGTCGAAAGTAGGGAAAAAAGCTGCCTGCACGTAAGGAAAGTGGTCTAACTTCAGTTTGTCCATTATAAAAACCTGATGGAGAGGTGTGAGCTTCTCCAATTCACTTCTTACAAATACCAAAAAGCAGTGTAGATGACCATGCTGCTGTGGTCAGTTCAGCCACATTGCTGAAGCAGTAAGCTTTTCAAAAAGTAATATATAGAATGAAGATATTTTCCACCTGCCACACTACAGGATATGGGAAGTGTGGACTGTCTGTCCTGCAGTTACTGGAGCTGTCACAGAGAAACATTGCTGCAGGTAAACCCACATATAATCCGTGCATTTACAGCCCACTCCTGCAAGGGACTTCCTTGATCTTCCAAGGTCATGCCCCAAAAATGTGAAGTGGAAGCTTTCACAGTGAAAAGGGTTCAAGATTTTGGGAGCTTCCCCCCCCAGTTTTAGTGGGATCAGATGAGGTTTCCATAGGTTGGATGTGAGGCGATTATGACATTATATTTATTATAAAATAACAGCTATAACAAGCAGCTGAAATTTGTTACCAGCGTGTGTTGTTGCACTGTTGGAATAGATTCTTTTCAGATTTATAAAGAGCTGTTACTCTCCCTTAGAATGAAAAATGAAAGCTACCTTTATGGAATGTAAACAAAGCACTACTATTGCTATTTTTGAAATTGTAGGATTTTTTGCAAAATCTGGATTCTGTTTCAGGTATTCTTCTTACTTGAAAGGTAATAATGAAGCTGAAGAAACTCTTTTGCAAGAAGTGGGAGGAAATTTTATATATTGTTTCTGTGTACTTTCCATTATAGTTTCTTTTTGCTTGTTTTCAAGAGCTCTAATATCTCAATGAATTGTAGGAACTTGGAATCTGAAAGAGACAAATAATCCTGACACACTTCAGGTCTTTTGTTCAGAAAACCCCCATAGTTCTCAGGACAGATTTTGAGGTAGTAATCAAAAAGTGGTTGGCACCTCATATTCTTAAGGATATCAGACTCATGTTTATAAACTTATTACTTTGAGAATGGCAATAGAACATGGTGGGAACAGATAATGGAGAAAGAGAAAAGTGGTTTTAAAAGAAGGTAATATTTCCAGTGAACAGTGATCACAATATTTGCTTTATGCCTTTTATGGTGAGGCACAGGAATAGACAGGTCCTTCTTGCAGGAAGGGTTATCAATCAATTATTGATGCAATTTCTGAGCTAGGTAATTAAAAAAGTTATATTCAATTAAGATCTTGGAAGAACAAAGCTGAAAGTACTTTTCTTTCTAGAAGAAAGGTTGCTAGTTCAAGCATAAGGAATCTACAAGAATGGTGGGGCTGGAAGGAAGGACTGTGGAGGTTTAGATGATGGAGGAGGATGGTAGGAAGACAGGAAAGCTGAGATGTTTGAGTCATTAGGTTTCCATGTATGTATAGATACTGTTTCAGATAAATATGAGGAGTTTGATATTGATATTGGGAGTGTCAGAAAGCCTTGCAAACACTTAGACAAGCCAAGGGGAAAGGATGATTTGATGGAAATGGAAAAGCTGCAGTTTGAAAAAATATAAGGAGAATAAGTAGCAAAGGCAGGAGGCTGCAGCATTTGAAGTGCAGGAGGAAGAACCTGTATCATGTGACCATGGAAGGGAAAGAAACTACTTTTAGAATTGTCAAGTTAAAATTTGAAATGTTTATTTGATAGAGGCAGTGCCTGTGTGGGACGTAACACTCAAGGATAAAATTTCTCTGTGCCTGAAGAAGAAGCTGCCTGCTGAAAACCTCTCCCATATACTGTATGGAATTAACACAATAGATTTAATCCTGTTGTGACATAGAAAACGTGGATTGTTTTGGAAAGGCAGTCTCAATTTTCTTGCTAGATAAGAGACAAAATGTTCTCTTGGCTTCCCACTGCTATCTGGGCATCCAACAGAAGTGCACTAATCAAAGAGAAAAAAGCCTGTATGAAAAGTCTGTACAAAATTTAAGGATTCTTTTTTTGAGAAATGGCTATATTAAAAAAATATATTATCCAAATGGATTCATGAGTATTGGGTCCAGTAGCTTCTTTTTCTGTAGGGGTACCTTAAAGGGAACCAGCTCTTTTGCCTACTTCGATGTGGTTTGCTCTGCACAATAATGATCACTGTGTTGAAATGTCAGTTAAGATCTGGGGGAAAAACAAGTTTCTCTGTAATGTCTTTCTGCATAGATAAATTTGAAATGCACAGTCTATTCTCTGCAATCCTCTAATGAGAAGATAATCCAGAAGGTTATTTAGGAGCATGGTTCTGGAATTTCAGCTGTGCTTTAGGTGCTCCCGTCTCCTCAGGAACTAAATATTCCGGCCAGCACAGTCAGTGCAGCAGTGTGCTTTGTGCTTTGCACACAACACCTCCCGGGGTTTCTGACTGACTCAATACTCAATAGAACCCCCTGAAATTACAATAGAATTTTACTTTACATTTCACTTGGTTAATTGAACTCTGTTTCAAAGTAGGTGGGTGAAAAGAACCTCCCCAGATTGCCAGAGGGTTCTCAGGAAAGCAAAGCCAACATTTGTGAGCTTGAGCAAATAATTACCCACAGACATCTGATGGCACTTTCTACTCCAGATTTATATTTATCATATGACTGGAGCCAGAACTTACAGAGCCTCTTACAAGCTACTACAGTGATCTAAAACTCTTCTCAGAAAATGTTCTCTTGGCAGGGTTCACTGTCAGGAGCTCCAGGTAACACACCATGGTGAAGACATACTGATAAGCGGGAAAAACATCGAATAGGACATTTTTGAAAACAATAAAGTAGTAAAGAATCTCCCAGCAGTATTGTTGGTAGGCAGTGTCTGTATGTCCCTTAAACATCTCTGCTTATGGCAAAGCTGTGGCTGTAAAAATCCATTGGTCCTCACAGTCAAATTCTAAATAGTTACAGATTATATATACATATAATGTGTGTGTATAGTATTATAAACACATTGATAAGTATTTATATTTTAAAATAGTAATGACATGTTTTCCCTTACAAGAGTATCTACATAAATTCAACATCTTAAAACCTAACCTTCATCAAATGAGGTTTAGAGCAGGTAGCAAAAGAGCTTTCTGGATTGCTAATATTGGGGGGGTTGTACATACTGGAAAAACACAGACATTTCAAGGGTTAGAGTCAAGCTAGTAACATGACAGTTTTGTTTGTTTAAGTGAAAGGAAAGGCATCTCACACTGTGATCTCTGGCAAAATCATTTCTAAATAGATACAGAACTTTCTTTATTTATAAGATAATTAAAGCACAAAATTTGGGAGGAAAAGGCTTTTTAGCCACACAGAAAAGACCAGGAAAAACAAAAGGCTAAAAGTCAAGAGAGAGAATTTTGAGAATGTTATTCTGTGTCTAAATATTAAATGTTAAGGATAATTCAAAAAGGTGCAGTTTACAGAGAGTTGTGTGTTTTGTCATCACTAGCAAACAGTAAAGTCTAGATTGGTTATATTTCTGAAAGAAAATGTCTTGCTTGCCCCCAGCTGTTGGGCTGTGAAGCTGGAATTAGTGCCTGACCATCAGCTAGTGCTAAACAGGAGGGTAGAGGACACAGTTGAAATGGGCTTTTCTAGACTTAAAGGCTGCAATGTGTGAAAGAGAAGCATTGCAGTACCTGGCTGTGAACTCAGTGAATCAATTCCCTTTGTACTCTTTATACAGTAAGCAACAGTTCTGTCTGCAGCCTCATATTAAATTATTTTCATGACAATTCTTTTATGTTAGGGTAAGTTAAATGGTGAAAGTCTGTTTTTGAAGAGGATACTCAAAGTGTATCTATATAAAAAAAATAAAAGGTAGCCTCGAGGTCTTTGACTTTTTATGTTTAATTTGCTGTGGGAATTCAGCTTTTTATTATAGTTGGTAATAAGCCAGTGATTTTGTAGTAGGTCGAGGTGAATTCCCTTACATCAAAAATTGCAATTTCAGATTTGGACTGCAAAATGATTATTTGTAGTGGTGCAAGGAGTACAGTGGGCCCAGGCTGGCTTTCAGACCTTGGGAGTTCTGTATGCTAGAGATGACATTTCAAACTTTGTTTTGCAAGCCAATTGGATTTGATACTGAGCCACTGCAGGTGGAACAAAACACAGAGCCCTGTGAAGTAATTTCTTGCACAGTGCTTTTCTTACTTGAAACACACTCTAAAGCTGCAACTTGCCTTTGTTGTGCTGTTGAAGCACCACTGCTGTTGAACCAAAGCCAAGATGTTTGCTGTCAGAGCAACAGTCAAAGGGAAAAGGATGCCAGTGTGTCCAGCACGTGCTCAGATGTTCGTCAGTCCTGGCAGGGCTGAACACTCAGTGCCCCCCTCCTCCCTGAGCCTTGCTGGTCTCACACACCAGGCACTGCAGTGCCCCCCTCCTCCCTGAGCCTTGCTGGTCTCACACACCAGGCACTGCAGTGCCCCCCTCAGCCTCAGAAAGCCCTGGAGGAGATCCATTGGAGAGGCTGTGCTGAAAGCATGCCTGGAACACGTGGGGTTAGAGCATCTCTGCTGCCCGTGGGAGGCCCAGCCTGATGCCCCCTGAACAAGGGGGATCGCAGCCCTTCCCTCCACCCCCCAGGGAGGGCCCTCCCCTCCCTCTGGCAGCACAGGGGGCTCTGGGGGCCCGTTCGTACCTGGGAGTGCCTGGGAGTCTCTGCCTTCACTCATGGATGAGCCCAAGGCAATTGCCCTGCCTGGATTGAAGAGAAAAAAAGGAACCTCACATGAATCTATGACCTTAACTCCTAAAGCTGATCCATGTGCTGCACAGCATCCACCACCAGCACGGACAGGGCTGCAGGTGACAGTTTTGGGGCACCCTTGCACAGCTGCTGAGGTTGTTGTGCATTATCACACTCAGCTCAAGCCCCTGATGTTGCAATCCTTGCTGGTCTCCTGCATCGTGTAAGGAGGTCCTTTATTCTTTGCTCTGGATTCCAGTCGGGGTAGGCTCAATCCCAGCAGGTGAGTCCTGCTGTGAAACTGCTATTTGAGCCTGTCTGTGCTTCCCTCTGATCACCTGTGACGGGTTGTGACCTGTCCTATAAATTCACAGTGGACCTTTAGGGGATAAATATCATAAGATACACATTATAACCCAGCAGACCAGAGCAGTTGCATATAAAACATTATAGCATATCATGAAAACATTTACAACTCATTAGTTTAAGGCAATAGACTACCATAATTATCATCTACTAAATAATTAGTATTAATTACTTAGAGGATTAATTAGTTTGCTTCAGAAGCACTTTGAAGATGGAAAGAAAAGAGTAGCTGCTATGTACCATGACCTGTGTTCCCTTAAAACTGAATATAACATATTGTCTAAAATGTGTCTTCCTGTTTATGCAAAATTGTCTTTCATTAGGCCAGTATGTGGCAGCATTATTGACTGGATCTGACAGGATTTTGTTGCTATGAAACCCATTCAGAAAAGTGCTCCTTTCTCCAGTCTAAATGAGTGATTGCAGCTCTCCTAGAGGGAGATCTAAGACTTTGAGGAGAATGCAATTAAGATTCACCATGCATAGGGAGTGAAATTCATCCCCGTGCATTGATCTGTAATATATTTTTATATGCATACTAGTGTTAAGAATCTAATTACTACATACTGAGAGCAAAATTTGCCCCTGGAAGAATTAACTATAACTGGGTCAAAGGTGCTGCTCAGGAATCCCTGTAGCACTTGTGCATCATAAAAGCCCCACATTAAAGTTCCTGATTTTCTAAAGTACCAAATGCCAAGATCTCCTAATGATCTTAATGGGAGCAGTGGCTGCTTTTCAAGCCTCTGAATCCAACATTCATTGCATAGGCTCTGAATTTATTTAGTATGAAATGGAAATCTGGTTAGGTGAGAGATCTGTTGGCTTCTTGGTGCTTCTTAGCAGGTGTGAAGACTGTGCAGAACAAACAAACCCAGTTTAATTGTGATTTTCTTTTGTATTCCATGTATATAAGAAAACAGACTGGTGGGTGATGCTGTGTTAGACATCTGCATAGGTTTGTATGCTGACCTCTAATCTAAATGCTGTAGTTTTCTGAAAACTAAAAATAATCTGACTTGTTCCTTCCAAAAACAGAAAAAAAAAAAATCTAGTAATTAAACCTCATTGTACATGATGGCAAACACTGCATTAATTTTAAAGGATGATTAAGGGAGTTATAAATCTCTAAACCCAAGGAATGATAAGGAAAATCCTGTGGTAAATCCCCAATTTCAGCAGACATTTGTATTGAGACACTGCAACATCCTTCATCTGTTTATTATCAAGAGAACACGCCCACTGCAGGATAGTCTTAGACACAAAGGGTCAGCAAGTGACCTTCAGCTCCTTTAAATATTTTTAGAGCAATTATGGTAATACTTGTTCTTAAGCACCAAAACACTCTGATAGTTTCATTTATCCTTTCTAGAATTATGTCAAAGTGCACCAAGAGTGTATTAACTGCAGACAAGTGATGAGTTATTCAGCAGGATCTTAAACCTCAGTGAAGAGGTTTAATAATCTGAATATTATGTTGGTATTATTATGGCTACTGTCCTTAAATATTTCCTTCAATTGCCTTCATTCTGGGGGGGATGAGATTGAAAGCACAAAGGTCCAGCATTAACAAAGGAAGTTTCTAACTTCACTGAGTGTACATATCAGTTACAACTGTGTTTATTTTTCCAAGGGAAAGCAATACTGTTCATTCACTGGGAGTTCTGATTTTATTGATGGGCTTGTCATAACTCTGAGGAATGCCTTAACATTTTTGTAACCCTTTGAAATGCAACATGATCTACCATATCTAATTAATAAACAGTAAATATGTTGTTTGCTCTTCCCTAAATTTCAAGAAAGGCTGATTATTTATTGCAGAACTCTATGAAGACTGTAGACTTAGATGATGATGTCCGGGGCCAGGATTTGGACCTGATGATCCTGATGGGTCCCTTCCAACTCAGTGTTCTGTAATTCTGTGCTAACACAGTTATCAAAGAATAAATACCTGAATATCTGTCTAGAGAGTATGTGAGCAGTCACAGTATAAGTTCTTTAGTTAAACCTTGTACCACATACTTATAAAGTAACCATTTACTTCTCTGTTGGAAGGGACTTTTAAAGGTCAGCTAGTTCCAACCCATCTGCAATGAGCAGGGCATCTCCCACCAGATCAAGTTCCTCAAATTAGTGTACATCAGGTTTGGTTTGCAGTTTTCTCCTCAGTATAAGCCTTTGTTCGAACCAGATGTCAGAAGCATAACTGGTTGTGGAAAATGGACGATTCTGCTGCTTGTTTTCCCAGAATCAGCCCAGCTTGTTTTCCTCTCCTCCTACTCAAACAGCGTTGGGTCTGGAAGGTCTTGGTCCCAGGTGAGGAGAAATAGGAAAAAAATCCTTGCCAACAACTTGTTCTGACCCGTGCCTCAATTTCCTCTGTCTGTGCAGCCCTGTCACAGTTAGACCTGGGGAAATTCCCACTGTGACTCAGGATGTAGCCTCTTCTCTTCATCCTGCTCCCTACCACTCCCCACCTACTCTAATTCGGATCTGGGAGCTGTCAGACGATTTTGGAAGAGTAGCAGGTCACAGCCAAAAGCCCTTTTACATTCACTTTAGGTTCTCACATGCTGTTGTGGGGTCATTTTCCATTTTCTTTCAAACGGTAGACAGTGGTCCAGTTGTACAGACTCTGTTCCAATGGCAGCAGCATCTCCAGAATTAGGCTCTCTCTAATTAACATGTTTGTTGGCAGCGTCTACAGTGAGATCCAGAACTGAATAGGGCTGAAGATGAACATGTTCCACCCTTTTCAGAAGAGCTATTTCTGGCCAAGGCATGTTTGCTGCAGTGGGAAAGAAAGTTGGTCCAAGTTCTGCCTCTGATGTGACAACCTCCTGAGTGAAATAAATAATCTGCCTTCAAAACTCTCAGTTTGATGTCATCAATAAGCATTTCACTGCCTTTTATAACAGGTCATAAATAAGGAAACTGTTTCTCACATTAGCAGGTTCCCTGCTATCTGAAGCATTACAGGTTTTACAGGGAAGGTGATAACAAAGAAACCTGTGGGCAGTGGAGTGCTGGGGGCTGCCTGTGGCTCCTGCCCAGCAGGCAGAGATAGGGTGTATCATATCGTGGAGTCACACCACTGCTGAATGTAAATCACCATTACTACCTCATTCATCAGCAGGATGTCTTTAATTGTGGAGCTGGAAGATTAATTTACAGCCTGGAAAACAGCCCAATTTTCAGGCGAGGCATTTGTATTAAGTGATCATTGCAACAGTGAAAAGTGATTGTGCGTAACCCCTGAATATTTGTTTGATCCAAGAACAAAAGCAAATCCTACAGCCACGAACAACAACTATTTTTATTCCTTATGTTCCAGGATACACTAAGATTGTGATGTTATTTAAGTGTTACATCACTGTACCTGATGTCAAGTTCATGAATATTTTAATTGGTTTTTTACAGAACAGATGAGAAGGGCAGTGTATTAAATACTAATCTGTGTGGACAGCTGGACAGTATGATTTTATTTCTTGCCTAAAGTGTTGCAAACCTACAAGTTTTCTTCTTAATTGCTTAACTGTTATTTAAATGCCTCTTTTGTGAATCCACAGTAGAAACGGGACAAACTCTGAAAATGGATTACACATATTTTCTTCTAAGAAACAGTTGTAGTTTTGTCTGTCCTGGTCTGGTCATAACCAGACTGTCTGGTCTGGTCCTGCTCATAACTCCATCTCCAGAATGCTATTAAAGAGTATAAAAATAATGCCAGTGTCCACATATGACAAGACATGAGCATGGAAATAAGGAATATAAGGAACAAAAATAAAGAAAATTATTTCATTCTTTATTTTTTCCTTTCAGAAAGTAGAACAGATATGGAGTGGAAGTAGATCATACAAGTCACACTGCCTGGAGAGTCCTAGATTCAGCTCACAGGTAAACTGCTTTTCAAACATTACTGTGAATAAGTTTGGATCTCAGCATTAGGCTGCTTATAAGGTAGGAAGAAAAAAGCACAAAAGAAACTGGAAACCTGAATTACCTTCTCTTTTGTGCCAATATTGTTCTTGATTATTCCTTTCTTTAGATGCTAAATACAATTTTAATTTTCTCAATAGCATCTGTGTTTTCTCTTGGTCTGGCCTTGAAGGCTGCTGAATCAGAGGAAGCTCAGGTGTTCTCATCATTGCAATGGCAGAGCATGTGGAAAGCAGGTTGGTGTGAGTTGCTAGTCAGTGTGGGCTCAGACCTGCCCTTTCATTCCAGTACAGACCTGCCTTGTGTTTCCACACTGCTGCAGTCTGATCAGGCATAGGAGATGGCATCATACTAAATGATTTGGATGTTCCCTGTTCTGTGATGTTCATATAGAAAAAATAGTCTATAACACACTGTCATTCAACATGCAACAGTGGCTTTTTCCTGCCAGGAACAGTCCTGGACAGGTCAGACTATGTAGTGAAACCCATCACCATTTTCTCAAGTGTTTAGTTTTAGATTAACTGGCTTATATTTTAGTATAATAGACTTCTTTTTGCACTGGTTTGTTTTGTTTAGTGCTAATGCTATTTTTTCTTTACAAGTTCGGGATGTCACAGATCAGTAGTCTGTTCTAATCAATTCTTACTGCATTTTCTCACATCTTTCAGTTGCTGCTTGGCCATGTTATGTGCTCTGGTTTCACTCAGTTCCTATTTGCAGTTCAGTCCTCTTAGCTGTGCATAGTCTTGTGCTAACATTCTCCAGTGTTTCCATGTATTGAGAAAGAATACTGGAAAGCAACAAAATCTAAACAATTTCTTTTTAACTTGTCAAAAATACTGTTACTTTCTTCATCTGTGCCTTCCATGTCTGCAGTCACACTCTGACATTTCTCCCACCCCTGCACAGAGTACTTAACCAAGGCATATTTCTATGTTGTCCAATATTTCCCTAATTTTAGACATCCTGAATAAGAGCTATCATGAGCTTCATTTTATGAGCTCTTTGCACCCCTCTGGCTTGCAGTGTATTCCTCATGAGTGTTTTATAGTTCTCCTTTTTCTATTCATTTTCTACATGTTTTGTCTTTTTCAAACTGTGAGTGTTTGTTTTGTCTTGTTTGCCTTGCCCAAAAAAAGGTTTTATGGGATTTTTATTTTACCTCTCTTGTATAAGGATTCATAATTTTTATGATATAAAGATACTTTCCTGTGTACTCAAATGTATTTTATCTGTAGTTGTCTGTTAACTTTATTCTTATGTTTCTATGAATAGAACCACTAGAAGGATGTTCTAGGTTGTGTTATTGCTGTAACAGCAAAGAGAGTTGTCTGATAAAGTTTAAGAGAATGAATCCTTTCCTATTCTTAACCCCCAAATAATATTAAACATTCCTGTAATAATGTGAGCGATGTCCCTCTGAGTTGGGACTTTCTGTCTGCAGAGACAGTCCTATCAAATGAAATATTGAGAAGCCCTTGTCCATATCCTTCTAGGAATGAGTCAGATGTCTGGCCTTTGCTCCAATTGCATTTCCTGTGCTTTCACAGAACAAAAGAAATGTACAGATTGGAAACTAATCAATTAGCACCAGACAGTCCCATTTCTTTAGGGCTCCACATTTTTGCTTGAAATTTTCATTAGAAATGTGTCAGATTCTTTCATGATCATGATTAACTATCTCCACATTTCAGACATAGTCTCTGCATAGAACAGTTGTAACGATCAAAAACACAGAACAAGATTTTATCACCTGGACTTTAATAGAATTAAGTGATTAGAAACAAAAGGAACATTAGAGATATTATGTGTATAATTTACAGGAGCAGGACTAACCTTTTCAAATTATCTTACTATTCGCTGTAATAAAATAAATTATGGTAGGCTGTGACAGAGAGGATTTCCAAAGTTACTAAGAATTCTGCTATCATTTGCTGCTGCAAAACCCTCTTCTCCCACTGCAAGATATGAATGCAGCTTCCACAGTGTCTCTGGGAATTCCTGTGGGCTGCCATGGGAGTGCAAGACCTGGTGAACCCACTTAGGAAGTGAGTTTGTACCTGTGCTGTAGCATAAACGCTCATACACCACAAGAACCACACTAAACTTGTGAGGAAAATAGTTGTCTGTGTGCAAAGGTTGTGAAGTCTGTCTGCTCCCTGAGATTCACTTGTTTGAAACCCAGTTTCCTTTTCCTCTTTCAGACTGCTATAAACTGTCACCAAACTGGGCTCAAAGGTGCCACCCTCATTGCCCAGGGAGCTGCCCCAGGTCATCCATAACATCCAAGTGTGTTTCCTGGCAGAGGTGGTTTAGGCCAAGCAGCACTGCCCCCAGAAATGCTCTTCCCAGTGTGCACTTTAGTGGGATTGCCCTGGTTTGGGCACAGGCAGTTCAGCTGCACAGACATGAACTGTGCTGTACCCAGAGCCAGGACAAAATTTAAGTTGGATATCAGAAAAAAAATTCTTTGCAGAGAGAGTGCTCAGGGATTGGAATGGGCTGCCCAGAGAGGGGGCGGATTCCCCATCCCTGGAGGTTTTTAAAGTGAGATTGGCCGTGGCACTGAGTGCCATGATCTGGTAAAGGGACTGGAGTTGGACCAAGGGTTGGACTTGATGATCTCGGAGGTCTTTTCCAACCCAATCCATTCTGTTCTGTTCTGTTCTGTTCTATTCTATTCTATTCTAGTCTAGTCTAGTCTAGTCTAGTCTAGTCTATTCCATTCCATTCCATTCCATTCCATTCCATTCTATTCATCCCACACCTTCCCCTGAACTAGATCACACACAGCCTGGAGGTGTTCTCCTGACATCAGATGGGGAACACATTGCTTCCAAAGAATTGAGGTGTGAGGGGCACACCCAGCAAACTTCTGATCTTTGCATACTATAAATAATTGCAGCTTAAATGCATGTTCTTGAGTGTTTGAATACTCTCTGGATTTGCATTTTTACCTCAATAAAATCCATCACTTAGACCTGGCAGATATTTGTTTTGCTTTGCATCACGTGTAAACTGCATTGACATATTATAACTGTCCTCCACTGTAGCTGGTACAATTCTACACACAAATCAGGATGGAAATTGTCTTTATGTCTGTCTGCAGCCATAATATTTCCTATTGATTATCACCTCCAGTACAATTATTTTACCCAGAGCTTCTCCAGATATGCTTCTCTTAGGCACACAAACATGGGTACTGTGCAGTGGAAGGTGCATTAGGTGCATGATGTACAGGAATCTTTCCCCCATACTGCTCAGAAAAGCACTGGTTTCCCTGTGTGATATTGTTTGATGTTGGTCGGGTCCTATGCTAATAAATAATGCTAAATAATTTCTAATTATATCACTGAGGTTGAAGTAATAGAATGAAAATTATTTCTCATTTTATGTTGACTTTTTAAAAGCTATTTATTTTGTGGTGATTAATATATATCATCCAGAGTCTTTTTATTGCCATGACATATATCTGCCATTTTGTTGTTAACTTTTTAATCTTCAGCCACTCTGCCCTGCATTTATCTGGGGTTTTTTTCACTTCTACCAGATTATATCCAGCAAATGAAGAAGTAGATCAAGGATAGCTTGTGAAACTATGTAAAAATCTTGTATTTTTGAGACAAATTAATTTCTTCGTCCCATTTGGCATCTTTGCAAAAAAGAAAGCTAGAGGAAACCAAAAATCCTTCATGTTTTATTGAAATACTTCAGCTGTCATGTGTGCAACTTTATGTTGTAGGTCCACTCACAGGGTGAAATGGAACCACTTAACCATTAACTGTTTAACATTTGAATGGGTAGAGCCAGACTCTCTGTCCGCTCCACCCATGAAGATGGGCAGCTGTCACGTTGTGAGTCACTGTGGGGGAGCCACTGGGGGAACACACACTTTTTATGGTGTTTTCTCTTGCGAGGAGCTTATTGAAACAGTGTTTTGCAGTTATGTTTTCTATTGCTGCAATTGCCACAACCACCAATAAAACCCCCTTAGTGCTGCCTGCCATTAAGCAGCAATACGTGATGTTTCCAAAGGCTTTCTAGAGCCCTGCTTAGGATGCAGAAACAATTCTTTTTATTTCCACAGTTATGGATTTGTAACAGCACCACCTTTTTACAGTTTATGCAAGGAAGTTTTCCAAATTCAGATTGAAAATAGCAAGGAAATGTATTATGTGGGCAAACTAGACTCCATCTCACAGCTGCTGCCCGGGTGAAATATTTTTGGTAAACCACAGTCTTTGTGCTGTCCTTGGGTCTTCTGCAATCTCAGCTGCCACTGCAGTATAATGTACATTGATTTCTATTTGGTATTCAGACAGAGAGAAAGCTGTTTAATCATTTGGGTTCTGACTTGTTAATAAAAAAACTGTCTTCTTTAATAAGTTTATTTTAGATAAAACTACAGTCTCTGCCACAATTTGACACACTTTCTTATGTTTTTTTAAAGTAACAAATGATGCAGAGGAGGAGACAATATCACTGTAATTTCTTCTTACCAAGTGAATGCCTTTGTGATTTGCAGTGCTGTTCAACACAGAGAATGAAAGCTATTTAATCATTCTCCATATGAATTGTAAATAAAGTTTTACAATTGTCCCACATCGAGGGAAATAAAAAGAAAAGAAGAGACTAGTTCTCATTCTAAGAAAACCATTTCCAATAGTGCAGTGTGACATGTCTGTACCAAAACGTGAACATCTTTTATATCACTAACAGTTTTCCACCCCATCACATCTCATTGATATTCTGCTTCATTAAAGTCTCATGACAGAAAAGTTATTAATATGCAGAGGTAATTTTATATCAGATTGGGGAAAAAAACCCCAAGTCTAATAATATAATTACTGATGTTATATGATGGGAAATCACTAATATGATTAGAAGTGCCTGACATATTATAGTAAGAGATTTGATAAAGTCCACCTGGGTTTGGAGAAGTCAATTGATCCAAGTCCTCAGTGCTGCAGAGAACAGGGGATGGAGGAAGCAGCAGGGTGGGACTGCAATCAAGAGCAGACTCAGTTTCCTTTAGTGGGTCTGCAGCTGGTTTGCTCTTTGTAGCTGGACTGCTCTCTGCACTAAAGATCTTTGTCCAGTTTAGCCCTTGGTCCTGTAACAAGGATTACGATCTGCAAGTACAGATAAGACTTTGTCAATAAAATAATGCATTATCTTTTGAAGTACACCAAGTTAAAATTTTCAGCTACATCTACCATTCCACATTCCATTGCCTATAGAAGAAAATCTAGTCCACAGTGTCAGACAAATCCCTTTTTTACACTTCTCCTGCTGTAAGGCTGGGAGATCCACAGTGTAACTGCGGGACAGTTGCTGAGCCACAAGGGCTTTCAGATAACAGGTATTTGGGAGGTTGGCTCAGTATGAAGGCATAAGAATGTTTTGGACATTCAGCATGCATCAGCTCAGTGCAGCAGAATTAAGGCATGTACAACAGCAATGCTAGAGGAAGCAGCTCAGAGTGTTTGAGTTAAAAGCTCCCCACAGGTACCTTGTGCACACCTTCTCTGTCACATGGTGTGCAAAGGCCTGACTGAAAATGCAGAATTTTCTAAGTTTTGTGAAACCTTAGAGGGAGTGAATTTCTTCTGTTAGTGTAGTGTAGGTGACAAAATGGGTGCTTAGAAATACTTTAATGTTTATTTACAGCTTATTACTTATATTTTTGACACTAAGCTTGTTTTGTGTTTCTCAAGTGGAAATTTATAACACAAGATGCTTGGCATTGTGGTAAGTTTGTCAAACATGTAATGAAGTTACGATGGAAATAGACTAAAGGAGAATCATGTTTCATGGTTTCCTTTTACAACAGAACAGAGAGAGACATTTAAACAGTGGAAAAGTCAAAACTGAATATCAGAAAAATATAGCAAGGGAAGAAGTTAGATACTGTTCTCTACAAAAGTGGTAACTGGATAACTGGATAGAATTATTTTCTTTATATGATCAGAGCAGATTGAGAGTTACTGCTCTCAAATAATTGTCATTATATCAACATATTTCAGTTCAAAATAAGATAATATGATCTTTGACCCCTTCAGCCTATACCCGCCGGATCAGGGAGAAAGTCACAGGCCTATTCCTGATACCATAGACAATGATATTTAGGAATGATTTTTTCTCAAGAAAGATTAAGAAAATGGCATATGTTGCTTTTGTTATTGTGTCTTTATGCACTTAAGCTCTTCAGGTGCTCTTAGTGATAAACAAAGCAGTGCCAAGGCATGGTCTTGGGCTCTTCTCACAGCTGCCATGTTATAAACACAGTTGGTGGCATGGTCTTGTCTGGTGACAATGAGGAATCTCCCAGATGATTCTCAGACTCAGTGTGAAGGTGGACATGGGTTACTGACTATCTACCATGGTTATTTTAGCTGCAACCTTTCTGTTTTGCAATATGGACTATATTAACTGTACAGACATGAAACAGGCTGTGCCAGAGAGGGTCTTCTCCATTTTATTGACTCACACATGTGAGCCAAAAGTAGCCGTGAGATGGTAACCAGGAGGCCAACAGAGCAGCTTCTCCTAAGCACCCAAGGGTTATACTTGAAAAACCGTTGTCGTCTCTGAAAATAAACAAACAAACAATCCAACTGGCCTTTTGAAAGCAAACGGTAGCCTTTGGCTTTAGAATGGTCCATCTGGGGGGGTTTGCTTCCCACCTTGTTAGAAGTATCCACTACTGCATTGATGCAACTATGGACTTATATTAATTATGGAATAGGTACCAATGATGTAATAATCTGCATCTAGCATGCAGAAAGAGTAGTATTATGCAGATAAATCATCCACAGCAGTGTTTTGGTCATCTGTTGAAGAGATGCTTGCCATTGATAGAACACTTTGCAGAGTGTGAATGTGCTGTTCCATTTAAGCCCCATTTGCACTTCCTGTCTACAAAGAGTGGATTTCAGATATCTGATCAAAAAACCCTCTTCCACTTCAGAATTCAGAAATTCAAAAGATATAATGTGTATTATATTCCTTTATTTAATAATTTACTTCATCTTGTTGGTCTCGTTGCAGTTGTGGAAGGTAAGTAAAAATCACCAGATAATTTTTAACCTCTCTCACCTTTTGCTATCAGATAACTGCTGTTAAATTCCAAATAATCATGGGGTCACAGAATGCTTTGGGTTGGATGGGACATTAAGGCTCACCCAGTTCCAAGCCCCTGCCATGGACAGGGACACTTTTCACTAGCCCAGGTTTCTCTGAGACCTGTCCAACCTGTCCTTGGACACTTCCAGGAATGTGGCACAGCTTCTCTGTGCAACTTGTTCCAGGGCCTCCCCATCCTCATAGTAAAGAATTTCTTCCTTATATCCGATATAAACCTACACTCTTTAAGTTTGAAGCCAACTCCCCTTGTCCTATCACTCCATGCCCTTGCCAGAAGTCCCTCTCCAGCTCTTTTGCAGCCCCTTTGGGTACTAGGAGGTGCCAAAAGGCCTCCAGAGATAATGAAGTCTCTGCTTGTGTTTTCCTTCTGGTGATGCTGATTCCACTGGGGCTTGATCTCAGACCAGTGGTTCTTTGGACTCAGTGGTCAGAGAGTCTCTGAGCTTTATGCTGCTTTCTTCTCCAATGTGTTACAGTTTTTATCAGCTGGGTGGCTAGTGAAGGAAATGCCCCTTCACATCTGGAAACAGTGTAACGTGAGCAAGGAAGGACCCAAACCTGAAAGTGAAAACAATAACTTGCATGCTGATCCTGGAGCCCCCGAAGCTTATTTCCTTCCAAAACAGAAACACGTACAAGGAATCAGACTGTTCAGGTAAACATCTGCTCTGATGAGAAAGTGTGTTGGTGAATGATTCCTAAAACATGTCTTTGCAAATATTATGCTGCAGAAATACAACATGACTGTGTAGAGCAATTATTTTGATAAAAATTGGTCATCTGTACCTTTGGGAGACATATGCAATAACTGTGGGACATATCCTCACCTAAAGGCAAACTTTATGCAGATTAGGGGTAAGGAAGAAAAATGGTGGTTCATACAAACTTCAAAAAATTCTTAATCCTTAGGGCATCTTCAGCCTGTGGGAGTTCTGTCAGGAATCCCTTGAGTACAGCATAATTAGATGCAGGACAAATTGTAAAGCCATGCAAAGGTTTCTTACCCATTCAGTAAAACTTGAGGATTAATTCCTTTCATGTTTCCTGCAGGAGCATGAATATAGAACTAATATCCTCAGAGGCAGGTATCTGTTTCCTTTCATGCTGCTGCCATGCAGCACTTCAGACAGCCTGGCTCTGTCTTCTTGAGGACCTCTTCACAGACATTCCAAAACTGCTGTTCAGTCATCCACAAGCTGGCTCTTCTCCAGGCTTCTTCTCTGGGTCCTCCTGAATGGCAGTACTGCCCCTGAGAGTCTCAGCTGGGCTCTCATTTAGGGTAATCTGCTAATTTGCTGAGCAAACTAAACAGGAGAGTCCCCACACAGTTCCTAAGGCACCACCTTGGCATACAGACCCGGCCAGGTGGGCTACTCTATCCAGGCAGAGAATGACCATGAGCTGCAACATTCCAGACCCCTCCATCCAGCCAGGTGTTTTTACTCATCTCATTCTTCACCTGTGCAGACCATAATGTCCTAATTGGGCTACAAGAGTATAATGGGAGACAGCTGGCTAAAGCCAAGGTAAATGACAAGCCCATCTGTCCCCTTATTGACAAATCTGGGTGTTTGGTCAGAGAGGGCAGCCAGGCTGGTCCCACACTGACTGTCCCTGCTCACCTGCTTCCCCTTGATGTGCCCACAGCTGTGCTCCAAGGGGCTTGTTCCATGACACACAGTCAGTGTTCAACACCATCAGGTCAGATATTCTTCACTGCAAGCAAAAATTAGTCAGATACTTGAAAGACATGTGTTTTATAGCATTTTATGGAAAAAAAATCAGATCTATTGTCTTACTTTTTTTGGTGCTTCCATAATGCAGGCGCTTCATGCATAATATTTTCTGGCCCAGTAGTCAGCAATAATGAAAGCTAGGTATAATAATGAAGCAGGTATAATATGCCCCTTGCCACTATCAAAGCTTTATAATTTTGGTATCTGGGAATCTCATATATGGGCTCTCCTCACGAAACAAGCAGATGCCTTCCTGCTGGAGACAGGGTCAGAGTTTCATTGCAATCCTAAGGGTGGATATGGGTGTCCCACTCAGTGCCAACTGGCTTCTGAATGATATTTACCTAAGCTCTCTACTTTATTGATATTTTCCAGACAGCAAACATCACTGAAAATTCTATCCCCGTGACTCCAAGATACTGTGGATGAATGTCAGTCTGATTCAGAAATTCTCTGTGCCTCACTGCTTCACAGTCTTTGAAGTACAAGAAAATTCTGTGGTCTTCGGGGCATGTAATTTCATTCTCCTCTTTTTGAAATTAATTTCTGCCATTGGAAGACAAACAAAGCAGTAATTTCTTTATTGTCTTCCCTGGTAAGTATTAAAACACTGTTTATGCCATTAAGGTTGTGATCAAGTATCCCTAGAAGCCCAAATAATAAAATCTAATAATCTTTCTTGTGATAAGTCAACCAGAGAGTAAATCCAGGTGATGACTTTGCACAGTTCCAGGGATATTGTAAGTTACAGTGCCTGGAATGGTTCTTTGATGTAAAGGACTGGCCCTTTTCATGGCATGTTCCTTCACTGCACTTCCCTTTTCCAAATATGATCATGACACACTTCTAGCACATGGATTTCTACTGTTTTCCCTTGTTAAAAGGGAAACCATGAGCCACCACGATGAATCCAGCCTTTACTGGCAGAGATTTAATCTTCAGTGTTTGCTTTGCAGTGCTACTGATGGTGAATGAGTGGTCTAAAATATACTTCTGGAGCAAGGCAGACAGGCTCAGTGCTTTTTTTCCTATATTGCATGTGATATTTTGCCATGTTTCCACCATATGCTGTCTGAAATGGGGTGAGGAAAGGTGCCGAGTGTGGATGCTTTGGCAGTTTTGTTTGGACGAGACAGACATTTACTAGAGCTGTGTCTAACCCAATTGCTTTTTAAATGTAAGTTAAAAATAAAACTTGGGTTTCTCAGATTTACACGTATCTATTTTCTGTAGAACATAATTACTGGTTTGTCCTTCCAGAATATTCAAGATCCACCCCTTTTGCCTCTTCCAATGGCCTAAATGAATATCTGCCTTATATCCTGCACCAGTATTAATTGGTTTTACTCCAAGGATGAATTTGTTCATCTGTGTGCATGTGCTTCCTTGAGCACTGGCCAATGCCTGGTGGCTGAAAGGCAAATGAAACTTCTCCTCATAAAGCTGTTAAGTGGTATCAGGTTTGTGGGGAAAAAAATAACAGATTTTCCTCTGCCTGTTGGTGTGACTGATGATTTTCTTGAGATGCAAAATAGAAGCATAAATTTTCAAAGCAAAATACAAGGTGAGAGAAATTGTTTTGTGTTAAATCCTTTCTGAGAGAAAGACTAGGAGGAACTGGAGGCAACAATTGTGGAGGCAGCCACTTGGCCAGGCCCACAAAGATCAGTCAGACGTAGGTAAAAAGACTTTGGAAACCAAAATGCAGTCTCAAGGACCTCTATGACTTGCTGTGCACCCACAGAATAACCTGTGTTTACATGTGCCACCCTCAGGGGATGTTGTCATAGCCTCTCAAAACAAAGGCACCCCCAGTCTGTGGATGCACAGCAATCCAGGTAGAGAGAGGTGAGGCTGTGACTCCTGAGGTCTGGCTCTAGCCCAGGCTGAGCACTAAGCACAGCTGGAGCTTGAATCTGGCACCAGCCAGGTCTGTGGCACTCCTCCTAACTGTACAGGCACAGAGAAACTCCTCAAAGTCTTCCTTCTAAGATCTGCTCAGCTTTCCAAACCTTAATCCTGACCGGAATTACAGCCAAGCATTATTTGTTATTCCTAAAAGTTTGGATCTTAAAGAAGCCAAATATAAACTTGACTTTTGAGTATTTATGTTCCTGTAACTTATTAAACCCCCATGAAGCAATAATATTGGGAACTGGTTACTGCTGAGATCACCCTCTTCAGCGCTGTGTGACAATGATTCCAGTCATGAGAGAGGACTTTTGACATTTTCCTTTTTCAAATTCTAATTGTTATCCCGACCTCAATTTTCACGTGAAATATCACCAGGCTATCGCTCTTTAGGTTAAAATAGAAAATATTATATTGGACTCTTTTGACTCCAGGAGTCTAACTCTGCTGAGTTTTCAGGATCCATCCATTATTTAGTTTGACTTTCAGCTTCCACTGTCCATAAAACTTTTCATTATTTTAACTACAGACAGTGAGCCAATACTTAGGCTAAAATAGATGGTTTAGTACTCAGAGAAAAATAATAGAAAAAAAAATACAGTGCATTAACACCAGGCCTCTTCCTAATCTCTTAACTGTGGACAGGATGAAAGCTTTCTCTTTTCCAAACTCCTCCTTCACCTCTCACCCTTTACCCTCACCAAACTGCCATTCCAATGTTAAAATGGCCAGGGAAATACAGGGGAAAACAATTGAATCTATTACCGTCATCCTAATTTTGTGGGGCACATGTAGAATCTAAACATTGCTGAAGTTGTAGTTTTCCAAACTCTGGCTCCCTCTAATCCCAAATCATAAAAGCTGGTAATCTGTCTCTGTGCAGAAACCCCCACAGCTCAATGAAGTTGCTGGTACATGGCAGTTTATACATAAAAGCAAAATAATTAATTTATTACTTTTTGGGTTTTTTTCATGATGTCTTGCTTCTCACTGGCTACATGATCATTGCTGGATTGAACAGCTTGCCTAAAAGTATCAAGCAGCAACAGACCCTTGGAGTGCATTGTTATCACCCCATTGTGTACCCAAGGAGAATTCAGCAGCGTTGGTGTGTGCTGAGAGCCTGCAGGAATGTGCAGGAATGGGTTTCTCCCAGCTCTGTGGTCTCCCAATGTGGTTTTGGTGGCAAGGGGTTTGCAGAAAAGACCTGAAACAGATGTGATGTTCTGTGGAAGAAGCTGGAAATGGAAGGTTTATTAGCAGTTCTGTTGGGGTAACAGCTGCTCCTCTGTTTGACATAGCAGGAATGGGACAGGTCACCTCTGAAAATTACCAGTGGGAGTTGTTGCAACGACTCTAGCTGAGACTGTAGCACAGTTCTTCTATCCTTGGGACAGAGAAAAGTCAATAAAGTGTTACTTAATTGGGACTGGAAAGGGTTTGTGTTTCTAAAATGTTGTAGATGAGGAAGGTGCTAAGAATAAAGGATAAAGGACAGAGATCCTGTCCTTTGTCTATCAGTGTTAACTGGTGTGTATGTGGGTTCTGCATCACGGGATTTCCTCTGTCCCAGCTCTTTAGACCCACTCAGGCTGTCCACCACAGAACACACCCAAAGGCAGTCTCTGCCTCAAACAGCCTCAAAATAAAATCCCTTAATGATGGGATCAATTCTTTTGCAGATTGCAATACGTGCTCCTATCTCAAGTGACCAAACTACTTGTTTGAGAACTCTGTTGTTCATGAAGTTCCCTTTTGAAGCTGAAGATTCATTTCAATGCTAACATGCAGTAAATAAAAAATTGTTCAGTTCAAATAACAATTTGACCATTTCTGTCTTGCAGAGTGTATTATCAGGCCCTTGATGAGGCACCAAAGACATCTGGATTGGGAAATGGCCCTCCATTAGGGCAGAATACAAAGATCCTCCTCTTTGAGGTACTGTCCCTGTTGATGCATAAAATGCATGCAAAATTGTTTGAAAAATGCAAATTGATTAGCAAAAGGAAATTTGCAGTAATTGTAGTGAAATGAAAAAAAAGAAAGCAAAGCAAGAGCATTGGAAAGAATACATTTAATTGCATGTAATTACTTCATGTGGATTTCAATCAGGGAAAGGAGCATTCTAAATAGTGTTGGTGTAGAAATTGCTCTATGAGGCTTCTCTCAAATGACTGAACTTTGTATGGGTTTTTTATTAAAAAAAAAAAATCAAAACACCCAAACCAAAAACAAACCAGGAAATACACAGAGACCGTGTCATAAAAACTTTGTGATCAGTCAAAATGCTCTGCCATGTCCTTCACCACATGCATTTGTATGGACAGACAAAATGAACTTTCTTTCCTGGTAATGCTGTGCAAACATGTTAGGGAGTATACAAGTTTAACAACTTTAAGTGTGTAGGTACAACATTGTATGTTTTTATATGATGGTGCAAGCACTTCAAGATTGAGCTTCTCATTTAAGCAGGTTTTTGACATACCAGGTTTGCTGGTATGAAAATTTGAACAAATTGCAGTGTGGTTTGAAATAAAAATACATGTGTGTCTGAGGGAAAAACAGAAACCCAACAGAGGTGAGGCAAGGTTGTTAGCATTAATTAAAATGGTTTTGTCTCTAAACAAGTAATCAAACTGTGTTAAATAATTAGGAAATTTAAGATCACCTCCCACCTGTGATTTTCAATTTGCATTCCCTATAGGTGCTCAAGTTCAGGGGTGGAACACCTTAATACATTACCCCTTTTTATTACTGGTGAAAGTCCTGAGAACACCTTCTGGTTTGGGCTTAGGGCAAATGCAGGGCACACTTCTACAGGCATCAAGCAAATAGAGAGACTTGATGTTCTCAAGGGTTTCTTCCAACTGAAAGAATTCTGTTTTTGGAGGCCCATGGGAATGCACCTTCTGAGGTATGGGGGGATTCTTTTTCCTTCTGATACCATTCAATAAGCACATTATACGTTCTTCAGATGGTAAAGGGAATGCACAGTACTGTGACATGGAGGAGATGAATCCAAATATATCCTGGTGAACAGATGCCAGCAGGGACACCAGCTTGGGTACAAGCAGGAGCCTTTGCTGGGACCACTCCAGGAGGGCAGAGCCCCTCCCTCAGCAGGCAGCACCTCCCAGAGACACCCAGTGGGTCGGTGGGAGAGCGTCCCCGCAGAGAGGATGAACCCCACCCCCACAAAGGAAGGCCCCAGGTGAGGGAGGGGGCAGGAGGGAGAGGGTGCTGCTGGTGGTGGATGTTTTTCATCTCTGAAAGGGTGAGATACCTCGGTGATATAACCCAAAAAGAGTGGGTTGATGTGCTCGCCTTGACTGGGAGCTGTATGGGCCATATGTCAGTGCCACACACACGGTACCCCCGTGGGTTTGTCTGTACCATGGTGTGCTGCTCCTGCACCCTTCAGAGTGTCACTGTGACCACCCTCTGCCCCAGTCACTGCTCTGGTTGTAGCTGGATGGCTGGAGGGGTCACGAGCGAGGGGCCGGCACAGCATCCTGTGGGAGAACACTCTCCAATGGATCCTGCCCTGCTGGGCTCTGTCCTTCCCACAGGAGGCACCACAGGCTCCATATGGCCCCTGGAGTGTGAAAATTCAGTGTCAAACCCATTCACCAGCCCTCAGCACTAAATAGGAGTGTGGAATAGACATCTGGCCAAGGTGATTTTTCACCCTCTAGTCTTGCAGTTTCATAAAAATCGATCTGTTTGCGTTGTTACAGACAAAGGGTTGACTTGAGAAACTGAGCCACTTCTCTCAAACTCCCCAGTGAAATTGCCTTTGCCAGGTGGTAACAGGCTCAAGTTCCAAACTGTTATTAAAATAATACCTAAGTAAGAGTTAAATGTCAATCAAGCTGAATTACTGCACCTTCACAAGGCTGATTAAGAGCAAGTCAACTTCCTACCATGGCATTCAGACTTAGCACTGTAAAAACACTACATGAAATCTGGAAAAAATATCTTATTTCAGTGTGAAAACTCAGGTCTTAACCGTGAGTAAACATGTGGAAGGAAGAGGTTTTTTCCTCTAAATCAGGACTTTTATTGATAATCCACCAAAAAGTGGGATATCAGCCCTGCACTCCAGATAAATGAATGGGTTGTTATCAGGAATTGATGGTTAACTTATTTATTTAATGATATATGGGAGTTAAATTACTTTTTTCAATTTACCACATCGTAGTTTCCTCTTACATAACACTACTTTAAAAAAATAAAAACCCCACTATTGTTTATGCTCATCTTCTGATATATAAGTGTCTGGATTACAAGGATTTAGTAGATTAGTGATTCCAATATTATAACAGCTGCTGATAATGCCTCATCTTCACTCTGGAGGCTTCCAGTAAGGAGAGGTCAAATGTGGCAATCTGAGGCTTTTCTTCTAAGGAATTGAAAATAATAATGGGAAAAACTAGGAAAGGACAGAGAAAACTGATTCTATCCTTTTGAGAAAAGAATTGAACTTAGGTCTGTTCCTCAGCATCTTTTAGGAACCAGGATTGAGAATGGCTGTGGTTGCTGTGCTGGGCAAGAAAATTAGGAGGGAATTCTCCATGGTAAATATTGAGGAACCAGTCCAAGACTTTTAACACAGGAATACAGAATTACTTTTACTTCTCTATCAGAAAGTTTCCTTGACTACAATACTATTAAAGTTTTCCCAATTATACTAATGTAAGTTTATTTCAATGGGAAGGATTACTCAAGCTCTAGTTTTGTTTTGTTTGGAAAAAATTTCTCCCTGCTATACCTGCATCAGAATGGGTTCATTGGTGGAATTTACTTCTGCAGATGTGGTGTTTTGTTGGGGGATTTTTTGATCTTAATCTGCTGTATTTCTTTCTTGTGATAAGTATTAACAAATAGGCATGTAACTCGTGGCATTTTCCTGTCCAAAGTATTTTTCTGGTCTAAGAATTTTCCTAGAAAAATTGAAGGGTTAATAAAAAACAAGGCAAAGCAAATTTAGTTTCTCAAAGAAAAAAAAATTACCATCTGTGCTGCATCTCTGCAGTGTTTTATTTCACTGTGATGGAACACTACACAACTGGGGAGGGCAATAGTCTCTGGTTTAGATCGTAATTGAGTAAAATCTGACTTATTTTGGGCTGAACACAAAAGTGAGTATAAATCAAGGAAGTAACAAGACCAAGAGAACAAACTACTTTCCAGATCCCAGAGTGCCAGTGCTGCAAAGTTTATTGCAATGGAATTTCCAGCCAGAATGTACAGGCTCAGGAGGTTTTGTTATTTTGGATACATTTCAGATCAGCAGAGTCTGCTTGGCCTGCTGTCTGCTCCTGTGGCAGTGCTTAGTTTTATGACAGTGTTTTATACAAGAAGCAAGATGGCCTAGATCAGAAAACCTTGGCAGCTTTATTTTAGCAGCAGCATTTTCAAGAGAAAGATCCACGACTATTATTCCTGGTATCTCTGGGTCAGTTCTACACTAAAAATGGTTTAAAAGGATGTACCAACTAAGGGCCTGTGTGTGTCAGCTCAGCTGCTAGCCCCTTCTGAGATGTGTAGTGCTACAAACAGCAACCCACAGAGCTCTGGGGAAGGTCAGCAACTACAGTTTACCATGAGACATGGAGAGGTTCCTTTGTGGGGGTTACCTTAGCAAGGTGCTCACTGTGGGATCCAAATATTCTTAGTTACATTCTTGCATTTGCAGGCTGGGCCAAAGCCCCCTGTGATTCCTGAACAGGCAGAATAATTGCATTTCCTCTTGCCTACCATCAGCAGAATCCATCTGCCAGGGTGTTTCTTTCCCAGCATTTTGGGTGAGTAGGCCCACTCCAGGATCCTGCCTTTGCTGGGGTTCCTCCAGCACTGATGCTCGAGTCATTCTCACAGTGACACGGTGCTATGTGAGAGGCCCTGTGGCCCTCTTGCCTTCCTACTCCCTGCCTGTGTCCCTGAGCCATAAGAGTATTTAGCCATGGCAGTGTTTCTGCTCCCTTCATGTCCTAGCAGAGTGAGCTGCACAGGGGTGGAGCCGAAGCTGTTGGTTGTGCTGGTATTAGATGACCCCTGGCATTCATCAACCAGCTGAGAAGTTGGAGACCGTGAATTTCCCACATGTCCTGAAATCACTGTCAGAAATTACTGCACAGCCTCCCCAAGAAATCCATTTCTTAAAAGGAGAGATGAAAATTTAGGTAGTGGTGACTGACTTCCAGCTGGGATAATTTTGCAGGGCTGCTGTGAGAGAAGAGGCAAGAGTTCAGCCCCCTGACTGCATTGAAAGCAGCTTGACTGTGAGCAGCTACTGAATCTGGAGAGAACATCTAAGTGCCTGTTAAGCTGCTGAAAGGTGGATCTGACAGCTGCTCCTCATGTGCATAAAAACATGGGAAGCACAGTCTGGAGAAACAGAATTGAATGTTAATCGGTCCTGAGCGACTTCTGGGGCCAAGGTTGCCTGAGATGGGATGATGTTGGGTATATAAACAGCAGGAGAGAATTAATTGCATACTGGGAATGAAGAAGGACTGTGGTGTTCAAAAAAGCAGCTTTGCTTTGGGGTTTTTTTGTTTGGTTTTTTGTTCCTGGAGGTTTTCTCTTAATTTTTCTACTTCTGCTTCTCAGGTTTATTTTGGGGTGGTGATGGCACTTTACATAGTTTTTGAAGTCTGAAACCAGTACTAAGGTTATCTGTGGTTATTCTTCTGAGTCTCTTATTAGGTTAGTTGTAACATATATCCCAAGCCTTGGTCTTTTACTCCTAGGAGGAGCCAGTGGTTCTACTAAACAAATCAAAATCAATCCCAGACTCTGTCCTTTCTTTTAATTCTTTTTTTTTAATGATATATGAAAAAATTGCCCTTTTGTTTCTTTTAGTCCTTTGGTGGCATAAGGGAGAAAAATCTTCAAATGGATCTTGGCCTAGCCTCTAATGCCTGTCCTTTTTCTGCTGGACTTAATCACTTTCATACTTATTTTTACAATCTTTTCATGAAGAGGCACTGAAATCATCAAATGTGTCCCTTCTCCTAAGATTCTCATCAGTGAGTAATTGTATTAAAGTAACGAGGCAAAAATTAGCTGGAATTCCGGAGTTATAAAAGGGAAATTGCCAAAAATGAGGAGGTGTCCTCTAAGCACAAGCATCTCAATACAGTGTTCATATAATAACAATAAAATATGATCTAGTGGTGATGGATCTGCAGAAGAAAATGTTTTTTGGATGTATTTCCCATTTTCTTACTGTGATAAAGGAAATGGCAAGAAATTCATCGCTGTCATCACAAAATGATTCTTTCTGTTTATGATTGCTCTGCTTAGTATTACTAAAAATTAAAGTGGGTTTATTGAAAAAGCCTAAAATGAACTAATCACAGCTTGCTCATCTCCAAAACAGCACTGTTACACATCCTGAATCCTGGGAATGTGTGTGGGAAGCTGAGGGGGAGGGTGCAGCAGTTCAGGGAGAGTATCTGCTCCATGTCTTCTCCATCCCCCCATTTCCACATGGAGAGATAGAAGACAGTATTCCTTTCTCTTGCCTTTCCCTTGCAAATGAATCCAACAGTCACAGTGACAGCAACATTACACCAAAGTGTAGGGGCTTCATAACAGCTGGCACTGTGGATATTTAACATGTGTGAGCCAGCTCTGTCTCTTTAGAGAGGAGGCAGAGAGGGGCTATTTATCCACCCATTCTTGCCCTTGTTCCTCTTCTACTGCTGAAAAAAGAGCTTGATGAATATCTCAAAACATCAGCTACTAAAATCCCTCTTTTGGAAACTAAATGGTCATATTTCTACCTCCCTTGTGTTACAGGTAACAGATGTTTGCCTTGATGCATATTGCAGGCACAAATGTTCATCAAAGCAGGTTTAAAGCTTTCATCATTAATATTTATTAATGTTACATTTTATTTTGTGAAGGTTTCATGGAAATAACTGTGAATCTTCCATTAAAGAAATAAAAACATAACTATGTGGTTCATCTGCCCGATAGCAGTTGCCCACCAAAGGAGGAAGGGTGTATGTTTAAGCACCAACCAAACTGGAAAATATGAAAGTTGAAGGAAACTCCAAATTTTGTCCTTGTAAGAACATCAAAATTACCGTTTTCTACAGCTTTCCCCTATAAACTGTGTGCATTCTGTGATTATGGCTCTAGTTCTCAGGTGTGCACCTTCCCTTCTGTCTGACGGGACTGCAGCTCTCGCTGTGCCATCTGGTTTCCCTTGGAATTAAACAGAGGGCCTTGGGGAGGGAGACATCCTCATGAAGCCTTGGAGATATCTTGATCAGGATGATGAAGGGATGGTCCCTCAGGAGGGAACCTGTATTAACCAGTCTGCACAACTACAGGCAATTTCTGCTTTATTCTTGCACCTTATGAATCAAACTCCAAATGAACCAAACCATTTGCATATACATAGAGATTGAGCAATTAATAACTCTTGGGTTTTAATTGACTAAAGAGCTATTGTAATGCAAAATGAGTATGAGGAGTGAAAGGAGTTAAACTACCTATTTCTGATCCTGCTTTTCCTGTAACCTGTGTGGCTAAATTACGGTGTCTGAGTTAGTGTAAAGCTTGAAATGTGTGTGCAGTGCATGGCCCACCTAGGGCGCTTAACAAAAACTCTGCACACCATTTCCCAAAAGCTTATAATTTAGTCAAATCAAGGCCTTTTGTTTCCCAAAATGCTATGCCTGTGCCTCACTAGGAATTATCATAGGGGCAAATTAGAACTCTTTAAAATTTCAGTTATTTAGGATAGAATGTTACCCAAAAAATCTCTGCTTTTTCTCTTACGGTGTGGAAAGTATAATTTTTTTGCTCTCATCACAACAGAAATGAGTGAAGAATTGCTCAGTTTGGCCCTGCTGAGCCTTGCTGGCCCTGTGTGGGGACACTCCAGTGCCAGGGTGGCAGCTGCACTGCAGGTGCCCAGGGGACCCCTGAGCAGGGCCATGTGAATCCACTGCTGTTTTCCTCGCCTGTTACTGCTCATGGTGAGGCACATTTGGCAACAAAACACTGACCTATTGGAGCATTTGAAGGGGTTTAAGGTTAGCCCCGAGGGTGTGTGGGCTCAAAGCAAGGGAGGCTGCACTACTGGAGCATGTCCACCTGCAGCCCAATGGTTATCTGTGTGTATGGGCACTGTGTCCTGCCCTGTCAGGCAAAGCAGCGCCAGCCAGTGAGGGAGGGGATTGTCCTGCTCTGCTCTGCACTGGGGCAGCCTCACCTGCAATGGGGGGACAGTTTGGGGGCACACAGTATAAAAAGGGACATTAAGCTATTGGAGAGCATCTAAAGGAGGGCAATGAGGGTGGGGAAGGGCCTGGAGGGGAAGCATGTGAGCAGCAGCTGAGGGCACTTGGCGTGTTCAGCTGGAGAAGAGCAGACTGAGGGGAGACCTCATTGTGGTCCTCACCATCCTCATCAGGGGAAGCAGAGGGGCGGGCACGGATCCATTCACTCTGGTGACCTGGGACTCAGGGAAGTGTCCTGAAGCTGAGTCAGGGCAGGCTTAGGTTGGATATCAGGGAAAGGCTCTTCCCCCAGAGGGTGGTGGGCACTGAACAGGCTCCCCGGGGCAGTGGGCACAGCACCAAGGCTGGCAATGTTCAAGAGGCATTGGGACAATGCTTTCAGGCACATGGTGGGACTCTTGGGCTGTCCTGCACAGGGCCAGGGGTTGGACTGGATGATCCTGATGGATCCCTCCCAACTCAGCATATTCTGTGATTCTTTGCTTTTATTATTTATATCAAATGATATGCAAAGGGACATGAGGGACAAGGGCCAGTGGCTTAAGATTGAAAGAGAGTAGTTTATACTGTATATTAGGAAGAAATCCTTCCCTGTGAGGGTTGTGAGACACTGACACAGGTTGCCCAGAGAATTTGTGGGTGCCCCACCCCTGGAAGTGTTCAAAGCCAGGCTGGATATGGCTTTGAGCAACCTGGTCTGAGTGGAAGGTGTCCCTGCTGTGAGAGACTGAATTCATATCTCACTGGGTTGTTCAATTGCTGGGTTGAATCAACCACTTGTGTGTGTGCTGGGGGCAGAGGCTGAGCCTCCAGGTGGAATGCACATGGTGCCAGGGGGGCCACCTGGCACTGCCTGCCAGCCGAAAGAGGAACACCTGGTAGCCCAGCTGCACCACGACCCCTGGAGCTCTGGGGGGCCACAGCACCCCTCAGCCTGGCCTGGAGGGCACTGGGAGTCACATGTATCATGTTCACTTTATGCAGCTTCAAGGTATTAAAGAGGTTTGCAGTTATTTGTTGGGTGAACTCTTGGAGTCTTAAATAAAACTAAAATGCCTGGACAGCTCGTGGCTTGGACCTGGGGCTTTCCACCTCCCCATGGCAGGGGTTTGGAACTAGGATCTTTAAGGTCCCTTCCAACCCAAACCATTCTATGATTCTGTCAACTATAAAACAGAAACCACTCTTGGATAAGGAAAGGAAATAGGGCATTTTCGACTAAGAAGTGACTAGCTATAAAAAAATAATTTGGCAACCTCAGCTACAGTAACTACTATCATCAAAAATGTATGAAATATATATTTTCATGCTCAATTATAGTGCCACACCTAAGCAGGGTTGCTGGTTAAACAACGTGAATCTTACTGGTAAAAGGATGGATGTGTTCTGAACAGGCTGCATTTCTGATTCCATTCAAATACTGCATATTTTATTTCATACCTCCAAATTGTTTTGTTAAAATATAGTGTATTACAGCATTAGTACCAGTGCCACATCCTTATTATTTTGGCTCATCTTGAACTTGCTTTGCATCTCTTGCTCACATTGAATCCTGGTTTGTTGCTCTGGAATTTTTTATTTCCAATGCCTTGTGGTGCAGGGTAGTTCTCTGCACAAATCATCATGTCTGCCTCTGAGAGAGCAGCTGCTGTCTCGTGTGTTTTGGGGTTTTCAGAGCACTTTAGTCCTGCTGCAGGTTTATGTGGGTGTGCACACACTCACCTGTGCTGTACCCTTGCAGAGAATATGCTTCTGTGTGGGTGGGTGTGTGCATGCACTTAAGTATAAAATAGACTGAAGTGTTCTGGAAAATATTTTCATGGCTTTAAAATATGCATCAGTCTACAGGAACCTGCATATGTAGGGGCAGTACGTGTGAGTCCACAGCAGATGTATTTGTTGCTACACATATGTGATGCACGGCTCTCTTACAACAAAGAGTTGTGCTGGGGTACAAATGTCACACTGCTCAAAGAACTGCATTCTCAGTTGCACTGTTGGCACTGCCATGCTTGATATCCTTTTGGAGAATTCAAAGTGGGAAAAACTAATTCTTAGAATCATAGAATCGATTGGGTTGGAAAAGACTTCTGAGATCATCAAGTCCAACTCCAGTCCCTTTACCAGATCATGGCACTCAGTGCCACGGCCAAGCTCACTTTAAAAACCTCCAGGGATGG
>JAWWEV010000167.1:4005572-4045379 GCA_035583235.1 Hafferia zeledoni | reverse complement strand
CAACTGTCAGTCCCCGAGCCTTCCAAGGTATTTGTCCAGTCCTGGTCCTGGTCTTCATTTTAGCATCTTCCTACAGTGAGTAACTAAGTTTACAATTCTTAATTTCCTGTGACTATAAACATCAGTTCTGTAATGCACTAAAATAACCCTCAAATTGCTGCCTTTTTTAAACAACTGGAAATGCTGTTCTTGCTTTTAAGGAAGGACCATTCTGGTTTAATGGCACCTGTAAGAAATTGTAAGATACTTTTTCTGTGTCTTCCACTTGCCTTTTAGTTTTCATTTGTAGTACAAAGGCTGAAAAGTGAAAGAAGTTGCAATTTATAGTAAGTAAATTGTCCATGTTGAAATTCTGGTTTGTGTCGAGTAAATTAAATTATCCTTACAATGCATCCACTTTTTTCCTTGCCATTGGTTCTTGTTAAACTTTTCACCCAGAAGTTTAATATTATTATTTGGAGGGATTTCTTTAAGGGAACTGGCAACAAAGCACTGACAGAACAAGTGGCCATTGTTTTCTCAAAGTGTGTTGCTGTACAAAACCAGGTCATGTAAGTCCATCAGATCAAGATGCCAAAAATCCCACCTGAAAACTCAGAAGAAAACCAAAACTTGCATTAAGCATGGGGTTTGTTGTCCATGTTATTCCATACATTCTGTGAGTACACAGGGAGCAGAAGTGGTCTGGTATTACCCAAAATCTCATGGACTGGGAAAAAAGTTGGGTGAAGTTCTGCTTACACTGCCTGCTGTGCAAGAGGGACTGGTTCCTGATGATGGCTCTCCATGAGTGGATGGGGAGTGCTCCTGGTTTTGCTTCTCCTCTCTTTTGAAGCACCAATTCTTCCTTTGTTTTCAGGCTGTATGTCGAAGAGAGGACAGCATTGTGGAGAACTCCTGAGGCAAGGCTTGCTGTGCCAGTGGGATATACAGGGGAAGGTTTTAGGGCTCCAAGGACAGAGCAGAGCATTGGAGGGGAGAAGAGTCTGATGGGCTGCAGAACTGGACCTACCAGCCACCTTGATGAGCTGTCCAGGACTCCTGCTCCACGAAGAATTTACCAGCACTGTCTTTCTGGACTACAGAACGTTGATGAAACGCAGAACTAAGCAGAGAATTATCCATTTCCAGAGACTATCACCAACCCTTCTCCTTGCAAAAGCGGCTCAAGTTTCCCTTGAAAGGACGGGAGAGAGTGGCTATCGACTGAAGTCTGGATGTTTTACTGCCAGTGACTTCCTTGAGTTTTATTCAAGCCCCAAGGTTCTGGGAGGTTGGCAGACCTCCTAGGAAAGAGACTGCTGGTACCTGGTGACTGAGGCTCTTGGAATGATGCTGAACTGATGAATCCAGTAAGACATAAACTCTGCCAAGGTGGGTATAAATCAAAGCAAGTGCATTCATGCAGCTCATTCACAATTGCAGGTTGTTTGCAGATAGTCATGCCTGTGAGATGGATGACTCCATAATTACTGATAATGGCAAAGCTAGTACTCTGAAACCAGCCCTGCTGATTTCCTGCATTCCTCCTCACCCTTGTGAGATGGTTTGGAACACCTGCCAGGCTGAGGAGCAGGGTTTGGCAGCAGAGCCTGCCAGAGAAGGAGGAGCAGGTCGCAGGAATACGTGTTGTGCCTTTCACTGGAACTGCCCCTGGCTACAGTCATATAATGAACCCTGTAACGATGAATGCATTTCATATAGGGGAGGAAATTCCCCTCTCCTCAACTGAGAGCTTCCTGTGCAGTGGGCAGTGCTTCCTGTGCTACACTCAGACCTGGGAATTCTGGGGCCAGGCCAGCACAGGGGCATCTCCGGGAATGTAGCAGACCTGCTTTGCAGGGTGTTTCTGTTGGCAGCACCTGGACAGGGACAAGTATCATCCACTCCAAGGTTTCTTTCCACTGTCTGTCTTGGTCAGGGTCACAATAAAAGGAGAGGACCTCTAGCACCATTTGGGTCTGGAGAGTGTTCAGGAGTGCACCTCTGCCTTCCAGCAGTCTGGATTTCCATTTCTGAGACACTTCCTAGTGTTCTTAATTTTGCCATGCTGCCTCTGAAGGATGTGCTCTGCTCCTGGCTTTGGAATGGGATGTCTTGGATGACTGCCTGGGCCAAAATAACTTTGTAATGGTATGTATTGTTTCTTTTCCATTTAAGATAGGGTCCTGGGAATATTAATTCCATGAATTGATGAGGCTCCCTGACTTCTTTTTGACCATTTAGTAACACACAAGACTCAAAACTTAGGTTAGAAGTGAGCAGACGACATGGAGCAGGCAAAGGATGACTGATGATGAGCAGGCAAAACACTGATTAGTGTAACATAAAATAGCTGAAAAGCATAGGGAATAGAGGGAAATGTAAGTAAGGAGGTGGCAGTATGTGGAGGGTAAATGGTCTGTGGGAACACCGCGGGGAGACTTGTGTTTCTCTGGAATAATTCAATACAGCACAATTTCACATGCTGGTCCTTCATGAGTATTCTGCTTATGGCAAAAGCATCCATTGTGCTGAAAAGAGCACTGTGATCCAAGCAGGTCTGTACACACGAGCAAGACTCACCCACCAAGCTTCTTTCTTTGAATAGGAATACTATACAATCTTAAGCCTGAGTAAATGTCAGCTGATGTGGCTGCTTTAGGTAAATATTTCATGATATATTCTTGGAGGCTTCAGATGGTTTTTATTTTGCTTTGTTGCTGGGTTCTCTTTTTTATGTTCTATGTTCAAAGAAAATAGTAATTCATTGAGAAAATTACCTGTACAAGCAGACTTTCATGGCAGGAGTTGTGTGAAAATAGTGGCATTCACAGGAAGAAACACCTTGCAAGCTGACAGACCATTCAGTAAAGCTCACTTGGCATCTCAGTGAGGGAAATTATAGGGTTCATTTTTTTTTTTTATGTTTGCAGTGCTGAGGCTGTGAGTACCTAATTTGAACCTTTAGATAATTAAAAATAGCCTTTTATCATTAATGATTCTATACATGTTTAAGTGCTACTTTCTCTTTTGAAACTATGGACCATCTTTATTTAATGCAGGTCCAGCAGAGAGCACTTGGCTGGCATTTGACTAATGCACAGAGAGCTCAGTGATATTGCAGGTAAACTGCACGTGCCCAGGCCGTGGAGTTTGTGACACAACACAGCAGCACTTGGGAGCAGCTGATGCCCCAGGTTTGATCTCCAGCCTCTCTAGGACAGGGATTTGGGAAGTGCGATCGCTCTTTTTAATGACACACCCTGGGAAAAATAGTAAACATATTTTCCTCTGTGAATTAGCAGTGTTTAAGTGCAGGCTTTTGGTGATGGCAACCAGGTGACTCAAAACGGTGTTTTCTGATTTGTAATTCTGTGAATTGGTCTGTGATCAAGTTTTGGTATTTTATCTGTATCTCAGGCACAGAAATGTTTCATAGTGTATAAACAGAAGCATGAGTTTATTTGACAAATGTTTAGTCTTTATCTATTGCTTTACAATAGCCAGGTTAAGAAGCTGAAAGAGAAATATTCAAGTAACTCTGCTAGTTTAGTCTTCCTTACACAACTTTGCCTTCAATGTCCTTAATTGTGACCAGTCTCTTGGGTTTTCTACCTCTTTCCCCTTGCTGAAGGCTAACAGAAAACTCCAGCCTTCTATTCTTCCCGTGTTTTCCCAAAGGCATAACTGAGATTAAGTGGACTCAGCTGAGGTGAAACCAGTGGAATTGCTGCCACAACTCTTGCTAATGGGTTGTGTCTGTGTTGTGTTCCTCATTGCACAGACTCACCTTGCTGAGCAATTCTATGCCATGCAATGCATCACTGGGGGTTTACACTGCCAGTTTCTTATTAACATCCAATTTAAGAGTGATGCATACTTGGAGAACTTATCCTTTCCTTCATGACATAATTATACATAAAGCACTTAGTGCAGAAGAGAACTTTTTTTCTTTCATCTGGAGCTGAGGTGCTGAGACTGCTAGACTGTTGCTTGTAGGGCTTTATGCTTAAAAAGCAAATCCAAGGTAAGCTAGGGCATTTTTCAAAATTTATTGTCTTTAAATTAAAAACAAGCAACCCAATGCTTTATTTAACATTATGTTTATGATTAAATTAATTGCTGTCTTTGACTTCTAGATTTATGTCCCTAGTAAGCATGACTAAGCCAAATTCTATTAGCTAAACACTAGTGGCTCCAATTAATTTTATGCTTTTGTAGCTTTGCCTGGTTGTAGTTTAAAGCTAGACTATTTCAAGAAACATCAGGGAATTTCAAATTTAAGTCCTCAGTTTTTTCCCCTTTTAAGCCTCTCATGCTTTAAACATTTGACTTAAAACAAGAACATGTGTGTGTGAAGCCTGAAGTGAGTAGCCACAAGCAAATAAAAACTAACTTTATAAAGTTATCTGTTTCACTGAGCAATTGTCTCCCTGCAAAGGAGCAGGTGTTAATCCTCCACTGTCTGAGCAGTGCATGTCAGTACTGTCAGAGTGGGGATGGTTGTGGCTCACTGTCCCTCCTGAAGGAAGACAAAGCTGTGCTCTGTCTGCCTCTCGTGCTTTCCTTCCCTGTTAAATTTCTGCCCCTCCCCAGAATGAGTGTAAAAGGAAAAGGAACTAGGCTGCTCTCTGTCTGTTAAATACCTCTATTGCTGCTTCCTGGCCTTTGCAGTGGCAAGGGCCAGCCGTGTCCTTGCAGAGATGCTCAGTGGTGGGGGCAGGTGGGCCTTGGTGCTGGAGGGTCCCTGCCTGTCTGTCACACGAGGCTTTGGAACAAGGTCTGCAAACACTGCCCTCCTATTGCACCTCTACACAATCAATAATCACAGAAACCGAGTAGAACAAATTGATTTGCCGTGTGGAACACAGGGCAAGCCTGAACTAACACTTAGGGTTAAACAGGAGGTCACCCTCAGGTTCCCATGGCAGCAGTGCCCAGGCAGGGCCAGTCTGTGCTGGGATGCTCAGGCAGGTCTGTGCTGGGGTGCCCAGGCAGGGCCAGTCTGTGCTGGGGTGCCCAGGCAGGGCCAGCCTGTGCTGGGATGGTCAGGCAGGGCCAGCCTGTGCTGGGATGCCCAGGCAGGTCTGTGCTGGGGTGCCCAGGCAGGGCCAGTCTGTGCTGGGATGCCCAGGCAGGTCTGTGCTGGGGTGCCCAGGCAGGGCCAGTCTGTGCTGGGATGGTCAGGCAGGGCCAGTCTGTGCTGGGATGGTCAGGCAGGGCCAGTCTGTGCTGGGATGCCCAGGCAGGGCCGGTCTGTGCTGGGATGCCCAGGCAGGTCTGTGCTGGGATGGTCAGGCAGGTCTGTGCTGGGATGGTCAGGCAGGGCCAGCCTGTGCTGGGATGGTCAGGCAGGTCTGTGCTGGGATGGTCAGGCAGGGCCGGCCTGTGCTGGGATGGTCAGGCAGGGCCGGCCTGTGCTGGGATGGTCAGGCAGGGCCAGTCTGTGCTGGGGTGCCCAGGCAGGGCCAGGCTGTGCTGGGGTGCCCAGGCAGGGCCAGCCTGAGCCGAGAGAAAGCCCTGCCCTGCATTGCTGCTCCCCTCTTAGACCCACACCCGGCTGGAAGGTGGCAGCAGAACACTGGGGTCACTGTACCAATCCTGTGTGTGAGATGGACAGTGTGAGCCTGATCCAGAGAGGGATGGGAGAGGGAAGGAGATGTTTCAAAGCTTGTCCTGCTGTCTAAAAAATTAAAGAGCCTTGAGAGGCCATTGCCTTGGGGTAAAACGTGGGGATTTATAGGATTGCAGGAGGGCAGATAGGAGCTGCATTAAGGCCCTTAATGAAAATTAAGGTGAACAAAGTCCAGTGCTGACCCTTCCTTACAAGTGTCAAACCACATGTTTGCTCCTTCTTTCCATGTTGTCTATTTTTGGCTCCATAACCAGACATGAAAGATACAGCTCGTGATAGTTCTTCTGGAAGAGTAACATTGAAATATAAAGAGAGATTTTTCTCAAAAAAAATCTCAGATTACTGTGTTCCTCTTAACCACTTCAGTGAAAACCAGTGATGTGCAAAATCCACATTTAAACACTTAGGAGAATAATCACTAAATACCAATTAAACAGAGTTTTGGTGGAGGTTTTTGTCCATGTGGTTTGAATGATCACATCCACATTCATAAATGCAATGATATGCTCATGACAACAAAGTTCAGTGGATTTTGGTTGCTTTAATTGTCCTTCCATTGTTCAGGAATCTTAGGTTTTTTCTTTCTGTTAAATTCTCTTCACTAATTTGGTCCTGGATTAGTGTTGTGAGGTACTTAAATTTGTTAATTAAGGATACAAGCCAAGCACGATGCTTAAGGATGAGGCTGCCTATGACATTCCCTATTCTGAAGAACCAGACCACTGTATTAACCAACTGCACACCATTGTGTGGCCAGTTACCAGACACTGGGCTGTAACAGAGGAGCAGACACAGACCTGGACAGTAGCCATCCATAAAAAGGCACATTGAGAGGAGAGCTTTCTTGTTAGAATCAAAACACTTGTCTAAGCAGGGTAGGTTATATTTTGCCCTGTCAATTACTTCTTGGTAATCCTCTTGAATTAGATGTCACTCAACTCCTAAAATAATTTTCCCCGTCTGTGTTGATACTTCTGCCTCCAAGTTGCTTCCCTGGCTCCTTTAGGGTAAGTCCTGCTTGCCTGTGGACTGCCTGCCAGGTTCAGGTCCCCATCCCTCTGAGTGAAGGCCCAGAACAGCTTGATCAGTTTTCACCTGGAACCTTTTTCATCCTTCATTCCTTTGCTGTGCATTCCCTGTACCTGGAAGTGGTTTGCTGTCTCACTGCACCAGCCTCTTGACACACATCTCATTTAATCTCCCCAAGACTCAGCTCTGCCAAGTGCCCCAAAGCAGAGCCACATGATCCTCACTCGGGTTGCTGACAGTGATGTGATCTCATCCCGTGTTCAGGCACAATCAGGGCTCAGTCCTGGCTGGTGCCCTTGGACACCACAGAACACACAGAAGTGAGAGGATGGATATTTCTCCTTTTCAGCCTTAATAACTCTCGCACTTCTGTCACAGCGGGATCATAAGATAATGAGCAACACTGGACTACAAAATCCAGAATTGATTTTTGCCCAACCAAAAGGGATGCTGCTTTTATGAAAGCTCTATAAATTACCTTTAGATCCTAGTACTTCTAATTTATGAGAGAACTATAAATGGCCCACTGCACTGCCTATGCACAGAGCAGGACACAGTACAGAATCTCTCGGACCTTATTAGCCACTCCATGTGGCTGAAAATGAATGTGGCATTGCAGGCTGTTACTTGAGAATGAGATGGAAAAGCTTTACTCTGCACTGTATCAAATTTCCAATGGTTTCTTTTCAGAGAAAATTTTTTGGCAAATGTGATTTCATGTTGATAGAGAATATAATAGATGCTTTTGCAAAACTGGGGCTTAACGGCCCTTTTTATTTGCTGTTTCTTTGTTGTTGTTTTGTTTGGGGTTTTTTTGCTTTTTGGTTATTGTGTGTGGGTTTGGTCAGGGTTTGTTTTGGAAGGAGAGATTGGTGTTGCGTGGGTTGGGTTTGTCAGCTAAAGCCTTCCTATTCTCCTCCTTTGGCCTTTCTAAAGTTCCCATAATTCCTTGTCCTTTACTGGCTTTTATTTTTCCTAAGTCCCATAGCCTTACCACAACAGCCTTCTGGGGTGATGGCTCTGCTTGCAAAAACCAGCCACCTCTTGTCTGGGGGCTGAAGTATTTGTAAGGGAGACAACTGAATCCCTATGAGAGTTGAGTTCTATAACAAAACAAAGGCTGTGAGATAAAAGCAACTGTCATGCATCTTTCAGTGGGTCAGCTGCTCTCTGTTCATTAATGTATCTCTGCCGGTAACTTCTGAAACACTGGAACCCTCTGAGGCACTTCAAACAGCTCACAAATCAGCCTTCCAGTTTATAATGTTTCCTCCTTTTCCCAGAAAGGAGAAATCACCCCTAATTCTTCTCTAAATTTTCTCTAAAATTGCATTTGCATGCCAGCTAGTAAGAGATAGTTTTCAGTATAATGTAAACTGAAGTTCTTCTGTGGATCTTTGTAGAGGAATGGTGCAATTTAATCCTGCTGGAAGAACTGGCTTTGAGAAAGGAGAAAGTGCTTGAAAACACTATGTACCTATCACAGGGACAAGCAGCTGCTCCCTGGCATGTGCAATGGGCTCTGTAACTGCTCTGGGGCTGCCTAATCAAGATTTTGTGACACTTTGAGAGATAATGCATGAAAGTCAGGACTTGTGGGGTTTTTGGTTTTGGGGTTTTTTTGAGGTTTGTGTTCTTTGGGGGGAGGTTCGGTTGTTTGTTTCTTTTTTTTATGGCAGGACATATAATCAGTTTAAAAAGTGATTTAATAAGAAGTTTCAATATATTCTCAAAATAATAATCTCACCTGAGATGGAGTTAGTGCTGCTAAAGGAAATTGCTGGTTATCATCACCATGTGAAGAAACAAAAGCTGTTAGAAACAACCTACCTCCTGAGAGCAAGAACAAAAATAAAAACACCCATTAGGACCATCAGAACACCACTCTGAAGCTGCAGTTAATGGGAGTTAGAAATTATGTCCTTGTGACACAGGAGAATAGAGAAGGGAGAGTGCCATTTTGGAGAGGACATAGGTAGGGATGCAAACCTCATCAGCTCTATCAGCACATGCCCACAGGTGCTGGTGGGGCTTGGAGCTGCTGTTTGCAGAAACACTCTGCTTTAACCCCGACTTCAGGGACCTGGCAGATGTCTGGGTGTCTATTTAAACCGTGTGTATTTTAAAAAAAAGGTATAAAACTATGCTGGTTGACTACAGGCATGTCAAGGGGCAATTGAAACAGCAGCAATGGGATCACCTACAATATTCAAGCCGAGCTACAGTGGTTGGGCTGTGGGGATGCCAGTTTGGGTTCTTTGTTCCTGAGAGCATGGCTTGTATCTCTCCCAGAGTTTCCATTTATTTACTAAAATCTATTCTGGAGATACAGAGCCAGTGGCAAATAGCAGTTTGGTTTTAATAGTAAAGATAACCGAGTTTCTCCTAATGTCCAAGAAGAGCACAGTCACACATTCCGTCCCGTTTGGTGGTAGGTGCATGTCAGGCACACACTCTGCAAACTGGGCTCTCTGCTCTCCACTGCAAACAGCTCCAGGGATTCACCATGCAAGACTCAGGCTGGGTTGGTTTTGTCACACAGACATATTCCACATTGCTTTGTGAACACTATTGCCTCTTCTAATGAAAACTAATGGCTTGGCTTTTCCATTATCCCAGCTTGCTTCTGGAATAATCCAGCTCTAGAAGACAACTGCGTCACACTTGCATGGACCAGTATTTTCTGCCCTCATCTGCTTCCTTGTATTCTGTCCTTTTTCCTTTTGATTTGTATAAACACCTGTTTTGTTACAGTCCTGCAGTCTCCAAGGATCTGAGCACTTGATAAGGTTCATTAAAACACCCTATTAGATAAATTAACCTCCTAGGGTTGGGTGGTTGAACTCTGAAAGGGATCACCACATATGCAAATCTCTTACACTGAAGAGAAAATAGAATTGTTACATAAGGGACTTTTCCATTTATGTTCTTTGAAAATTGCAGAACTGGTGAAACTGCTTCATGTCACTTTGTTCAATATTTCTGCATTTGTATCGTTTCTAATCTTAATTTTGTGCTGTGATATGCATCTGTTTGTTAATTGCACAAATGCCCATCAGCTGATGATTCTCTGAAGAGAAAGGGGAAGATGGAAATCCCCGTTAAAACCAGTCAAGGAATTCCCTGTTTATTTCTTCTTTGAGTTACCAGATTCAGTGGCTTTTTAGGGCTTCTCTTTTGGGGGCTTCTCTGTTTTATGCCGAGTCATTTCAAGCCTCAACCTCTTGAGACCATCCAGAATCTTTATAGGACAGAACTGTTTTCTGCAAAAGCTGTGTTCATTCTTTCCCACTATATCACACCTATCCACATGTTTAATAAATACATTTTCACTTATTACCTTCCGTTCCTCTGAACTGATCACTTAAACGCCACAGGTTGTTGCTTGGAGTTTTCATATTTGCATTCCTAAGATGAAGACCATGGCATTTTTTTATTGTTAATTTGTTGACTTGATCTTAAACTGCTTCCACTGGTAGTTCTTGTTTAAGACAACTCTTTCCCTGAAGTGTCTTTGAAGTCTGTGATAGAGGAGTCTCACTGACACCTTCAGTGAACACCAGTGCAATAAATTAATTTAGCTTTTCTGCTTCCTCATTATATTTGAGTGCTCCTTTTATGAGTTGGTCTTTGAATAGCCCCACTTGGGAGCCTTCCTTTTTCTCAAGTGTTGTGGTGGAAGAAGGTGGGTGTCAGGTTTTGGCTTTGTATCATCCTGTGCTTTGCTGCTGAGCATCTTTTTCAGTCTGACACACCTGCTTCCATTGTTAATTATTCAGTTAATTTTTTCTTTTTCTTCAGTTAAGCATTACTGATTTTTAATTATTAAAATACTCTTTAGTTTTCCACTATAAGTGTTTCATCTCACTTTTGGTCTTGTTTTACTCATTTCTGTGAGCTGATGGAACCCCATGACCGACTCTGTGCTGCTGCATTTTATCCTTTTAGGTATTTGTTTTATTTTTATTGCAATTATCTCAGTTTTACATTGCTCACCTTTATAAAGCTCGCCCTTAGTTCTATGGGTAGCTTTTTTCTCCCCTAAAAAAATAAAAATAAATATTTCATCTTCATTACTGTAGAATTCCTTTGTAAGTCAAGACCTATCAGCAGTTTCTGTGTACATGGGAAAGACTGTGTGCTTTTTATCAGGGTTTTCTCTTCTTCCTGTGGCTTCTCTGGCTGGTAGAGTCGTTTAAAAAAAGCAATAAATGTTGAAGAAAAGTTCTTACTTGTTGTGTAAAAATACTATTTTACACATTACTATCTGAAAGGCTATTTATGTAGCTGCCCTGGAGATGTATTTAGTGCCCTCACAGCCTCTCAGTGTTCCTGTGCATTTGCTGCTTTCTCTCCCCTTCTCACTGGGTATTTTAGTATCACAAAATTCCTCATTTGGGCACCACTTGGCAATCCTCACGTGTACTACATTTTAATGTATTCACTTCCTTACGTTACTTGACAATAGACTATAACAATTCTTTAACTTTTGTTTGCCTTCCCCCCCTGTCAGTATGATCTGTGCTTCCAATGGTACTTCTTTTCTGTCATTATATCCCTTTTTGTTATAACCCTTCCACTCCATTACTGGTGTACCTTTTCCATTTTAGACTCCAAGCATTTGTATTAGCTATGCTTGGGTTTGGCTTAGCTCCATATTTTTGCATCTCTTACTTAATTACAATTACTTAAGAAGTGTTCTTCATTATTTCCTACATTTCTTGGCTTATTCTATTCATTTGTTTTCTGAGATGGAATTTTTATCACTTCATTACCAGAAAAATACCTCATCTCAACCTATATGGTCCACCTACCAACTCTTCCAGTCTCTCCCATCTTCCATCTATAAAAAAGCCAAACAAAAAGCCCCATGTCCTCTCTAATGTGAGTTCTGGTGCTGGTTTTGGCAGCCTGCTCCTTTTGTTTGGTTCTTTTCCTGCTGCACAGTTTGATATATTTGATGTGTTAGTGTTGGAGTGAGAAGGTACCACATCTAATAAAACCTGGTTGATAGAGCTTAATCCGTGACATTTAAGGATTCCTGGTGGGGATGATTATTGCCATGTACAGCTTCTTGTAGCAAGTTAATCTCACAAGGACGAGGACAAATCCTTGTGTGTTGGGGTTGTAACTTCATTGTACTGCTGGGAATCAGGAATTAGTGCACTTAAGTATGGGGCCTGACAGTGCCTGTGAATGTGAATAGCTCAGCTTTTCAGCCCTAGATCACTAACAATGATGGCCTGGTGTGTTGGGACAGTCTGTCCCCTGAGTCATTTCCAGCTGCAGCTGATGAAATGCAGCCCAACACCAAGCAAGAGAGACACTGATTTACAGCAGGCAGAAGTGTAGCTATATATTTCAGATCTATTTTGAATACTGAGCCTTTCATCACTGAATGCCTATGTTTTCCCAGGCCTCCTTGAATGTGCAGAGTCTATAAAAATTCAGGATCATACAGATTGCAGCACCAGAGACAATTGTCCCAGCTGCCTGCTCATTCATTCATCCAGCTTAGTCATCCAAAACACGCAGGGGGGACTGTATAGGTGCATTAAGGATCCCTGTTTTTCAGGTTATATCCTGCCTGGTCTTTCACAGATGTTTTGTGACAGTTGCTTGCACCATCCATAAATTTCCAAACCTGTAGCTCCTGGTTCCTGCTCTGGGCCTGTGTGGGGGTGTTTGTGCCTCCCTGCTTCTGGAGGAATGGCCATCTCCCAGAGCAGCCCAGGGGCTCTCCTTTGGCTCACTACAGGCATATCTCCTCAGGGAATTCTGTGGGCATCTGAAGAGAAAATAAAACAGAATATTCTCTGGTGTACCTACAATCTGCCTCACCTTTGTGCTATAGTGAGCTAGCTAGCTTAGAGACTGGAACAGTGACAGGGAAAAATAAGAGAGAGGGTGAATGAAAGGAAAATTAATACAAGCCAGAAACAGTGCAGAAGTAAACCTGGGGGAAAAAAAAAAAGAGAAAAAAAGAAGAAAAGGAAAAAACCCGAGAAATTACATGTCATAAAGAAGGGGCAGACAAGACTTGTATATCTGTCACTTTAGTAGCTGAATTTCCCATAAACTTCCATTGAGATCCGATTAGCTCTGCAGGGAGCAATATAAGTGGGAAAGCATTAGATGTAACTGAACTTGTGATAAATCCTCCTGCAGCCAAGCATTAGTCAGACATAGACTGATCTAATAACTAGTCATGATTACAGTTTAATCCTGACTGGGACTTCCAGAATTACAGATAAAACTGATCGCTTAGTGTTGACTTTTACAACTCCCCAAGGTAACAGCGTGGGGTTCTCATTAACTGAAGGAATTATTCAGCTTGAGGCTGCAGCTTTTGGCACAACTGGGATCATTAGTGTTGTCACAGAGGTGTGTCTGAACGACTTCCCAGTCAGACACTTGTCCCATCCCATGCAGGAACTTCCTAAGCACCTTACTGAACATTTTTATATCTGTGATATCAAGTTTTAAACCTTCCCCTGGATTTCTGAGTTTCAATTTAGAAGAATCCTTCTTGCCCCACCCTTCCAGATGGGACAGGCATTGCTCAAAGGCTTCATTGCTCTGGTGCCTGAGAGTAGACATGCAATATAATGAATCTCTGGGGTTCTTCTGGTGTGATGGATGAGAGAAAGTAGTAAGTTATATTTATGGTTAGTATTACAGTTTAAAAAATATGCACCTCTGGTCATTAGAGAGAAGATGGTGTCTTCTCCTGTCTTGCATGTGGGATCTGGGCAACACCTCGGCGATTCACTGTGGATCTTCATTTTTTGTGGCTCAGCAAAAGAGAAAGTTGGGGAGCCCATTCTCTTGGAAACTGAGATTTAGTTGCTCAGTTGAATCAAATTCAGTTTTCTCAAAAAACTCTGGATTTTTATTTTTTTTTGTAATCAAAAATTCGGCACTTCAGGGAAAACATAGGATAAACCAATACTTCTTGAGTGACTTCAGATACTTTTAAGCAGTATTTAACTGGCTGTATTTTGTACTATAAGCAGATATTATTGTTGAACACTTCCTGTGCATGTGTTTGATTTCCACAAGGGTGACTGCAGGTGTGCATTCCAAGATTGTAGAGACACTTACCATTAATGTTATTGGTAGAAGAATTAACTGGACACTGTCATCTGTTTGGTGGAACCACGGAAAATGGTGCTTGCTTAGTGATTTCTTGGGGAGTGTGTGTCTTAAATGGTTTATAACCAGGATCATCACAGACAGGCACATTTCTTTTTCCAAAGTCTTGTGTGTTTTCTTTGTCACTCTGATAATTCCTAAGTAATTTGCATGACATATCAAAAGGTATAATACCAAATCTTATATCCATAATGAGTATCTTTCAGAATATTTCTCATGTGGATATAAGCAAAATTTACTGACTTGGTCACTAGTAGGATATCAAAATAAAACCCATAACTGACAGTTCTAAAGACAGATACTCTTTTGCATTTCAGATTTCTAAAGTTCTCTACCTATAATAATTTTCAGATTGAAATTATCCTGATAGACTTCATGTCCCTTTTTTTTTTTCTGTTCCCTAAAATATCATCTGGTTTCCCTGAAGATGTAGAATCATAGAATGGTTTGGATTGAAAGGGACCTTAAAGATCATCTCTTCCCACCCCCCTGCCATGGGCAGGGACACCTCCCACTAGAGCAGGTTGCTCAGAGCTCCATCCAACCTGGCCTTGGACACTTCTCTGCCCAACCTGTGCCAGGGCCTGCCCACCCTCACAGTAAAGAATTTCTTCCTAATATCTCATCTAAACCTACTCTCTTTTAGTTTAAATCCATTCCCCCTTGTCCTGTCACTCTATGCTCTTATGAAAAGTCTCTCTCTTTCCTTCTTGTAGGTTCCCTCCAGGTACTGGAAGCTGCAATGAGTTCACCCCAAAGCCTTCTCATCTCCAGGCTGAACAATCCCAGCTCTCTCAGCCTCAGAGCTGCTCCACCCCTCTGATCATCCTGGGGCCTCCTCTGGACTCACTCAAGAGGTCCATGTCCTTCCTGTGCTGGGGACCTTCCAGAGCTGGGGGTGCAGCACTCAAGGTACTCTCTCAATATCTCAGAACTTATGGGTTATAATGAGGTGGATGTCTGATTTAACTTTTAAAATGTGATGATTTCTGGGGTGAAGAGGTGAAGCAAGCTAAAAATTCTCATTAGTTTCAGAAGAAAAACCACCAGCATGGAAAAGAAGTGGAGTTAGGGGACTAGCTGATGGATGGGGTTGTCTCTGCAGCTCTGATTTGGGTTAAGAAAGAGCTGTTTTGGGAGGAAAGACACCAGAAGTGATGAATCCAAGGTGTAAAAGATGAGTTAGAAAGGGGACTGTGAGCTGGTGTGGGCGCTGGAAGTGCAGACAGAACAGCCTGGAACAGCCTGTCAGTTCGAGTTCAGCACTTGGGGTTTGTTACATAAGTGCAATAAAAATATCTTCCCAACCCATTCCTGCAAAAGCACAAACATCCTACAGACCTCTTTCGTGCTGCAAGAACCTCTTGTGACACCCCAGTGTAGAGCTTGGTGCACGTCCCTGGGGTGTGGGTGGGGCAGGACCCTCTGGCATCACCAAACCTTCCTAACCTGGAAGGAGACAGGAGGGTCTGGGGTCACCTGGCAGGGTCACCTGGTCCCCTGGAGGGTGAGGGCTGGGAGGGCTGTCTGGCTCACCCACCCAAGGCAGCAGAGAGGGCTGCACTGGAAGGCCCAGCTGTTTGTCTCCAGCTTTGCCCCTGAGAAATGGCAGCTGCAGGTGTGCTCTGGGGAGGGGAGAACCTGGGCCACCTTCACCCAGGGCAGGCCACTCCTCCATGGCCCCCATGGTTCTGATTCCCTTGCTCCTGCTGGGAACGTGGAGATACCTGACATGACACATGGAACCTGCTCCGTGGCATCCAGGCCTGCTGAGGAATCACCCAAACTCCTCTGTCATGTCTCTTTGTCAGCAGAGTTGCACTGGCCTTGGTAAAGTGCCTGCTAATTTAGAATTGTAACTACAAACTGCACTGCACCCACTGCTGGGATAAGTGGGGTTTTCCATACAGGCCTAAAACCAATTAATTAATTAATTAATTATAGTAAGTGTGTAGAATATCATCTTATTTTGTTTCTGAGTGGTGGCTCTCCTGCTCTCACATAAGGTAGTCTGTTTTCTGCATAAACATTGTTTAATAACAGAATGTTTAAAACCAGTGCACACAACAGCCTGTCCTTCCAACTTCAGGGCTTTTGTGTTAATCAACAAACTCTTTTTTAAGATGTGCATGGCAAAAATTGTGTTGCCACAAATGCAAAAGCAGAAACCAATTTTTTTAAAGGTATAGGTTTGTTTGAAAGTTTCTTTGGTGAATAAAAACAAAGCAAAAAGACCTTGAGCCTTCACATACTGAGGTTATCCATATGTTACAGCCACTGAGACATTTGTCTCTGTCTGATGAAATGGCCCTATATATCAAAGAGAAGATTTATTTTCAGGCATTTTTTCACAGCCATAGTTCTGAAAGATGGAGAAAAACCTGAAGTGCTGAGAATTGTAATGTTAGCCTAACTGCTGAATGAAATAATGTCATTTATTCTGGGGTGAAGTAACCCGGATTCTGATCTGCTGTAATGCTTTACATTTGACTGTAATGTGGCTTGTTGCAAAATTGCTGTAATAAGAGTTGCTGTCAGAGAGAAGAGAGTAATTAAGAAAGAAAAGCCTATTTAGGAAAATCCAATGCAGTGTATAAATGTGTAGATCCTACAGTCCTGATAAGCTGCACCTGAAGAGCCTCTCCTGAATGTTGCACCAGTTCAGGGGCTCAGTTGAATGGCAGAGGATGATATCCTGTCCTGGGAAGCCAGTGGTTCTGCAGCATTACCCAGAGGAACCCACTGAAGTGGGAAGGGATCACAAACATCACTCCAGCAGTGGGCTCCCAGGTATGTAATTCCTCCTTTAGTGACCCAGGGTAATCTTCCTGTTAAAGAAACACTCTGATGGCAGACATTTCTTTTAGCAAGAAGATAAACACTAATTATGTGGATTTTGCCTGAGCTTTATCCTTCTGCTGAAGCAGTAGCTTGTCCTACAGCTTTTTGTGGGACTCCTCCAGTACTATTTTGAGGAATGTTTTAGTAGGAAACCATTCTGTTATTTTCTTATAAACAGAATTATTTTAGGTATCCAAGGTTATTTTTTTAATGAATGAGTTGCTGTAAGAACAGATATGCTCCTGTAATTTTCTAGACAGTTCCAAGAACCAGCTATCATAGGAAAGATTTGACTTGCCATCTGGAGCAAAGTTCCTTGCTATATATTCCTATCTATAGATAGAGCATAAAGAAATTATAATAATTTAGATTAGACATTTAACTTTTAGACAGCTAAAGCTGAGCCTAACTTCTAATTGTTGTTTTAAGAGTTCATTCTTGTTGTTCAGAACCCTTGATTGCTTTCAATAGGATGTGATAGAAATCTATTTAAATCAACCTCTTTTGATGTTCTTGTTTCAGCAGCTGAAGAGCTGCTATTTGTCAATCCTTTCACCAGCAGTGTCAGTGTAAGTTCTTTTATGTCTGTGTTGATGCTGTCAGAGGGAGGCAGCTGGGGATGCTAAAACTTCCTGAGGGATCACGAGGAAGCCAGAGAGCTTCAGGGAAGGGCAATCCACTGAGGGTTTGTGTGTGTGCAGAGATGATCTGTCCATCTGGAAATGGCCAAAGTACTTGGAAGGTAATGGAGTGTGATTGCCTTGTTCTGAAATCCTCCCCAGCATCCTCTTCTGGCACTTGGGACAGCAGGACCCTGGGGTACAGCATCCTTTGCTGTGCCTATATTCATGTTTGTAAAGAAACTGGACCTCATGAACACACACATTAACAGTTCAGTAAAGACACCAAAGTGCAGGCCTGGATTTTTTGCCTGAGATAACTGGTTTCCAGAGGATGTGGGGAGAGCAGTTCTCAGCAGATTTCTGGGGAAATAAATCACAAGGGAGGTATTTGTTGCTTTTGGGTAGGCTGCAAGCAGCACTCAAGCCATCTGTTCATAATCTGCCTTCTGAGGAGTGTTCCTCCTGGTTCTCTCCCTTGCAGCCTGGGTGTATTCCCTTTTCCCAGGGCTGGCCTGGCTGGGGTTTTGGGGACAGCACAGAACAGTGTGGGGGTTGCCTGGGTTGGCAAAGGGGTTGATTCCCCTTTGCCTGGAACCACAGAGCAAAGGCTTCTGTCATTGTCACAGGCAGAAATATTTTTCTGGCACATCCATCTAATAAAATCGAGTTGGTGCTTACACAGTGCACACACACATGCAGATGTACCCCTGCATCCATCACACAGGCATGGATTTTATTCTCTCCTGTTGCTTTCTCTGGAGTGTTTTAAGGCTGAAATTATACAGGGGGTTTTGTCTTTCTTGTTTATAGAGAGATGCTAAACATTTTAATGGAACTCTGTGTTTTGTAGTCTTCTTTTTAATACCCTGTTAAGAAGAAAAACAGTGCATATTGTTGAAATGACAGAGTTTCAAACCTTGTTTTTATTCTACATGTCTGCAGTTTGCAGTATAAAATAGAAACAAGTTTAACAAATATGAATTTATTTCAGCTGTGAACATTAATGGTTTTAAATGTGCCTGACGACTCAGTATCCAAATATAGATAGACCCATCAGTCTCCTTTAAAAATCCTTGCTGTCATAACACCTGTCACTAAAAACTGGTGACCACACCCCTGAAACCAGTGTAAAAGATTCACAGGTTCTTGGTGTTTACTTAGAGGTTATCAATGCACTGTCTCTAAGCTTCTGATTTTTCTGGCTCCCACCAGATCAGCAGATGGGCTTTCATTACCTACACTGAATGAGACTGCTCTGCTCAGATCTTTTGGGTGACCTGGTTTGGTGCTTTGTACACCAGGTGAGAGCACAGTCAAGGTCTTGGTGTGCCTCTCAGAGAGAAGGAACAGCAGCGAGAAATGAGAGCAAGGTGTGAAAGGAACATGTGCTGCTCCCAACCTTCCATGCCCTCGTCTGAAAGTGTTGCTGAGGGTCACCCTTAGCAGGGGTTTTGTGGGAGAATCTCTAGTTAAAAGGTTTCTTTGGGTGCCTTAAGGCCAAAAGAAAAGGACAGATAAATGCATGAAGGCCTGTTACTGGCTATCCAATATGGTGGATAAACAAGCATGTGTTGTTCTCAAAACTAATCTTGGAGTTGGTAGTGAAGGTACTTGAAGCATCCAGCAGTAGTGCTCACTGCACTGCAGCTTCTGGTGGGTTTTAAGGTCACTTATGAAGTTACGTAGTTTTGCTTGTACAACAGTTGTCATAGGTGGCTTTTAGTGTTCATACTTTCATCTTGGTTATCACCAAACACAAAGTTGAACTCTGGGAGTTTTTTCCAAAGAAAAGGGTGTTGGCCACTGTCAACCGATGCACACTATTCCAGTATTAAATATGTCTTGTCTTGTCCACAATGGAGAATATTCTCCTAAACCCCTCCCTAGCAGCCAGTTGCCCTGGTAACAAAGCCAGTGATACAAGTCTGCTGTGAATTAGATCGGGGTAAGTTTGGAGCCATATTGCTGACTTCATTTGAGGCTAAATTCTGATGCACCTGGAAATAGAACTGGCCTTAGTAGCACTGCATGATCTCCTACTGAAATCTTTTGTCACTTCACGTAACTCATCCATGACCAGTGAGCCAAATAGAGCCCCAACCCGCTCCATGTGCCCTTCTGCCTTCAGCCCCCTGGCTCTCTCCTCTGTCAGATGATTAAAATGCTAGGCATGTCCAGTAACATGAAAATATTTGTCTTTGTTCCCAGATCATTGCCATATCACCCCTGGATGAGGCTTTTTGGCATGTCTGGAAGAGGGTGTGTGCCTCTTCTTCTGACTAGGATACATTTTAGGTGAGAATTTCTCTCAAAAGTATCCTAATTCCCTTCCACATTTTTTCTAGGGAGCCAATCCCCACATAATCCTATTAAAATTAGAGTTATATTAAACTAAAGTCAAATTAAGGCACATCTCCCAGTGATTCTTAATGAAGCTCCAGTGAGGATTATAGCACCAAAATTGGAAAGACCAGCAAATCACATGCCCCTGCCTTGTTACCACCTGGCTGCTTCCCCAGGCCTCAGGCACTCCCTGCACTGCCCTTGCCTTGTCCATTGAGTTGGACTGAATGTCACTGAATTGAATGTCATGCCTGGGTTTGATTGCCTGTCCCTTACGTGTGTAGCAGTTGGTCCTTCATTTCTCACCCTGAGCTGGACAAACATCAGTTCAGCTCTTCATTTTATGATTCTTTATTTTTTTCTTTACTTTTTTTGAAAGCAGTGGAGTGCAATTTGGCTTCATGTCAGCAGCTGCTGAATTGAAGTTGCTCTATTCAATCCAGGATGCTCAAGAGAGAAAAGGCCAGTAATAAAGTGGCACGTGATCTGTGTTTGGCACCTGAACCTGAGTTTGCTCACTTCAGTTTGTAATCTGGAGCTGCTTTTTCATGACGCTGCTAATTCAAACATCAGCACTACGTGCACATAATTTCATGTGGGTTTTGATAGGCCAGCTATTTAGAGTTTATAGTATTATTTAAGTCAATTTTGTTATACAAATATTCAAGTTCTGTCTTGACTCAACACTGCAGTTGATAGAAGCCAAAATTAGAAATACTTGTAATTAAAATGCCATCATTGTCATCTAAATGGCTGCCCATCTGAATCAGGCTGAAGTGCACAGTGTGTTGGTACACAGAGTTTCACACTCTGTGCAGGGTCCAAAATTTCTACATATTTCTTTATCATACACTCACTTGGTTGATTAAAGTTTGCTTCCCCACACTGTAGCATCTGGAGACTCACTTTGCTTTAAAGAACATCTATTAACTGGGAGAAATCCCCAGGCCTGCCCCACACCCACGAAATTCTGCCCTGCTCTCAAGGCATCAGGCCAACACCAGAGTGGCTGCCACGGCATCTCATGCCCTGCCTCTCCCTGCTTGCCAAACTCGGGCTTGCATGAGTGCCAACATCTGGTGCAAGCCATGCTGTACCTTGGACCCCTGCCCTGCCACCACCTGGAAGAAAGACTGTCAATTAAAGCCTGGAACTGAAAGGCATTTGATTTTGTGAGCTGCAGGCAACATAACCTTTCTGTTTGTGTCTGCTGCTCTGGCATTTCACATTAGATATAAACTGAGAGGGCTGCATGTATCTAAATCTAAACTAACTACTAAATGATGGAACTTTTTATGAAATAGTCAGCAGCAGCTAGTAGTCAAACCAAGTAGCAGCAGATGGACTTCATGGTGCCTATTCCAAACCCTCTGCTAGCTTGCTACTTGCTCCAAATTCCACTCTGGTTCCAACCTCTTTGTTTAAAATTCGAGCACAGTTGCCTTCTTTTTTCCTGAAATTTGCTTGGTTGCTTTACCCAGAGAGTTCTATTGCAAGGGATTGCAAAGGTTTAGTCTGCTGCTGGACCACTGTGTCCTCTCTGCCCTCACTGTCCTTCCAGCATGCTGGCTTCTGAGCAAGCATCCAGCTTCTCATCTGTATTCCCAAATTCATGAAGGACTTTTCCAGCACTGTGACTGCATTTCTTCTTTGGGAGGTTTCTCTTGTGTGCTCTCTACATTGCCATGTGCCCTGGAATGCTGAGTACCCTCATCCTCCAGACATGGAGCCTTCCCTCCCTGGGAGTCTGGGTCCTTTGCAGCAGAGCAGGTAATAATAAAATACAGGCCCACACATGCAATCATTACTCAGCCCACCTGCTATGGACTGTGGACTGTGGACTCCACAGCTGCTGTCACACCAGCTTCACTGGTTGGGTTTGGGCTTGGTTTGGGGATTTTTTGGGGGGTGGTGTTTTGGGGTTTTTTTTAATTGACCACTTGATGGCTAGGATTTTGTATCTCTGTGCCTTATGACATTTGTTGACAAGACAGTGTTAGCAATAAACACAAAGCACAAGGCATCAGACAGCGTTTCCCATGCTAAAAGACAGACTAATACCATGTAGTTTCTGTCAAACTTTCCCTTGGGCTTTTTGGGAGTGTTCCTGGGCAGTGAAGGAGCTGTACCAAATCTGCTGTTCCTTACCTGTGCTAGAAGAAATCAGATATATTACTCAAGAATATCCCCAGAAAGTTCTGCAGCCCAATATTAGATGCAGCTGTGAATGTTTTCCTGTGGCCCTCTGACCAACAGGATGTCTCTTCCCATCTCTGTGTGCCTCAGGGAGGAGAGCAGTGCAAACTGAACCAGCAAACAGAAAGCCATGCCCTCCCAAGGCTCTCCTTTTCTTATCCTGTGGGGAGGCTGCTCTCCCTCAAAACCTGCTAATGAGGAGTTCTCTCTCAAGTAGGTCACTTCAGCTGCTGCTGTACCATGGACAGCTCCAGAGCAGATCAGATACTGGGAGAGCAAACTATTTAATTTGTCAGGAGTTCATTTTGTGAGGCTCTGAAGTAAATGAGTACATTAAAACTGGTTCAATAAAAGAGGGAAAAAAATACACAGTATTATCACAAAACTGCTTTTGCTAAAATGAATCAAAGCACAAGAAAATTTAGATAGGATTAAGCATGAAAAATGGCTGTGCCATTTCAAAATTATTTGGTACAAGACAGGAAAAAATAACACAGATTATTTCTCTTGTTCTTACAAAACGTAAATCCACTTCTGTGAGCATCAGACTTGAAACATTTCTGGAGTATCAGATATAATCAAAGGGATGGGAATTCTTTACTGGCATTTGCAAGTAGATGTTGTGCTCTCCTCATTTACAAAATCTCCTCAGATGTTGTACTTCAAGCCCTCTCTGGATATTTGATTCTGTGAATGGCTGCTGAACATTCAGATTGATTGCTTCTCCTTCACATACTCTGAAGAGTTCTTTGATGCCCTGGGAGTCTGGTGGGATTTATATCTGAGTACCATCCTGTGCTCCAGCCCAAAGCCATTCCGTGGGTTCCAGGTGCATCCACATCCCCCTGTGCTCAGCAGCAGACCTTGGGAGACCTCGAGGGTGCAGAGAAGGGACATTCCAAGAGCCCTGGGTGAAGGTGTTCAGAGTGCAGAGGCTCCGGACAGTCAGTTCCAGCCTGGCAGCAGCAGCAGCTGGTCGGTGTTGGGCTCCATCTCCCACCAGCAGAGCACATGGATGACACAGCACTGCAGTGCCAGGCATCCTTGTGCCAGCACAGGGGACACAGGAGGCCGCCCGAGAGTGTGTGCTGTCCTTTGGCACTGCCTGCTGGCTGGGGCATGGCCTGTGCCTCTGCTGTGTCCCGGGGTGCCAGGCTGAATGCCGGGGCTGGGGAACCAACTCAGCACCCCACACGGGCAGGGTTCCCTCAATACCCCACGCAGGCACCGTGCACAGCCGTGTTTGTGCTGCCTCCTCCTGCCCTGGCCAGGCCCTGATCCCCACAGGGGCACAGAACAGTACTTAGTACTTTTCCAAAGTAATTCTAAAACAATTCATCTTTTTTTTTTTTTTTTTTAATGCAACCTTTAAGAGACAAACCTACACTGAAGAACTTCTTCACCTCATCCAGCTGGTGCTTGTTAGTGCCATGCAATGCTGGGTTTGGTTTAAGGCCAGAGCTGAACAAGCCCCTGTAATTTTCCTAGGGACTGGCTTAACTCCTAAGTCTAGCTTGTATCTCCAGAGCAGTCATTTGAAGGGGCCAGTCTAGATGTAAATCTGTGTAAAAAATGAGGCAGCTAAAATAATAATAGAGCATTTCCATTTTCTTGTCACAAAGTCTCACCTTAGATGAAGGAAGAAATTGGGTTTGGTACCAAGATGAGCTGAAATGCAGCAAGAGCTCAGTGTCAGTGGGAGGTACTGGAAGGGCCCTTGGCTGGTGCTGGAGATCCCTGCTCAGGAGATAAGCACAGTTGGGCCTTTGCTTGACCAGAGATGCCACCCCCAGGGGGTGGCTGTCCCCTGCACCAAGGAAATGGTCCACGAGGCTGCAGCTCCGGTGCTGGGACACATGTAGGTCATAGGAGTGTGGAGAAGGCTGTAAAATTGATTGTACAAAACCAGCAAAAACTGGAAATGCCTCTGGAAAATTTGTTTCATCCCTCCAAATTTCAGTACTAACTGGTTCCAACAAATTAAAGATAAGTCAGAGATCCTACAGCCACATGATTTCACTTTCTGGTTCTTTTTGTTACTTCATTTGAATGGAATAAGAAAATATATTTGAAGCTGAAAAATTCTTATCAATTCTTTCATGATTTTGTTGTATTAAAAATATGCCAGATTATTCGAAGTAACTGGAGACAGATGTACTCCTTAATTTCTTCTCGAGGGTTTGTTTATTTTAAATTAAAATCAAACTAAAGCCATCATTAGAACAATTATTTAATTTCCTTTTCGAAAACCATAAAGGCTATCATTATTTTTAGGCAAAATATTTTTTTTTTCTTAAATAATTTTGTTAAAAAGCAGTGATTTGTGAGGTCATTTTAACTTCCCTCACTTTTCCCCTATGATAATTCATAGGAGAGATTCTTCAAATTCTCTCATTAGCTGAAATGTTTGCTAACTAGGTAATAATTTAGAAATTAATTTTATGCTACGCAAAATGTCATAAAAAATGTAAATCAATAAAATGCAATTGTGACTGGCTATTTTATACTTCAAAACCATCTAATCAGTATTGAATAGAAGCAGCAATTTTTAATGCATTCGGTATTATTGCAGAAGATCTCAGGCAGGGCACATTAATTTTCACATTAGAGACGGGCTGCTGGAGAAAATGGAACATTTTAGATGTAGCAATGCTTTCTTTCAGGGAAAAGTTCAGAACTGTTACTTGTCACAATGTTAAGTTACTTTTAAAATTACATTTTCTATCAGCGTATTTTAATAAAGGGAAACCTAAGGATAAAATTCTTGGGTTGCCTGTGAAATTTAGAAAGTCATAACGAGCTGTTTTGTAGAGCCTTCTGCGGGCTGGAATCCTGAACTTAATGGCTGTGATTTAAACCCAACAGCCCATTCAGCCGTGGCAATGGGAGCCCGGGCTTTCATTCTGGCAGTGGGGCAGAACACAAGGATGTTGTGGCGGGGACTCGGCTTTGCCAGGCGGCTCCATGGAGTGTTGGCTGCTGTTTGCTCTGTCTGCCCGAGTCACAGCCGGGACAGGAGGCAACCAAGGCATTCTCTGCCCATATTAGTGCTGGGGCCTGGGCTTTGAGGTTCACCTGTGTGTGGAGATCTCCTGTGCACACCTACAAGCAGTCAACCTCTTGTATTCTTCTTTCTAAAGCTGTCTTGAATTACTAAATTAGTATATCTTGATGCAGATATTCTAGCAAGTCTTTCAGCAAGTCTTTCAGGTGCATCTTCTACAAAGTGTCCTTATATCCTGCATTTTGCTGTGACCCCAATGCTTTTGTTTGGCCACTCCTTTAAATGCCTGACTGAGATCATAGTGCTGTTGCTTCTGTCTTCTTTTATCTCCTGTTTTAAACTTCAGACTCTTCTACTGCACTTCAGGTGATACTGGTAGCAACTTCAATTCCACCCTTTTAATTACTTCATTCTTTGGCTGTCAGCACTACCTTTTTTTTTTCTCAGACACAGGAATGTAACAACACAGAGCAAAATAACAAAAAACATACTTCCCAATCTATGGATGTATTTTCTCTGCAAGCAACTACCCACACTGATGGTTCTGTTTGGAGATTTTGTTCTTAGGTGCAGTCCAGTAGCACCAATGGACCTCAGAGGGAACTCCATTGCATCACACACTGAATAAATACAAAGATATACTTTTGCTGCCCAAAATACAGTGTAAAGGCAGTCTGCATAAGGAAGGACTAAGCTGTTGTCTTCCAGGGTTTTTTCTTTGAACCTGCAGTAAGGTGATGGGTGCCTTTTCTGGCTGGAGAGCAGTGTGAAATGATTCCCTACGTGCACATTTAGACACGTGTAACATTCAGAAGAGAGCTCAAAGCTGATGTTGATGCTGCTCCACCAGTCTGAAAACCCACATCCAGCTATCTGAGATATGAATGCCTGATGGATCTTCATTCCTCCATTTTTTTCATTTCCAGTCCTGGAAACACCTAATGTTATTATCTTAGAGTCATAGAATGATTTGAGTTGGAAGGGACCATAAACATCCTCTAGTTCCAACCTCACAACCATGTGCAGGGACACCATCCACTAGCCCAGGATGCTCAATGCCCCATTCCACCTGGCCTTGAGCACCTCCAGGGATGGTTTAGAAGGTTGAGCCTTTCGGAGTTGATGCTTTGTTGTGCCTGGAATTCCAATGACCATTCAGGTGGGCAAGTTAGAACAGGATGTGCCTGGAAAGGGGGGTGCACACAAAGGTAGGGCAGCACCTTTCTGGAGCCAGCTTTCCTGTTCAGGTCCCTGGGGACCACCCAACACACAGGCACAGGGAGCAGGGACAAGCAGCATTCCTGGAGGGGACTATGACCCACCAAGGACCCCAAAGCACCCCCAATTCTTTGCAGGAATTTTCCATCAGCAAACTCGGCAGGCCTCTTAGTGTTCCAGCAGAATCCCCTTCCTGGGGAGAGCTCTGGGCACTCCCATGCCAGCTGGAATGCCTGATGAACTCTTTGTTTCATGGGCCCCCACCCCAATGGATCAAACTGCCACCATCCCTCCAGTCACAGGCATTGAACTTGCAACAGTCTTGTCACTGGATCTACGGGTGGTCGTATCTTTCCTCTGCACTATCTACTGTTATCCTTTCCTTCTCTTTCTTTTCTTTTCCTTATGCATTTGATTAATGAATTTTCTTTTTTTTGTAGAAAATAGCCAAAATGGCCATATAGCTTCTTTCCACTGCAATTAAGTAGTTTTCAAATAAGTCTGCCTTGCATATCCTCCAATCATTCGGTGTTGTCTCAGCCTAATTCAGCCCAAGGGATTTATTAGCAGGGACCTGAGTTACTTTGGCTCAGAGTTGGGTTGTATCCACAGCTTCTCTGGGCAGCCTGTGCCAGTGCCTTACCACCCTCACAGTAAAGAGTTTCTTTCATATGTCTAATCTAAATTTCCCCTCTTTCAGTTTGAAAACATCTCACTAGCTTTATAACAACCTCCCAAACTCTACTACTACCCTTTAGTAATAAGAGAGAAAATTCTACTATTTTTTCTCTGGTATAATTGCTCTTGCCAATGAAGCCTGAATAAAGCCTGAATTCTGAATAATGTTGATATATTGGCTCACTTAGAAAAGCATTGTTAGCAGCTGATTGCTTATATAATCTCCTTGGCAATTTTTTACGTTTAGGTTGTCCTTATTTTGTTACAAGAAAAGAACATAGAGGTTTTTACTTCGATTGGGTCCATTAATTTCCCTAAGTCATTTGGACAGCAAGGTATTTAATCAATCTCCTATGCAGTTTCAATGAGACACTGTTTCTAAAGAACCTAAATTGAGTGCTTTTATTCTCAGGCTTAAGGCATTCATTAGAAACAGGCCACGTTATCCGTGAAAGATTAATACCCGTATGAACAAGGAGGAGGAATGTAATCAGGAACAGCAGCCTTATAGCACCATAAAAAATAGGGCTAACTAAAAATCACAGGAAAAGAGGTGCAGAGTTTTAAACAAACCCCCAGCGCTGGTTCTTTTATCATTAACAACAAATTGAAACTAATTACCTTCTAATGAGAGAGCACAGGCTGATGTTGCAGCCATCCTTGGTGGGGACTCTGAAGGCAGGTGTGGAGCAGTGGGAATGCTGGACTAACATGCATGAAAGCCATGAATGGCTCCAATTAGTTCTATATGCTGAGCTCATTTTCTTTCAGGTTTTCCATTCTGTATGGAAGTAGGAGGATTTGTGCACCCCTTTCTCCCCAGAGATGCTCTGCTCAGAGAAGTATTCTGGTATTTGTGGGCACACAGCGTTTCAGCCAAGCAGTCTGGGATGGATTCAGGCTGGATACATTCCCTGAACCTCCAGGAACTGTAATGATGAAGAAGGGAAAGAGCAGCTCCAAAATTCCAGAGGCCCATTCAGCTTCCTTTTGTTAAGTCTTCTAATGTGTTAGAGAATGAAGAAGCCTTTGAAACAGCCCAAGAAGCAAAAAAATTGAAATCAAAACTTTGATTACAGTTTGCTGCAAAGTTTCTTTCTAATCAGTGGGCTTTGGATTTTGCTCTTCATGGTATATAATATTGTGCTGAGTATTTCTAAGTGGGTTTTTTCCCCCTGAATGCTCTCACTGTCATACATGGACATAATGGAACTCAATTCTCAATCATTATCTCAGTTTTGTTGCAATTTTTTTTTCTTATTCATTGAGACCAAGAACGGTCAGCTTTGGAGGTCAAGCAGTATTTTCTTGACTCCCAAATCCAAGCAGGGAAAACATCTCCCAGGAAAAAAAATACTCCAAAGAAGAGGTTTTTAAAAAGCCACTTCACTGAGCTGATCATTAAATATAAGAAAACAATGCAGAAATCAGAAGAAATGGTGCTAAAGAAATATCTAATAGAGATAATTTTATAAACTTAATGAAATGTGAAAATTTTTCTGACATTGAGTTTCTTTTCTCCTGGCTGTTTTCTAAGCTTGGAGATAAAGAATTCACCCTTCCTACAATCCTGTGCTCAGGTTTGCTTTGCATTCTCCATCTCCTGATTTTTCTTTCGGACTTAACTTTAATAAAATGTTTTATTGACATGTATCTTACTAAAACTACAAAAGTGAATTTTCTGTAGTTCTGCCTGAGCATATTTCTAATTTATGTCTAGAATATCAACAATCTTTTGGTTTTAAATTTGCACAGATTCTAGCACAAGAGAATTGTGGCATCTGACAATCATCACTGGGCTTAGTTTTGAGGCAATTATGTACTGAAGTAATTAAAGCTACCACCCATTATATTGGAAGTTCTAAAAGTTCTCATATAATTGATGTCAGTCTTGTCCAGAGAGAAGGGTTTGGGTCCAGTGGAATGGAATATGATTCCCAGATTGGATAATTAAGTGCCTGACTTTTACTGCTTCCTCTTCCTCCCTCCGAGGTGCTTTTCCACCCCAACGAACAGGGATGCAAATCCTAAATGGCTTGAAAATAAGTTCTGTGCTTTTAAACAAATGTAGCTTGAAATGCAGCAAAGCATCATCAGATCCTTCTCTCTGTAATATTGTAAGAGTAATACACTGTTGGGACAGTCCTACCTTGCACATTAACATGGGGAGCATTAATAGGTGTTCATAAAGCAATTACACACCTTCAGTTATTTGTTTTAATGTCTTTGTTTCAAAAATAAATAGAAATTTGGAAAATTGCAAAAACCATGGAAACTTTTTGCTAGGGAGAAGATGGTTAATGAAGATGTAAAAAGAATTAGGAAGGTTTCCTCTAGCTTTTCATTTCTGTGATGGAAAAAAAAATAGTTTACTGAAATTTCCACTGCTTCTGTATATTAAAACTCAGTAAGGGTTTGGAATTCCAGGGGGCTTCACTTGATGTTTAGTGATAGATCTGAATATTTAGGTGCTGTATGGAAAGACAAGCATGGTGCTGCTCTACTACCAGCAAGGGACAATCATCATCATTTCATCAGTTTTCACTGCATTGTAAATAAGTTTAACTTTGCTCTTCTCAACTTTGTTTAAATTAGCATTAAACAGTGCAGTATGCAGATAACTTGGTATTTCAATTCCTTCTCTTTAAAAAGTAGTTAGTGGCAAAATAACCTTGCTGTGTTCTGGGGGATATGTGCATCATATCCCATTAGCTGCTCTGTATTTATATATCTAAAACTGCTCCTGGCTTACACTGTGATCATTGTGGCTAATGCTGTTGAGCAGCACCCATCTGATCCTTCATTACCTTTCTTATCAGCTGCAACAGCCACTCGGACAGATATCAGCCCCCACACACTGAGGAACATGAATGGAATGAGAATTTACATTTTCTAGTATTTTTTTCCAAGGTGCTTGCTTTCCAAATTTATCTGTTCTGCATTCATTAGCACTGGAGTGGAGTTCAAACAGCCTGCAAATAGCCCTTATCTCAGAGCCTGAAGGGCTGAGTAATCCAACTGGACAGTTAAGGATTTCCTGTCAAAGATGAGTGATGTTAATTTTAATAATCCTAGACTTTTTTCCCTTAATGTTTCAGAGAGTCATTAGCTTTTTCTACTTCCATTAGGAATAACTCTGTATACCTGATGACTCCTATTTTATAAGTTGCCTTGCTCAAAAAGAAATACGATGATGGAGGTGTAAAGGCAGAGGGATGATTCCACACCAGGACTTCCACTGCTGATGGCAAATCTTCTGTGCTGTATTTCCTGTGTCCCAGCTGACCAAAAGGGCTCTTCAGATTCCCAGAGGTAAATAACACACACCTCCCACCAAACAACAAACACAAACCATCAAATCATTCACTCTTGTTCATTTGGAAGATGAATTTGGAAGCTTTATAGACTGTTCTCTGCTGGAAACACAAAATCCAGAACCAACATATGCTTAAGGATTAAGGTACATTAATTGTACATTAATTTGTAGTCACTGTGAATTTCTATTCATCTGCCTAAGGAAAGGAACTTTCCTTTTCTTCAGCCTAAATAACACACAGAAGTACTTCTGACATCATTAATTTGTTACACAATTGATTTTCCTTGGGATCTTTTAGGATGAAACTCACTGTTTTAGATTCCAGAAACTGCCTCAGATTTCATCCCAATATTCCCAGACTCTAGAATAATTTAAGGTAAAAAATGCAGACTTTATTTCCTTGCAGGCAAGAGTGTGTTTCTCTCTTAGAGCAGTGCAGTTCATGCCACTTCTGTGTTCATAGGCTTCATGAGAGAATTAGGTGCAAATTTTCTGCAGATAATTGCTCATCTGCTTTTCTTTAATAAACATAGGCCTGTGCCTAGGACTGAAAGAGAGTTTATACAGAAATGCATATCCCCAAATCAGAGTAATCCTCTGACTCTGAGCCCTGTGGCCATTCTGGCCTCTTCATTCAGACCTTGTGCTGTTTTTCTAATTGTGTGAGTTACTGTTGGCTCCATTTTAGCCAGTCAGCCCTCAAACACAGAAATACCTGATTTTAGAAGACCCAATTAGCTTTTAGATTGGCTCATGCATCAAAATTGGTAGTCCAGTTCAGATTGCAGAGTCTCCTCTATTATTTATTCATGTTTTCAGAAAGTACTCGCAGAATTGTAGGCTCTGAGTGTGTAAACTTATGAGTTAACTTGATTTAAGGCATGAAGAGAAAAATCCAAACACAAATTATCATATCCACACACAATAAATTTTTCTTCAAGTTAAACCCTTAATATGTGTATATATATATATATATATACACACACATTTTTATTTACATAAATACGTCATATATAGCTATATCTAAATCTATATCTATATCTATCTATATGTATATGGATCTGACCTGCACATAAATATTGCCAGCTTTCATCTTACAATATATCACCATTTATGTTATGAGGATCTAAGAGTTTGTGCTTAACAAAATATATCCCTGTGCTGTTACTTTCTATCATTCATTCATTTTATGTTTCTCTTTGGTTCGTTCCACGCCTGAAATGATGTTTTTATGGGGATATCCTTGGTATTTATGCAGCAGTCATGGCCAGGAGGGGCACGTGGTGCAGCTGCAGGACTGTGGGATTGAGGAGAAGTCATAAGTATTAGTTGCAAAAAGTTCTCTTGGCTGTATTTTACCCCTGACATTCAGTGAGTGGAAATGAGAGTGATATGTCTCGTGGTTTCCTTCAGCCTTGTGTCTCTGCCAGACCTAGGGCTGAAATTACACTCTTTTTTGGTATCAATTTGTTCTACCACAAACGGAACTAATTTGATTGTAATTTTTATTTACTTTGCAGAAGGTGGTTGCACTTCTTAATCATATATAGTAAAAACTCATTAACTGAGAATGAGTTTTTGGCTAAGGATGAATTAGCTAAGAATCCTCTTTATTCTAGCACTGAGAAGAACATGTTCTTGGTATCTCTCACACCTGAAAGTGTATTTTTTTAATTCCTCATTTCTCTCTAATTACATCTTGTTTGTGGGGTAAATTCTCTAAGCTTCATTGGAAGGAAAAATCATTGTCTTTTTATCCTCCCTGTGGGGAATTCATTCCACTTGTTTACTGATGTGTGTGGCAAACGGAATAAAATGATTCCTAATTAGCATATATGAAATAATCATTGGTCTATCTGGAGTCATAATTAATGCATTAGGAAGAATTTACTGAGTGTCAAGGAGAAAGACATTAGCATAAATGAGCTTATTTTAGATGGGCTGCAATTGAGACACCACTTTCCAGTAAGAATGTTTACCAAAATTAAGCAATAATAACATATCAATTTCCTGAGAACCATTAGTGTGCATGGTCTGGACTATTGACTGTGAACTTCAGCCCTGTTTGAGCACCCTGGGGGCTGGCAGGTGTGTTGGCATCCAGCTAAAGCCACAGCAGCACCGAGGGTGTGGGGATGAGGAGCAGAGCAGGCCCACGGAGGATTTCCATAATATGCTCATGGACCTTGAGAACAGCAGATGCTGCAGAATCTCATTATTGTGCTGCTGCTGCTGAGGCTTTATTGATTAAAGCACGTCCCTCCTGAGAGTGTAACCTGTAGACAATAGTGAAACAAAGATTATCCTTACACAGAGGTGCTTAAATAACTTTAATTTCTCTACTGATGCTCTGTGACAAGCTGGGATACAAACTTCAGTTATTTTCATACCTTTTTCCTCAGTCAGTCACCAGGATCTGAGAGCCTGAGAGCAGACTTTAGTTGTGAGAACTCTGTACATTGAAGGATGAATGCTCTACCCAAGGAAAAGGTAAGATTCAGGAGACCTAAAAATAGGCGAGATCTTTTAGTACTTAGTTTATAGAACGTGTATTGAACATCTTTTAGCATAGTCATCATTATACTTAAAGTTGACAAGATGTGACTGCACATACAGCCTGGCAGTGGGTCTGTAAACTGCTGGGTTTGGTCTAATTGCAAGCATGAAGAACTGACTGAGATTGGTTAAACCTGCCCTGTCTGACTCCGGTGAGAGTCACCCCAGGCAAACTGGTGTCAAGTTGGTAGAAGTGGATTCCAGTATTGCACTTTCCCCAAGAAATGCTAATCCATTACAGGGTGATAGTCTTACAGTAACCCAGCAAAAAATCTTTTCAAAACAACCATAACCACTGTCATTAATTGATATGGGAAAAGCAACAGCCTGGTTGATGTCCCCCTCCCTGTCCCCAGCTGCTGTACCTCTTCCCTTTTGTATTTCCAGTAAGCTGTTACCTGCTTGAAAGCTTTGCAGCAGCTCTTGCTTCATATTCTTTTCTATTGACTGATAAGTGAAGCACTTCATGTCACCAGAATATTGGCAAGATGGTGACAAACCCACAATATATAGAAAGCATTTCCTGTTTACAGCTGAATTAGAACTGATAAATGTTCTGGCGGGGATAATAATTTAAGTGCCTCGTTAAGTGGTGTGCAGGATGGCTGCTGATGTGGGAAATGCCTCTCTGGGTGGGTGAAGCCTTTGCTGTTGCCATCAGCACACCCAGGGTGTTGATTCATTGTGGTAGGACTTTCAGCAGTGCACTGAAAAGCAGCACCAGTGAGGGGGACCCAAGGAAGGAAGAAAGGAAAAAATAAAGCCCCATCATTCAGATGGATGCAGCCCTTCAGATTATTGAACAAATCAGTGCAAAGGGTAAGGAAAAGCAATAGGGAGGGGAACTGGCAGAATCACAGGACTGGTAAAGAAAACTTATTTAGGCTACCTTGCTGCTGCCTCTATTGCCTTCATAGACATAACAGATTAAGCAATAACAATTTTCCATGACCTTTTGTCTAATCAAGTTGTGAGTCCTTATGGTGGGGAAAAGTGATTGGGCTGTTCCGTGTTGTTTGTGCCCCTGGAGGAGGAGATGCCACACCCAGCACAGTGTCAGAAACTCCAGTCTCAGAACTGCATTCCAGCCATTCCAGCCAGTGCTGGTAACAAAACACCATCCAGGGTGCTGACATTCGGCCCAGTGATAAACTTTGTAGCAAAATAGGAGTATTTCCTCCAGAAAGGTCAAAGCCAGGGAGTTGGTTAACGCAGCACCTGATGAGGAAAGTTGTGGTGCTGAAATAGAGTTGTTTTCATTTTTCTCCTGTCTTTCCATGTAAGAAGATTATTATTTTGTGCTTCCAAAAACTGAATGAAGAAGGAAGAATGGAAAGAAACCCTTAGGCTTTATCCTGCCTGTCATTGCAATTGTTACTTCACAGAAACATCATGTCCTATTTTCCTTCATATTAGTTGGTCTTAGTCTCCTTCTGCAACAGGGCCAACACACTTGCTCGTTTTCAGCATGTTCTCAAGCTGCTTCCTTAAAATATCTTTAAGAGACTTAATGTATATAGAAGGATTAGAGAGTCTTAACTACCAGAAGAATGGTGTTGGCCCTGAAAAGAGTTTAATTTGTCCTTCTTTTCCCATGTCCTCTTCTCATTGTGGCCAAACAGCCCTTTCCTGCCATTGCTCTCACTTGGGATGGGTGTGCTGCTGTTGTGGTGTGGGGAGCTCTTTTGCCTCCCTTTGCCACTAAAAAAGCCAAAATTCTTCCTCTGGGTTTGGTCACCTGGAAGTTTTGTGAGCTGGGAGTAACTGTCAGGTTGTGAATTTTTAGGCATGGTGTTCCTGACAGGGTGATACAGCCAAGCTCCAGGTACTGGGTGTGGGAGTCAAGATGTGCCCTCGGACATTCCTGTTTCACACTGACTCTCTTCTTAATTGTTGCTCAGACACTGTGATTGCTGGGCATTTTCTTAATAATGTTTCCTTCCTTTAATGTGTTCTCATGTATTATTCTAAGAGTCTGTGACTCTGCTGCCAGAAGCTTGTATGACAGGTGTGGAGAATTATCCTCAGAAAATGTGAGGATTAAAAAAAAAAAAAAGCATTTTATTCCGAGTAGTGAAGATGTCATGCCTCACTTGTGGGAGACTGTGAGGGATTCTCTGTGTGAGACTCTCCTGTCCCAAGAGGAGCTTTAATAGATCTTATCTTTCCTGCTGTTCTGCATTCAGAATGAAACCCTTGTGCTCCCTGCACCACTTCTCTACTGACCTGCAGCACAGTCCCCCCTCCTTTCCGGGGTGAAAACGTTGCTTTGGTTATTCTGTTCACTCTTCATCTCTGCTCTCTCCTCACCTCACTTGATCAGAAGATGTCACACAAAAGGCAGCAAACTTTCAGGAGAGAACTAGGTCAGGATTGTCTTTAGTCTGGGCATGAAAGAGATGGTGGATGAAGGATCCTTGGTGATGTGAGTGAGGAAGCAGCCCTGCAGGCAGGCACAGACCTTTATCTATCAGACACAAAACAAGTAAGTATCTATTCAAACAGTGGCTGAATTTATTACTGGCATTAACTCCAAGGAGCTGCACCCACTTGCAGCTTTTGGCCCTGGAGATGGTATCACCCTTAAAGATGTCTGTAATGCTGCTAATCTGCCTTCAGACCCAGCATTCTCCTTTGATTTCACATTTGCTGTGTAATTGTGATTTAAGAATGAAACAGCTTTTTATAATATAATTCATAAAGCAGATTATGGCCTTGCATAATCAAAATGGTTAAACAGAAACAGCTCACTGCACTGTGAAATGCATACTAAGCTAACCAAAAATGAGATAGAATGTTAAGGGGTTGGAAGGGGCCCTGGAACTCAGCTGGGCACAACCCCCTGCGTGAGGGAGGCGGAGGGCCAGGGACTGACCTCTTCACTCTCATGACCAGGGACAGGACTTGAGGGAACAGCTGGAGCTGAATCAGAGGAGCTTTAGGTTGGATGCCAGGACAAAGTTTTTCACCTAGATAGTTGTTGAGCACTGAACAGGCTCCCCAGGGAAGTGATCACAGCACCAAACCTGGCAGAGTCTGAGAAATGTTTGGGCAATGCTGTCAGGCACAGGGTGTGACCCTTGGGATGGTGCTTTGCAGGGCCAGGAGTTGGACCCGATGCTCCTGATGGGTTCCTTCCAGCTCAGCATATCCTGTGATTTTATGCCACGTGCAGAGACACCTCCCACTATCCCAGGTTGCTCAGCCTGGCCTTGAACACTGCTGGGCTGGGGCATCCACAGCCTCCTTGGGAAACTTGTTCCAGTGTCTCATCACTCTCACAGTAAAGAATTTCTTCCTAATAATGAGCCTAAATTTCCTCTCTTTTCTATTTGCACCCATTGCTCCTTGTGCTGTCACTACAGTTCCTAACGAGGAGTCCCCCTCTGGCTTCCCTGGAGCCTGTTCAGACACTGGAACGTTGCTGTGAGCTCTCCCGGCAACCTTCTCTTCCCCAGGCTGAACAACCCCAGCTTTCCTCAGGGACTGTGGGATCTGGGAACCTGGAAACTTCGGCAAATGTTTAGTGACAGTGCAACCCAAATTACTCCAGACAGTGCATAAAATTAGCAGTAATTATCACTTGTGACTTGCATCCCTGTGTCATCCTAAGTGGCATATTAGAGCTGGCAAAAAGCCTTCGGTTTATAAGCCAATTGTATTGGTTCTGCATGTATTGGGCCCCTGGTTCACAACTGCTGTTAGTTGTGTGCATGAGATCCTGCACTTCCAGGCTGTTTGGACCCAGGTACCTGATTTTTAACTGAGACCTAACCATGTATGCAACTGATGGGAGAAAACTTGCACAACTGATCAGGACTTCCTCCAGCTCATCAAACTCACTGCTCTGCTGCCCAGCTAGAAAGACAGAGTGGACCCAAGAGCTTTGCTGCTGTGACTTATTGTCCTGGATCTGGCCCGGACAGGGTTAATTTTTGCTGTAACCAGGAGGGGGCATGGCCAGGAGCCCGAGGTTATTCCTCATGCTGTTTTCCAGGGACAGGGAAAGGGTCGGGGATTGCCGGGGGTTCTGTGTGGGGCAGTGATGAGCCCTCGTGTGTGAATCGTGTGTCTCCTGTTAGTGCTGGTGCTGCTACTGTTCGTTTCCTTATTTCACTTGCTATTTCCAGTGAATTGTTCATACCCCATGATCTGGCCCTTCAGTGCCTCCAGTTCTCCCCTCCATCCACTGCAGGGCAGGGGGAGGGTGTGGGGAGTTCGGAGTGTTCCAGTGGGAACACTAAATTAGGGAATCCTGTTTTTGAACCACGGCACTAATTAATTCTGAGCCACGGAGCAGTCTGGAAACTGAAACTTGACAGTGCACTCACCATGAGCTAGTCAGACTCTCATCTTGAAGTGTCAATCTTTGGAGCGTATTTTCAATGTATAGTGTAGCACTAATTGACATAATTAACTGTGTAATTAATCACTTAAAGTAATTATTTTTCCTCCTCATGGTACAAAGCTGAAGGAGCTGGGGCATTGACTTACTCAAGTTCCAGTGCACCCAGAAATCAAGATTAGCTGGGGTTTAGCCTGGTATTCCTTGGATGCTCCGTGCCATTCTGCTCCTTCCCTTCCCAACAGGATGCCACACAGGATCTCCTGCAGCTTTATCCAGCCCTCTGAGGCTCAGCAGCACCAGGGAGTGCAGTTTTCCATGGTGTGCCATCACCTCAGGGCCCTCTGTGAGGCTCCTCAGGCTGCTCAGAGCCACCAACTGCAGGGTCACATCTGCAGGTTTCTCCCAGTCCAGTTTTCACAGGCAGCTGCTTTAGTCTTTTTGGAGACATGAAGATCCACAGAGCAGCTGTATTATTAAATCCTGACTAGTGTGATTCTGAACACACAGATTTTTAATGTCTTTTTGTTAACTAAGCACATTTTCATGGAAATGAGAGGTTTTATTCTTGGAAAACAAAAAAATGGTGTATTCCCCTCTCTTCGCCCCCACAGTGTGCTGTCACAATTCATGAAAATTCTTCTTTTTCTGCCTCCCTCCCAGTTAATGGACTCCAATTTTCAAGCAGATGAGAGATGCAAACTTCCAGCATAAATGGGTGGAGAGTGCCTGTAAAAATCCTGCCCCAGTTTCAGTGAGGGCTGTGCATGTGTCACCTCCGCCCGTCATTAATTTCAAGCCCTGACTGTAAGTGGCATGTGGGGAGGTCAGGGCTATTTCTCATTGCAGTGCTCATCACCACCTCAGTACCTACAGACCAGCAAAGCTGATCTGAGACCCAAAGAACCTGATGCCTGAAGAATTGTCAGCACCAGCCAACAAACTTCTCTGTTATTAATTCAGTCACAGTATTGCAGGCCTTAATGTGAGGGCTGTAGGAACTTCTGCTTTTTAAGGATTATTCTGTTTTAAACAGCAGTTGCTGATAATGTGTTAATTGCAGTTTATACAGGAAATAGTATAGTTATATTCCTGGCTACTGAGGGCTCCAAATGTTCACATAAATGTGATGGAGAAGGTACTGATCCTAAAAACCAGTGCAGTGGGGCATTGTAATCCTTCACTGCTTCCCTGACTGTGTGGGGCATCATCCCTGGTCACTCCAGTGTGTGCTGCCCATCCTGAGCCAGCGTGGGCTCCGTGTGGGGCACAGGGCTTTGCAGTCACCACAGTGCTCTGTTTGCTGGAGCATTTTGTGCAGAGATGTCTCTGCTGGCACTGGCAGAAGAACCTGACCTGGCTCCATGGCCACCATATGGCAGCTGGCTGACACACAGCTGCCTCTCAGTCCCTGCTGCCATGGGATGTGCACTCCTCTTTCCCTCTGCATTGGCACACTCTGAAAATCTGCTTTCAAAGATGGCCTCAGAAAGAGCTCTAAACTTGATCTGTGAGGGTGCTCTGCAGTCAAAGCTGCTGCCTGGAGGAGAGGGCCCCACACCCTGTGGGTGTCAGAGTGGCACCCATGCCCCTGGCAGCTCAGGCAGCTGAGGCCCCTGTCCTTGGAGCAGGAGGAGGGCAGTTTTCCATGGTGTGCCACCCCTCTGGTGGCTGTTTGGCAGGTCATGGAGCGAGCTGTGCCCATGAACAGACCTTGAGCTCTGGCTGAGGGCAGCCACTGATTGCCAAGATGATGCATCAAACTGCACTGCCCTGTTAATGACCAAAAGGCAGAGAGTGAGGTCTGCTGCTGAGAAATCTGAACACAAACCTAGGCTGCACATTTTGGTTCAGAAGAAACTTCATGCTGTGGCTTTCATGGGGGTTTTATTGGAGTTTGAATTGCTAGTAAAAGGAGAAACACAGAATGGGAAGTGAAATAAGGCGCCAGAGTTGGAGCATGGGTCTCACAAATTAATTTTATTGCTAGATGTTCAAACAGGACTGATCTGAGAAGTGCCAGATCATTACAGTCACAGATTGTTGATGGCATCTTGGGTTTAGGCTCCTTCCTGAATGACCCTTCCCAAGCAAATTGCATGGAACTGATTTTACTGCTCGAGGAAGCTGCAGGGCAGGGGCAGCTGTGCCAGGACTGGCAGCAGAACAGTGCAGGGCCCAGGTGTGCCAGCCCCAGGGCTGTGCCAGAGAAGCCACAATGACACCCTTCAGTGCTGCACACCTCTGGGGATCAGCTCCTGGCCTGGTGGTTCTAGTGGGGCAAAATCAGTTTGGTGTTGACAAAAGGGATGAGACTCTTTAAAAGAAGCATAACCCATCTCAAGGTTTGTGCAGGTTTGAGGTTTCCTGTACAAGAGGCAATACCAGGAGTTTAACATTTTACCTACTATGGTTACACATTCCCATTTGAGGATTTATACAAATGGAAGATTATTGCACTCAGTTAAAAAAGCTAAAGCAAGCAAAGAAACAAAAAACCAACCAACCAACCAAAAAGCAAAGAAAAAAATGCAACTGATGTTTGGAGAATTTTGTGAGCCAAAGCAAATAATTTACATACATGAGCAAGCATATGGGCACCTTTACAATACATGCATGAGTGTCCAAGGGAGGAGGGACATGGAGATGGTTCAGGGCCTGGAGGGGCAGTGAGTGAGGACACTGAGGGCACTTGGTGTGTTCAGCTGCAGAAGAGACTGAGGGGAGACCTCAATGCAGGGACAACTCCCTTGGCAGGGGCAGAGGAGGGGCAGGCACTGATCTCTGCTCTGTGGGACCAGGGACAGTACCCAGGGAATGGCTGGAGCTGTGCCAGGGCAGGGACAGCCCCCAGGGAATGGCTGGAGCTGTGCCAGGGCAGGGACA
>JAWWEV010000167.1:3979199-3998934 GCA_035583235.1 Hafferia zeledoni | reverse complement strand
TCCTCTCCTATCTCTTGTCGTCTCTCTCCTCTCCTCTCGTCTCCCCTCCCCTCGCCTCTCCTCTCTCCTCTTTCTCTCTCCTCTCCTCTCCTCTCCTCCCCTCCCCCCTAACAGTGCAGAGGTGTCTGCATTTCACCCTCCAGCGCTTCCCCACACAGTTCAGTCCCATCAAGTTGTTATATGCAAAAAGACTGTCATTGCCATCACTCTGAAGGGGTAAATCCAACTGCCTGAGCTTTGCATAGGGGTGTCCCTTGTATCTATCAAATAGAAGTGGAAAATGTCAGGTTTTTGCTTCCCCAAAAGACACTGTGAGTAACTCCTATTGAAAGCAGAGGGAGAGGAAAACACAGTTTCAAAGCAGGTTCTGTCAGCTGTTTGTGCCAGCACAGATTGAAAGGCATTCACAAGAAAAGCTGTGATTTCCTCTACTGGCAGGATTTGGCGTCATGGCTTTAAATGCACTCAGTGATTTGTCCTTGCAAAAAGGGCAGAAAGAAAAGAGAAAGAAAGAAAACTGTTTTGTGCTTGTCTTTGAAAAAGACCAGACTAGAAAATAATAAAGAACTGGTAGAATTGGGAAGCACAGTGGCTCAGGGTTGCTGACTGTGCATGTTTAATCCTTCAAGATAAGGCCAGGAAACACTTGGTTCTGATTTTTCTTTCAGTAATTTCACATCTATTTGGTAACTCTGAATGCAATAGCAAGACTCCTTTTTAACTGAATATGAGATGCATTTCAAGCCTTATTCACCATTCTGGCCTCACAGCTCAGGCCTGTCACTGCTTAAAGATTGAATGGATGTACAGGAATGATTCATTCCCAAGAATAAAAGCCCACAATGAAAACCCCAGCCAGCGGGTCTGTGGGATGCTTGAGCCTTGCCCAACACACTAGGTTATCTTTGAACTCAACCAAATTGCCTTTTTTCTTTCCAGGTGACATCCAGGACACAGCTGTTCAAGGTCAGTAAGCTGCTAAAACTCATCCAGCCTTTCTCCCTTTTAAAACATTTTAGGAGAAGGGAGAGGGTAAAGCAAAGCTGTTGCCTTTGTGGTGTTCTCAGTTTGTTAAACTAGATTCACCATTGTATCTGGCCCCCTTTCAGACTTCTTTTGTCTCCCCAGGCTTCCAATTTACACCAGTGACAGAGAGCAGAAAAATGCTGGTCTTACAGCAATGACAGGAGAGCTCAGGTCGGTAAGTTTTTCATTTTAAATCATCCTGTGCCCCAAACTTTACATCAGCCTTGAATCCAGTCTGAATAAGATTCTTGACCTTTCTGAGATTATCATGGTGTGAGATGGACAAGTTTTCTCAAATTCATTGCATTATACATGTAAAGAGATTGTTACTCTTTCTGGGAATGTCCTTCTAAACTGCTGCTTTTATGATTCATACAACAATGTGGCCCCTCTGCCTGCAAACCAGAGTTGTATCCGTGCAGCTGATGTGATTTCTAACTCCCTTGCAGAACCAAGCAGCACTTTTCTTCCTCCTTCTCATTAAGTGAATTTGATGTATAATTGTTGATATTCTCTGCGTGGTGGTAACGCCCATAACGATGGGGTGATGACACCAGCTCAGCTGGATTTAATGGGATACTTTACAGCCAGTGCTTCTGAAATCAGGAGCAGGGTGGAAAAGCAGAGCTGTTCCCCCAGCGGGCAGGGTGAAAGCTGATGGGCACAGGGCACTGCCAGGCCTGCCCTCTTGGCCTCTCTCTGCAGGGCACAGCGGGAGCTGGACTCGGGAAAAGGGAGGGGGCACATTTGCTCCACTGGGCAGAGCAGCTTTAGCCCCCAGGGATCTGCAGGAAGATATTTTTTATATGCCAAAACCAGACCAGAATTAATGTGTCCTCCAGTATATAAAATCATTTAGGTTGGAAAAGATGTCGGAGGTCAGCGAGTCCCACCGTTCACCCAGCCCCAGCCTGTTCTAAGCCCTGTCCCCAGTGCCACATCCAGGCATTTCTGAGCACTCCCAGTGACGGGGACTGGGGATTCCATCACTGCCTGGGCAGCCTGTTCCAATACCTGATCACCTGATCCATGGAAGAATTTTTTTCTAATAACCAATCTCAACTTTTCCTGGCACAGCTTGAGTTGTTTCTTCTCTAACTATTGCTTGTTTCTTGGAGGAGGAGCCCAACCCTCACCTGTCAGGGGTTGCAGAGAGTGAGAAGGGCCCCCCTGAGCCTCCTTTTCTCCAGGCTGAGCTCCCTCAGCTGCTCCTCATCACACTTGAGCTCCACACCCTTCCCCAGCTCTGGCCTCACTCCAGGACCCGACCCAACCCAACATACGGATTGTCAAGTTTTCTCACATAATAATTTGTGCAAGAAAAAGGGATAAAGATGTAACAGCAAAGGTTGGGGGGTTATAAATAGCCAGTTAAAAATGTCAGTTAATTGTATGGTCAGTGTTAGACCAAGAGCCCATATATGAAAGCAATTCAACTTACAGCATTAAACAAAGCCTGGTTTGTGAGTCAGAGGCAAAACTCCCCACATAATTGCACTTGCAAAACAAATGTGCTGTTATTTGCTGTTCATTTACAGCAACCCTTCCTGAATAAGCAAGTAGAATATTTACCCTTTCAAGTCTCTGTGCCCAGTTGTGTTTGTGTGTGTAGTTACACATTGCAATTACTGGTCATTGACACTCTGCATGCATTTTTTAAAATCCAACTTCATGAGTGCAGGTCTCTAATTCTATTGACTCTCACAGATACATCTGAGGTGTTTTGTGTGTATTTTCAATCACTTTTAACTAAAGGAGGCACAGTCAGACCTGCCAGTTATGTCCTGGTTTCACTTCTAGAAAAGGGTCATTTGGTGAATGAATAAACCAAGAGAAAAGTCAGACTGACTATTGCACAGGGAAGTGAAATTAAAGACTGTTCACATGGAAAATGGGAGAGAGACTGAAGCTCAAAGTTGGGTTCCAGGAGTAGCTGGGATTTTTCTTTCACTGATGGCAATTCATTAAACTCTGAGCTTCAGATGACCCTGAGTCTCACCACACAAACATATATGCTCAAGGAGTAAAAAAAAAAGCCATTTTTCCACTTAAAATTTATCTATTTTGACTGCCCCATACATGTAGGGCAGTAATAACTGTAGGTAGTACATGGCTAATCCTCCTGCTAAAAACTGACCTCTTTTCCCCAAGTGTTGGATTTTGATTTTAAGCTGCAGATCATTTTGGAGTTGCAGGTAGGGACTGTACAGAACGGTATCTGGAGTACAAAACACAAAGTAAAAGCTAAAATACTACCTGATAAAGTACAGTAAGGTTGGCATTCTTTAAAATGCCATTAGTCAGGATTAGTTAAAATCTGCTTTCGTTCCAATACTTTAAAAACTAATCAAGTCCATAAATTATAAGTAAGTGATTTGAAATCTGAAAGACTGCAAAGTGAGAAGCAACCCGGACAAGGCCTGGAAAAAAAGAGCTATTAAAATTTGGAAAGTGCAGAGTAAGGACAGGCCAAAAGAATAAATGAAAACTCTTATGCCAAGTTGTAGCAGATGAAACTCCTGTCACAAAACCTTCAAGCTTTCTTTTTTCACTTGTTTTCTCTTCTTACATATGGCTGTGATATATATAAGAAGCCAAGGAATGTTGGTGTTTGTGAGCTCTTTAGAAAGTTATCAATCCTTAGTCACAAATCTGTGAACAAAAAACTGAATTTCTGTTCATATGGTTTTTAGGGTTAGAGAAGGAAAATTTCAAAGGAAAAAAAACTTTAACTTCTTGTCACCTACTCACTTGCCCTTTTGTGATTTAATTTGGGCTGGACAATCTCTATTCACTTATATTTTGCTCCTGAAAAGACCTAATTTTTTTTTTTTTCATTTTCTCTTTTTCCTGAGCACGAACGTGCCAGTGGGGCTATTTGGATCACAACGTGAAAATTCCTTGATCTCCTTCCAGAATCAAGTTGTAAAGAATAGTCAGAAAGATAATCAGTTGAGCTAATTAGGCAAAGAGTTTCTGTGATGTGCTTCGTGGTACTGGGGTGAAACCAGCCAACATCATAAAATTACAATTAAAAAACCCCAGCAAGTGACATCTTTGATCCCTTTTCCTCAGGATGTGCACTCTGAACTGCTCCAAACACACACAGCCACTTTCCAAAAGCATCTGTTACCATATTATCAGGGTAGATGTTCCAGTATTTATCAAACATATGATATGAAATAATTTTCAGCAATGTATCTTGCTACACAGATTCCACATCACCTTGTGCAATGAGTCTCCAAATGCCCAGGAAGCTGCCGGTGTGGGGGAAACCCCCTGGTGGGTGTTCAGCGACACAGATCCCAATTCCTCCTTTGGATGGACACACACGGAGCAAACCACAGCTCTGCAGCCCCCCCTGCCTGAGCTGTGCCTGCTGGAGAGGCTTTTACCCACAGAATACACCAAGCTCAACTGAGTTTTGTTTGTTTAAATGGCTAAATCCAAAATACAGATGCCCCCTCATCCTCTGGCTGGGGTCCCTCGGTGTTGTCCACTGAGCCAGCACAGCAGCCTTTTCTCGGTGAGCAGCATGGTGTTTAATCTCCAGTGGGATTCAGAAATGGAATCTGTCCTTCCCCATAATACCTGCAAAGTCTGATCAAATGAACACACTTAGAACAGAGAGCCAGGGCAGATTCTGTACTGAACACAGGGGAGTGGAAGGAGAAATGTGCTCTGTGTTTCCTTTCTGTTTTCCTTCAAACCTGGTGCTTGGAGGCTCCACCCAGAGGACGAGACACTGAGCCTCAAATCCCCCCACTGTTTGTTTAATCAGGAGTTTGTTTCCAGGAGCATGTGCTTGTGCAGCCTGAGATAGAGTAATTCTGCTATCAAAGCCTTCCTGCAGCCCTTTGCTTCTTAGGAGGGGAAACTTAAGCCCATCTCCTTAGGATTCCCTGCCAAGAGTTCAGATAATTGAGAGTGCCAGCTTCTCTGGATTAACACAATTTCAGCACTTGTATCGACAGGATTATGGTGTGGACAATAGCAGGGCACTTGGAGTTAGGGCTGGGGAAGCTGTGCCTGACTCTTCTACGTGGATCAAGTCACTGAGATGTTGAAAATTCAACTGGTGTCTCAAAGACTTGAACTTATTATCCAACAGTTTGCAATAGGAAATATAGAAAAATGTTTCAAATATGAAGTAGAGGTTGAAGAGGAGTGAACAAAATGCAAAATGAGATTGCTTAGGACCCAGTGGCTAACACAGCTGTTCATGCATAGATTTGGTACCTTGGTGGCTGTGAGAACTGGGATGTCCCCAGCATGTCATCTCCTCTAAAAAGATGGAGCTGTCACAGTTGCCTACAACCTGATTCTCTTCTGTTGGAGAGTGCACTCAGCTCCTGCATGGCCCACTTCCCTATAGCTCTGTGTTTGGGACATCCTCAGGGCACAGCAGGACCACAGGGACACATCCCAGCCTTCTCTTGTCTGTGACCTCTAACGCTGCCAGGGCTGTGAATTCTGCAGCGACTGCACCGCTGGGGTTGGTGACAGATGTTCCACCAGGATTGTCCCTGCACTGCCAGACACACAAAAACCTAATCATGGAAAATAACAGGTTTCTGGTTAGTAGCATCCCTGCCTGAGCTCAGGCTGGAATCCCACAGATGAGAGACTTTGCCTCCAGCTCCCCGTCACCTCACTGTCTGAAAGGAAATCTCTGGGTGAGGAAATAAAGACAGAAATAATAACAGACTTCGTTGCTCTGGTCTTAACATGTCAAGAAAATAAGACTGTCAAAGATCTTTGAACAGGAATATTTCCGTTGCTGAAATACTGTCAGGGCAAATTGCATCATTAGCAACTAATTAACGGTGGAATATCGACAGGTCAGTCAGTGTAAGTACTGTGTGATCCATACCTACCATTCTAGTGAACCAGAAGCTAATGCTATATATTGGCAATGAAAGGAAAATCCTCTTGGGTATCCTTATGACAGCTCATTTGGGGTATTTAAAAGGGCCTGAAAGAGGAGAAGAAAGTGTATCAATGTGCACAGATGCTGATTCTGCTGTGTAACAGTTTTCTTGGTATAAAAGGCTGAGATCTCCTTGGACTGGTGCTTTGAAGTTCATTTTTTAAACAATCATAATCCCAGAAAGAGAATGAGCATTATTTTGATTCTTAGCATAGTGAGATATAACACATTTCCCTGTTTATTTTTTTTTATTTTATAATAGAAAAGGCAAGAATATATCACAGTAACCTCTTTGATGCTTTTTGCATTATAGTTTTTTTCCTCATTAGTGGATTTAGTGATCCAGGAACACAAGGGGGAATGTAAAAGGGGACTGGTGCTCTCAAACACAATTTAAACACTTTGTACTTTATCTGGCCCTCATCAAACCCACTGTAATTTCCAAAATCTGCAGTGTCTTCTCAAAGAATGTGCAGTTTCAGAAGAGGAAAGTCTGCCCAGTCTGTGCCTCCATTCCCTGCCAGAACACAGCTGGATGGCCTGCACTGGGCAGGGCAAGGAAGGCACCAGGCTGGGACTGTGAACAACTCTTGCTTGCGTTTATAATGCTGAGGTGGAACAGATGGTGACAACTTAGTTGAATGTGAACAGTCCATTGAAATAACCTAAATTGTCAAGCTACTCCTCTATAGGAAGCTGTGTGTGCACCATTCCAACAAATTGAGAGTGGCCCTCACGTTAGTGAATCAGTTGGAACTGCCTTGCAGTGTGAGTTATTTCAGCCTTACAGGGGCTGCAGAGTAGAAGCTCTTTCATTGTGGTAGCTGTGAGTGCTCCAAAGGCAGGAAAAATTCCCACAAGTTAACAAAAAAATCCATAACCATTCTACTCTTTGTCTCATTTTGTTGTAGAGAAACTTCAGGGCAGATATCTAATGAGATTAACAGGATTGGAAAAAATGTCTTGTCTTCAGCTTGAAACGCAAGGACAGTCTGCTCTTATCAACAGGCTCCAGATCTGCAAGGCAAGGCAGTAAACCAGACCAAAAGGAACTCCAGCAGAAATATTGTTCTTCACTGTTGTTGAGGTAACGTGTTTACACCCAGCATTTTAACAGCAGGTGGTCAGTGCCTTTGTGTGGACACGCTGTGCAGAGGGAGAACAGGCTGTTCCATTTCTGGGTGACAGGTCCAGCCTCCAGCCCCGCTGTGCCCTGCCCCAGGAGCACGGCAGCTGCTGCCACAGCAGCACACACAGCTGGGAGAGGGACCTGGGCACACACACCCCACGGATGGTCCCTCCCAGGCCACTGTGCACCACAGGGAACGGAGCTGCACAGAGCAGGGATCCCTGAGACACCCCCCATAGCTCTGAGGGACAGGCTTAAACCCACAGGGAACTGAGCTGCTCGGAGCAGGGATCCCTGAGACAGCCCCCACAGCTCTGAGGGACAAGCTGCAGCTTAACTCCTGCCCAGGAGAGCAAGGAGGGCTTTGGGTCACTGGGGGTAACTTGCTACAGATGCACTAAAGCAGCTGGGGCTGTAACAAACTTCCTTTGCATGCCCTTTTCCTGTGAGAGTCGGTGAGTGAAAGGCAGTTCATGTCTTTCCCATCCTATTATGATCAGGGATATGAACTCCTAGTTTTTCTGTTATCCCCCAGCAGCTGTTTCTGTGCCTGTGCTGTTTTACTGCCTTGGCTTCCCCTCCTAAGCACAGTCAGGTGTGGCAGTGGCTCCCAGCCCTCCTCAGAAGTGAGAGGAGCCAGCCAGTGTCACCACATGCCACTGCACACATCCAGGCCTCTGACAGCCCTTTCCTACCTGGTCGGGAGCAGAAACTTGAACCAAGTGGTCCAATACCAAAAGTGAATGTCCCAACCATGACATTACACATGATTTTGAGTGGAGGTCCTTTGGGGCATCTCCTTTAGAAATCACCCCACAGAGTATCAAACCCAGTAGCCACAGGATGGTCACTGCAAGTTCCAGAGCCAGTGAAGGGCCTTCTGTTCTCACCTGTAGATTGCCTGTGAACAGAGAAAAACCTCTCAAATTTAATCCCTTTTAATTAGGAATTGCACATCTCTTTCTTATATGTGGAACTGATAATTTGCAAGACAAAAAGAGGGGATGAGTTGGGAGATTGAAACTTGGTTTTTTCAGTCTTAGTCCATTTACATATTAGAGCTTTTTCTTCCCTGTATTTCTGAGGCAGTGCTGAGTATGTGCAAAAATACGCTAAGGTTTCAAAATTTTGGTGGAAAACTTTTCCTAAATTACTGCTCAAAATGAATGTTGCCAAATTCCACTATTTTCTAGTCACAGATCCTTCATAAAGAGCCAGGAAAAGCCCAACCTTGCCCTGTAAATAATGCACAGTATATTCTTAAAGAACTGTAAGGACATTTGTAAATGTTGCACGTCACATTCAGCCTATTAGATTTCATTTAGAAGTGCTCAACAGCTGAAATATGTAGCACTTTGCATATTTTTTGAAAAAATAAAACAAATCCTCTGACTCCAAGTGAAATGGAAGCAGGAGCAAGCCCCAGGTAGGGAGTCAGTTGGTCAGGACCATGTGCTTAGGAAAGGGTGGCATTGCTTGCCCTGCTGACACCCCCAGCTTGTGTCTGCCCGTGCCACGAACACCACCCTGAACTGCCCTAAAGGAAAACATTCCTACACTTTGCATGGGGCACTGTGCAAACAAAATTAGGTGCTTTCTAAGTTTTGAATCCGAAAATGCCCATGTTACTGAACTGCCAAGGTAAAATGCTCTGCCAGAATTCACACCCAGAGGTTTAAGGCTCTCTCTCAACAGTAAGCATCTTCCTTGATCACTGGATTTAATGAACACAGGGAAAACAGCCTGTAGCATTTCTAGGACTGCGTCAAGAAAAGGAAGATTAACTTATCATTATAATTGTAGTTTCTTGACATAAAGAAACATACTGTGAAATACAACACAAGGGCTTGCTACGAGGACTTTTTCCTTTTAGAAGGAAACCCTACTGACCAGTTGTAAGTGCTTTTTTGTCATTTGAAGAGTTCTTCTATAGGCATTTGAGACACAGATTCCACTGAAAACCCACCAAGTTGTGCTTTTTAAAGAAATGAAAGGCCTAGAAACAAGACCTGCTTTCAGGCACCTTTGTGTTTTGGTGCTGTTACATGTGCAAGTCTGTGTGTAAAAATAGGGGGAGAGTGTTAACACGGGTGAGGAGAAAGCGTATGAAATAGAGATGGAAATTAAATAAAAACAAGATTATATCTATTTAATGAATACAAATCCTGGGTCCCTTCAATCCCAGGAGCCAAAGTAAGGACAGAGAAAGGCAAGTCCTCCAATTATTCATGGATATAAATCAGCAGCAAGCAATTATAGCCTTTGGTTATAAGGATTCAGTTGGCATTGAGAAATTAAACCAGATGTCTTTTTCAAGAAGAAACTATATAACTTTGACAAGACATTAGCACCTATCCCCAATTATCTCCTTATTGGATCCAAGCTGTCATCCAGGAGAACATTTGTACTAGAGCTGTGATCCAATAAAATACAGTGAGTGATGCTTATGTGGAATATCAGTCCCTATACACATACACCTCCTCTTAGCTATGGTTTAATCATTACCTCATTGCAATAAGATGCAACAGGCAACATTTTAGGAGACAATTCCATTTGTCCCTACTGTGGAGGTCTGATTCAATTCTCCTCTCTCTTAAAACCAGGTAATTGTGCAGAGGCCAATGATTCAGACTTCTTGGAAGAACATGTAAGTATCTTTAAATTGCCACAAAGAGTATTCCATAAACACATGAGGGGAGAGAAAAACAAACACATGAGAAGCCCTCTCTGCTCACTGAGAGTGATAACAAAAGAAATTAGGTTCAGTTAGTCATTTAAATTCTCCAATATGTTTCACTCTCCAATGTGTTTGCAGGCAATTTGCATTTCTTCATATCTCAGTGTAGCTTATCTACTCTTATCTAAGCTTTTGTTTCCACTCTCTGTTCTCTGTACAACCAATTTTAGTGTGCTTTGACACTCCTTTTCAAATCAAAATGTAAAACACTGGATTAATGAATTAGATGAAGTGCTCAGCTTACTATCTGCTCCTGTCTGTTGTGAGTTAGAAATTTATTGGGAATGCAAAATTAAATAGAAATCTTAATAAATATTTCACAGAATCAATATTCATTCTTCCAAAAGCTGCTCTATAAAGCCCAGCAAGGCAATTCTTGCCACAAGCAAGGTGCTCCCAAAGGCAGGTCTCATTTAGGGCTGTGGTGATGACAGATGTACACTTTTTATGTTGAGCCTCTGGGTCAAGTTGTTGCTGTGTTGGATAGGTGAATACACCTCCCACAATCAAACGGGTTGCATGTTTTCAGGCAGGTAAGGGCCACATGTCTTACCCCAAACTGCAAGGTTATACACGAGTGCCAAAGGTTGCATTGGTCTGTTGGATTGACTCCTGAAAAATCAAGCTTGGATAGACAGACATAGAGATAGATAGAGAGATAGAGAGATAGAGAGATAGAGAGATAGATAGATAGATAGATAGATAGATAGATAGATAGATAGATAGATAGATAGATAGATAGATAGACAGACAGACAGACAGACAGATGGAGTGATCATTGGGTACAATGATTTGTTTCCTGCTCCTGCTCAGGAGCACAAGCAGCACAGGACCAGCCAGAGAAGGTACCCAAGCACCTTCAGAGCACCTGATGGTTTGTGTCATGTTGAGTGAAATGAAAAATGGCTCCATTTTGCTACTGTTGAACCAGAGATCTGTAATTGTGTCTGGAGTGTTCAGATTGACTAATGAAAAGGATGACAGGTCACAAGCAGCTTCTATTGTCAGCTGACAGACACCCAAAACAGGCCTAGTGTGTCAGAGGGATGTTATTTCTGGTTCTAATGTACTCCTTGTAGAACTTTTCATGGAAGTTTAATTAATACCCCTGGTAAACACAGGGCCTGGCAAAAGTAATTTAAAATATTTACTTTTGCTAGCAACTATATTGCAGGGGATGTGTGTTCAATACATTCTGCCAGAACTGTTCCAGAAAAATGTCATTTGGGCTTTGGGGACAGACTGCTGCCTCATTAGGGGCAGTGAAAGGGGAAGCCTTGGCTCTCCAAGCAAAACAAGGCATATTTTTACCCTCTAGTCCAAAGCAGCAGATCTTAAAATTATAAGAAAATTGAACCTACTGTATTAGCAAGTATATTCCTGAAATTTGATGAGTAAACTCTTAATAAAAAACCCAACAAACCAACCAAGAAATTAAGACCAGTTCAATAAAAAACATAGAATAAAACTTAGTCAAAGTGATAAAAACCCTACAAATGTAGTTGAGGAAACCTGGGTTGCAAAAGGTGGTGCAGCAGTGACGAACACTGAGGATCCCAAGGCAGTCCTGACTGTGCCACTCGGTGCCTCCCTGCACAAACCTGGAACACACATCTGGCTCCCCCAGAAAAGGGGCAGTTCATGGGTCACCCATTTCCCAGGGAATGTAAATCCACTGGATTAACAAATTCAGATCAGGGATACAATGGTAGAGCAATAGTGTAGATGTGAGGTCTGTATGCCCAGAGAGCCAAGTCATCACACACAGTTTATAGCCCATCTTCCTTCTGCCCCCAGACATTGTTTGTTACCTCAGAGAAAACCAGCTCAGAGATTGTTTCCTCCCGTGCAGACTTCCCAAGAAGTTCCTCTTCTAGGCAGCTTGTTCCTACTTCTATACCCTATATAACAAAGGTAAGAAATCTTATTTATTTATTTACTTGTTTCTTTATTTAATTTTCCTTTTTTCTTTTGGAGCACATCCTTTCAAGCAATAAGTGAGTATTGAAGAAAGCAACACTTAGCATTTAAAATATAAATCTAGAGAGGGGGAAAAGCAAATTTATTTGTTTATTTAATCTAAGAAATTAAATCCTCCTCTTCTCTGGCAGAGGGTACTGCTTTGGCTCAGTGAACATCCTTTCTCATTCAGGTGTGCTGTTGCAGCACTCAGCCAGGCCAAACATTTATCCAAAGGGAATTCCTTTGGCTTTTCCTTTCATTCCATACCTCAGGCAATGTTCCAACACAGCCATCATTATCTAGGTGATTATTCAGATGGGCAGTGCCACCATTACCTTAATTGTTCACCCAACCTTGCTGCAATCCTTGCAGCCACCAATGCTTGTTTCAAACTCCATCTTCAGCTATTGAGTGGAAATGAAAAGCTTTAACCTGGAGAGAGAAACAGCAAAGGAAAAATCCTATATTAAAGATTTAAATGTTATTCAAAAGAGTGAAAAGAAGGAGGAGGAGCAAAAGATGTGGTTATTAGAACTACCTTCAATCAATTTTAATGCTGAATGCTCAATTACTGTAAGATGCTGACAGATCTGCAGAGTACCAAGCTAAGGGGTTGGAATCCTTTATTTGAGATCTTCCCTAATTTTAGTAGGAAAGGATATTTCTATTATATATGTATATTTTATATTTATTGGATATTGCTGATGATTTTTAATGTATCTTTTATGAAACGATCATCTATTGAAATACATATATTGGTCCTGACAAGTTTTCAGTTGTGAGTTAACAGCATATGTTGATGAAAAATCCCTCTGCAAGCACGTTTGCACCAATTAATAGAAAATTAATATGGAGCAGAGGAAAAATGGACAAGCTGCAGAAAATTGGAACCAGTGGGATTAGCTGATTAAGGAAATATTACTGCTGTAAATGTATCATGTGAGGAGATGAGGTGGCTCTGAGGTTCCTCAGAGCCACAGTGCCCCAACTGCAGCCCATGCCCTCGGGGGTGCCCTGTCTGTGCTTCAGTTCCTGCAGGGAGGGGACAGCAGGGAGGGGACAGCAGGACCAGGCTGTTCCTTCTCTGTGGGACTTTGCCTCCTCTACTCCAGTGGAGTCAGAGCCCCTGCTGTTTCCCCTGCACGCACATAGCGGTGCCCCAGGAGGCTGCACAGATGGACACGGTGTGCCCTTCCCGGGGGATGGGAGGGGGCAAACCCGGCACAGCCCCAGCCCCAGGCCGTGGCACTCGCACTGGTCGGGGCACCCACAGACAGGATGTCTGCTGCACCTCCCCACCAAGCTGAGTGGCATGTTAGGAGGCAAAGAAAAGGGACTCTAAAGGTTGCTCTCACAACAGATGACGGTTTACTCTTGAAAAAGGAATGTTTACAGAGTGGAAGAAATGCCCTTTGCATCCCACTCAGGTCACAGGCTACATGAGCCCGAGCCAGGCACAGGGCTATGCCCAAACCCCTCCACTGTCCAGTGGGAATCCAGCCCTGCGCTACAGCCCCGCCCTACAGCCGTGCCCTACAGCTGTGCCCTACAGCAACACCCAACAGCCCTGTCCTACAGCCCTGCCCTACAGCAACACCCAACAGCCCTGCCCTACAGCTGTGCCCTACAGCCACGCCCTACAGCCACACCCTACAGCCACACCCTCACAGCCACACCAGATGATTCATCTGGTTGAAAGACTGAGCTATGAGAAGCAAAACAGTGGTGGTGACACAGGGAATGAAACCTACAGATTCCAGAAGATTTGCCCAGAAAAAAAAAAGAAAAAAGAAAAATATTAAATTAGCAATGCGCCCATTTCTTGTGGATGTGAGGCAGCTCACCTGAGACAGAGCATCAACTGAGGATTGCAGGGAAACACCTGCACCCAGGTGAGCTGCACCTCAAACCCTCAGGGTTTGGCTGCAATGTATGTGCAGGGTTCCCTGGCACACTTGTGGCCAACTAACACTGCTCTGCACAGGTGCCACATCCAGTGCTGGGGGTTGGTAACACTGGTGATGCACATGCCCAGGTTTGGGCACACTGTGGGGTGTGCCTGCACTGCTGCCCCAGGCCTGACAGATGAAGAAAAAGAATTACAAAAGAGACAGGGAAACACCTCTGCTTGCTCAGGATCTGTTGATGGGCAGGGTCTCTCCTGCCCTGAAAAGATGCCTTGAGGAGAGCTCTCCTCCTCCAAATGTGAATATTGACATTTATATGTACCTGCATCTTCATCATGTCTCTTCTGTCATGACACAGAGTAACCCTCTGTAAGTTACTTATCCCCAGTGACCCTGAATCTCCTCTCCTGTTGCTTTAATAAACCAGAGGATTTGTGGCTCTGGACTGTGAAAGTCCTTCCAGAACTCAGGCAGACCTGGATTGGTGAACTGCTCTATTTGCAGGTCTGGGCTCATGCAGGTCCCCAATCAAACCCAACTGGAATGACAGTGTTGGCCACACTCAGAAAGTGCAGCCACCCCGAGCCCCTCTGCCCACCAAGGACCAGCTGGGGCACAAGGGGGTTTGTTTTCTGCCAAATTTTCACACCCTTAATGCAACATAAAAATTGGTGAAGGGAAGATGAGTGCAGACAGTGCACTGTGCCACCCCAGCACCACAGGAAACCTTTAATCCAGAGGTGTTTGCTCTTCCATAAGGGAAGATTGTGCAATGGTGTGATCTCATCTCTTCACCCACTTTCCCACCTCCCACCGTACTTTGCAAACTTTCCATGGCAAATGCTGAGTTTCAAGAAGGCGTCATCTGTGCATAACATTTTGTCATTTTCTCTAATTTCCTGTCTCTGCTTTTCTAATCACTGCCAATGCTGCCTTCAAGTCTCAATTGCTCTATTTTTTATCTAAGCCTACACAAGCTTTTTTTATGGTAGTGTTCTGTTCATTTCTCCATTATTTCTTAGCTAAAACTTTCCAATTATTTTGTCTTTAGTTAAAAGACTTCACTTCTTCAAATTCACCCTGGGCAACTTCATTATTTTCCTTTCCAGCTATCTATCCAGTGTCAATTATGGGACCATTTTTTGCTGTGTTACCAAAGCAATGATAGTCCAGTTTTCTAACTGAGTGATAACAGTGTTTGACTCACAATTTATTTTTCTTTAATTGCTCATGGATTTCAATCTCATTTGTGAAATTAATTTCTCTTTGAAACACAATGGAGTGGAAATGTGGTGATCTCATAAATGAGTGGAGACCATGAATACAGGCATCATTTCCCCCTGTTCACTCTGACCTCCTTTGCTTGCTGCCAGAGCTGTCTGCTCTGAAAAGGTTTCCATACAAATGGCTGATTTTTATTGATAAACGTGCCTAGTTAGCAGCATTTTGTATCCACTTGACACCAGTGAATCAAAGAACTGACCTTGGTATAAGAATATTGCACCTCATTATGCTGAGAATCCTGAGGATAAACACCTATTTTATAAGTCTTTATTTCTCATTATTTTGTTTACCATGTGTAAGTTGTTATTAGAAGCATACCTTAACCAACATAACAGCTTCTGGTATCTTGGAGACACGTAGGGCTGGAGCTGAAAGCAGGATTTGCATGTAATGATTAACTAATTAATTAAACCTAATGTTCAGGCCTAATTTCCCTGAGACTTCACGAATCCTTTTAATCTGGAGCCCGAACTGCCACTTTCCCCCTTTCCCCCGAGGTTTTCTCTGTGCTGCAGCAGGATGACCATGCTGATTCCTGTTCCTAGGCCTGTGTGCTGCACACTGGACTCAAACTGTCGTTCTTTCTGCAGGAGCTGCTCCTGGCAGGTAACAGGGCAGAGCAAAGCAGAGTCTTTGGGGCAGGAAAACTGGGAGAGACCCAACCTGGGCCTCCTGGAGCTCTGACCCCTCCTGGGAACAGGAAGGCAGAGCTGTGTCAGTCCTGCTGGAGTGACCTCCCACCTGCCCACACAGAGGTGACTCCTGAACTCCTGCAGGGCTCACACAGCTGAAGTGACATGAACTGAATGTTGAAACATTGCTTTTTCTTGATTATTATTTAGAATTTCAGAGATTTCCTAAAAATGCTGCCAAAACCTAATGCAAGGGTTGTACATTTTTTCATACTGTTTTTTCCCCCTTTCAAAGGAAGTATCACCTATGCCACAAATACAGTATTATAAATACTACAGCAAGCAGGAAGCTGCTGCAGGTGACTGGCCTGGTCTCGGTGTGTTGGAGAGATCCTCTTTAGAACAGTATTCAGAAGGTGCCTCATCCCGTGGGGAAAGGGAAAGCAAGTGAAGGGAAAAGCACGGTGGTCCCTGTGAGCCTGTTGAGGGGAAGAACCCGTGCAGCAGTGGCTGTGGCTGCAGCTTTCCTGGGGGCTCCAGCAGTGCCCACCCCTCTGCCAGGGACCTCCCAGCCTGCTTGGTAAGGGCAGGAACTCTGCCTGCTGTCAGGAAAGCCACAAAGGGCACCTGGATTGCAGCTGTGGGGTCTGGATTCCTACAGAAAACATAAATAGCTGTTTGCCCCTAGCAGTGCACACCTTACATTTGTTTCAGATAGTTGGGGTGAGGGTGGGCAGGCCCTGGCAGAGAAGCTGTGGCTGCCCCATCCCTGGGAGTGTCCCAGGCCAGGTTGGACAGGGCTTGGAGCCACCTGGGATAGTGGGAGGTGTCCCTGCCATGGCATGGGTGGCACTGGATGGGCTTTAAGGTCCTTTCAACCCAAACCATTCTATGATTCTGTGATAATCAGAAAACACCAACCAATAAATTAATTACATTCCAGTGGGGTGAGAACCACACCCAAGCCTTACGTGTCTCACACGTCTCCTCTGCAGCAGCTCCCTGTGAGATGGGGACCTGAGTCTGCAAAATCTCACTGTTGTTACAATCCCTGAGCTGATTGATGGGCTTTTTTTCCCTCTCCTTGCCTTACCTTACATTCAGTGTGTCTTGCAGGGTGTTCTGTAGCTTAATAAAATAAATGCTTTGCTGGCATGTTTTGCAGTAACACCCATGTATTGGGTTTGTGCTTCCTACAAGCCACCACAATTAATTTACATCAGGAAATGTGTGTTTCATAAATATACAATAAGGGAAAGTCATTGCTCAAAGTCACTGCATCCTGAGGAGTTATACTGAGAATTATCTAACATACAGCTCTCTAGAAAATAAGGAATTTTAAGCTTTATTATCCTTTGGATGCAAGTGACTAATGAAAGAATGGGGTATTTTGATTAAGTGTAGCAACTGGTGATACAGTCAGATATCCTTGAAAAATTGTATTTAGTCAGGCCAATGTGCTGTTTCAAATGTGGGAGGGATCCAAAAGGCAGCTCTGTGCTCATGGCTCTTCACTGCACTCCTGCAGCCAGACCATCACCCAGAGGTGGTTCTGCATTCTCTTCTGAGGTGTGTATGGAGATACAGATATTCATACCTGTATCTCAGTGCTCACCCTTCTGAACACACTGAAGCTTTCCAATAGTCCTTTTGTTCCTGCTTCCTTTACTGAGCTACTTTTCTCTCATTGCAAACCAATCCCAAGAATGTTTAGCTCAGAATCTACCCAAGTTGCTCTCTTATTATTTTAAATGGAGATAACTAGCTCACACAAAAATAATCTTTCACTGAGAAACTTGGAATAATTTAGGAGAGAGTTGAACACTGAGTCATTACTCATATCTGGAGGAGTTTGTATTTGAATATTGCCAATTAAAAGTGCCCTTAGAAACAGCTGAAATAGGAACAACTTCTGAGGCTTGTGGTGCTTTCTAATTATATCTTGCTCAGAACTCGAGGTCCCATGGCACCCAGCACTAACACAACTCACTTCTTAGATGACTTCCAGTGAACACTCTCCTGGCTTGCACTGAATTTCTGGTGATTCCAGAACTTTGGCTGCTCCATCAATGGGCTTCCAGCATTCTGGGGAGAAAACAGGTTTGTACATTTATACTGGGGGTTTTGTCAGAAAGCTTTTCTGCTCTGAAACCACTGGTTTTTGGTATCATTCGTTTGTTCCTAATCTTCTCTCTCTGATCTCACTTAGTCACACCCATTCTGTTTAACCTGTTATTAGTTAGTAATTCCTGGCTCCCAGGAAGTTTGGCTGCTCTTTGAATCAGGTTTGAAAGGTTCAATAGCAGCTTTATTGATGCAGAAGTGGCAGAGAAGGAGAACCAGCTATTTCTGAGTTGGAGATGCCCTTGTGTGACTGAAATTTTCCATGTATTAAAATATTCTTGATATATCTGAAAGGCATCCCACACCCCTAAGAAAATTCCTCTGAAGTCACAGCAAGGCAGGAGAGGAGCTGGGACGTTGCCAGAGTTGTCACCACAAATTCTCATCCTTTGGGATCGTTTACCAGCGAGCAGAGCCTCGGGCAGCCTTTGAGACACTCTGAGAGCACGGCAAGGCCAGAGCAGGGGAGGAACCAGCTGGATCCACTCCCCTGCACATTTTCTGTTGCAGCAGCTGGGACTTGTTTAATAGGAGGAAAATCTGCTGTGAATGTTCCCTCTTCAGTCAACCAATACATTTAAATAGGAGAGAGTTCCACTCTGCCTCTTCAATGAATGCTCTTCCTTTCACAAGGCTGAATAGCTACAACTTCCCTAAAATAACCCACTGAATTTGCTTTTCCAAGTATCTTCCACCATTTATCATTTCCTTCAGCCTTGCAACTTCATTGGATTTTATCTGAGGAACTAATTTTAGGCCCCAGCTCCTGCAAGCTGAGAAGTCAACTCAGACCCAGCCCAGAGTCCCAGAGGAGCACCTGGGATTCCCCAAACATTAATTTCTGTAAGGTGATAATTCTGTAACCAAAGTACAAACACCATCTCCTTGGCCCTCTCTGTGCACAAACACCACCCAGCAGGGAGCACTGGCTGTTTAGGGTGATCCCTGGTTTCCTCACCCAGTCTGCAGCTCACAGAGGTGTTCCTGAGGGCAGGCATGGACAGAGCAGCACTGCTCAGCCCCAGCAGGGAAAGAACTGCTCTACTGTGAGGCGTTACAGGGTCAGCGGGACAGTCCCAGCCTACATTTAGTCATGGGTGCTTGTTGTTCAAGCAACAAGGACCCTGTGCTGCTGGACAGGCTCCTGGTCCTACAGAAAAAAAAAGTGCCAGTGAAAAGCAGAGTATTTATCATTTAAGGACAAATATAAAGTTGCTGGAGGGTAAAAATACCATGAAAGATATTAACCACAGTGGTAATGTCTATTTAACATGGTAATGAAAAGCAGTCTGCTCTGGAACTAGACTATTCAATAAGGGCCTGACCAACATTTTCAATCAAACCACCACCACTGGTGTGACCTGCCCTGCCCAGAGTTTGCCTGAGGAGCTGCCATTTGGCTTTTCTGCATGTTGCATTCTGAAGAAGTGTCTGGCAGACTCAAAGTTGAGGACACCATCTGATGCTCTGCTCTGACCACTGGTTTTGATAGAGTGGCACCAGAATACAGTTTTTCTGAAAGGATGAGCAAGCCTGTTAAACACAGAGTGGGGACTGAAACTGGAAGTTGATGGTGTTTCATCAAATGGTCATGTACTGGTTGCAGCAGTGTCAGTATGTGTTTTGACATGGATTTGAAGGGAGCAGGATCTGGTGTTTTGCCTTGGACTTTGGTGCAGGTCAGCACCAAGGGTGGGTTTATTCATCCTCTACGAGGCATCTCAGAAGTGCTGCAACACTGTTCATTGTGTTGGGTGTGGTTGTGCCTCCTGTGCACTCGTGGGGTGGTGCCCTGCCCCATGCCTGCCCTGTGCTGCCCAAGCTCCTGGCCAGGCTGGGCAGCCCCTGGGACTCCCTGGCATTTGGTGGTGCTTATGGTCCCATTATGGTTTGCCAACAGGTTAACACAAAGTGGAAGCACCTTCATATAGAATCACAGAATCATAGAATGGATTGGGTTGGAAAAGACCTCCGAGATCATCAAGTCCAACCCTTGGTCCAACT
>JAWWEV010000167.1:3926118-3974195 GCA_035583235.1 Hafferia zeledoni | reverse complement strand
CTCAGCCTCTCCCCACAGCACTTGTGCTCCAGTCCCTTCTCCAGCCTCGTTGCTCTTCTCTGGCCCCACTCCAGCCCTGAGTGCAAACTTCCCTCTGTGTAACTGGGCTCATTTGAAGCTGCAGTAGAGGCTGCCATTTCAGCTGAGACACACACATTTTGCTGCTGGATCTTCTCTGTAGCACAGGTGTCAAACCCCATTTTTCAACCACCAAAAGGAAAGCCATACCTTGCTTTCTTTTTGTGTTGAGAACTCCTTGTCTCTCTAGGCAGGGTTTAGCAGAGAGATTGGAGCTGACTCAGTAGCAGTGGGACTGTGTCAGTGCAGGATGCAGAGCAGAGTCCCCTTCCCTGCCTCAGGGCAGAGTGGCTGCAGCAGTGAGAATGAAGGTCTGTCTGGAAGGATAAAATTGTTTGATCAGTTCAGGAACATTTTTCAGGAGAAAACTCAGAAATCAAGAAACAAAAATAACCACGGGGGTTTGTTGGGGTTTTCTTCTTTTTTTCTTTAAATCAACCAGAATTTGCTGAGTCTGGCTTAGATTTTAAAAGGAATTACTAAGTTGCCAACACTGCAACCCGGACACTAGGTATGATTCTTCCCACTGCAGTTAGTTGGCCACAGCATGTTCATCAGTAGTGTCAGCTGAGACACAGCAGGGCTCCAGCCTGCCAACTGCAAACCCCAGGAGGAGCTGCTGCTTAAGCTAGTTTAGGGTGCACTAATTAACTGTAGGTGGTATGTAACTCACCAAGTAAAGCAGGGATTTATATCATATTTAAAGCCACACCTGTTGGTCAGATTAGAGTGTCCAGCAACTTTTTAGTTGATGCTAAACTTTATTCGACCACCCCCATCCTTTTGGGTAAAACTCTGCAGCACAATGGCAAAGTCTGACACTCCAGTGAGAACCCAGCAGCTCACAGAAACAGGGTCTAGAGCCCATCCAATAAACATTCCACCTTCCAGCTGTCCCCTGTTTCAGTCACAGCTTCCTTCTTTCTGTGCTGTTCCCCAGCCTCTGTCTCTGAAATCCAAGCTGCCCGACCTCCTCTCCCACCTTGGGCCAGCACATTCCTGCACTGGGAACAGGACTCTGGATGTGAAAAAAAGTCACCCCCAAGGAGGGAGTTATCCACTGGTGCTGTGCTAATGAAGGGCTGGGGCTGACATAATTGTAATGTTTAAATAAAAGCAGAAAAAGATGCAACCATGTGCCCAAGGGAACTGGGCTGCTTTCAGAAATAAAGGGAAGGAGGAGATGAATAGGTGAGACAGTCTCTCATTACCAGACATGACTTCACCTGTAGGCCTTCCTCTTGCCTCCCAGCAATGGCACTGGCTTTCTTTTGCAGCAATTCATGCATTTCAAAGGGCCAACAGCATAAAAGGAATCTAAAAATAGGTTAAAGCCTGAAACCAAAGAGCAGCTGTTTCATTAGCAACAAGAGAAGCAGAAGGGGAATGAATTGTAGGGCAGAGCTTCCTAAGTGTCTCATGTGTTTTATGCTTTCTTACAGAAATTCTTCCAGTATCAGGACACATTTAGGATGTATGGTAACTGATAGAGCCAGAACGTGCTGTGTGTGCTCCCTGCTCCTTACACCCAGACAGATGACTGGGAATCAGAGTCCTGGGACGTGACACAGGTGGATTCTCTGCATCCTACACACTCTTGGACATCTGCACTTCTCCTGTAGAGAAGAAATCGTATCCATGAAGGTCAACACTCACCCTTTATCCAAAGCCTCTGCAGATTCATCACAGGCCAAGTTCTTCATCTCTCTTGGAAGGACAGCCTGGAAACAAAATGCCAGTGGTGAACAAATCATCATTCTGTGTTAGGTGGGAGGAGAGCAAATGGAAAGGTGTGTGAGTACACAGGTAGTTCAGTTCAGAACAGGTGCTGCATTCACACCAAGTTTAGGAATGGCAGATCCTGGAGCTCATCACTACACCATCATTAGACAGCAGGTATGGACACTCAGGTCAGAACAAAGAATAAAATACATACCCAGCAGAGGTTTAGGCCACAGACAACTCTACTGTGTAATAAGGGATGAAACAAGTTGAAGCTAAATCCTTCAGATTCAAAAACAAGGGAAGGAAGGAGCTTAGAAATGCTCAGTATGACCCAGCCTTCCCTCCTGCTCCTCCTCCAATCACAGCAAGCTCTCCGCACCATGTGGAGAGGGGTGTGGGGCAGATGTAGGGGCTGTTACTGCAGGTCCCACAGCAGTGCACTCTTGAGCTGTAGCTGATATTTTTGCCTCTATGCCAGGGAGCCTCTTGGCTGAGTTACAGCAAAAGGTAAGGCAGATCAGCAGCCTTGGAGGAGCTACAGAGAACTGGCAGGTCTGGCTGCATCAAGAGGGGGCGAGACAGAGAGCCACAGGAGAAAGGAGGGCAGGGAGAGGGAGGAATCTGTCAACAAAACAGCAGATGCTTGAGAGGGAAGGCAAGTAAAATTCCTTTTCTTTTTCCAGCTAGATGGAGCTTGTACAGATGGAGCCCACATTGCTCCTAGACAGGGACCAATGATACTTCTGACAGCACAAAATGACCACAGCCAACTCAATTGTTTGGCTGCCAAAGTGGCACCTGAAAAGGTGCTGCTATCTGGGCAGAGAAAGCAAGAGCTTTCTGCATTGCCCCTCCCACTGTGTGCCTTGATTTCAGCCTTGGAAGGCACCCAGTGCTTTAAGGACCTACTCAGACAGGTAGAACTGATCCAAATAAATCAATTAAGAGGTCCATATCTCAGCTACTTGGATTAGACTCTCTCCTGAATTGTAAATGGACATCACACAATTCATCATGCACTAAAATAGAGAGCCAAAATAGGACAGGTGAGTCATGCCTGAAAATAGCTCATCATCTCCATTAAGTCAGAAGGGAAGCTTGGAGTGCCCAGTCCAGCTGCAGATGGATCTATATCGTGGGTTCCTGAGCCAGTGAGAGTGCCCACCCCAGGTTTCTGTCAGCAGCAGGAACAACCCCTTCTTTTCCAACAGTGCCTGCAGATTCCCTGGCAGAAATACCTGTGCTGTGCATTGCTGGTTGCATTGCATTGCATACCTGGCCCTGGCTGCCTGGCCCAGCCAGCCCAGTGTAAAGCCCAGGAACAGGATGTTAAAGGCTGACACACACAGCACAGCTCTGTTCTCTTCTAAGGTGTGTTTGAACCACAGGCCACCCCTGGAGACCAGAGGGATGGAGAGCCAAGGCTGAGCCCACAGCACTGCAGAGGGGCTGAGTGCCAAGGGTCAGAGCAGAGGGCTAAGTCCCTCCCTGGCCATGGCTGCCTGTTGTCCCTGCCAGCCCCTCCTGCCATTCACCAAGGGGCAGCCCCACAGTCAGCTCCAGCTCCAACCCTTCACTGTGACCCTGCAAAGCAGGGCAGAGGAGCAGCAGGAAAAGAGATGGCTGCCTTGTGATTATCTCCAAGGTAAGTGGGCACAAAGAGAGAGCATCCCAGGTTATCAGGCCAGGAGGGTTTAAAGACAAAACAGCCTGGCAGTGGCCTACAGGGAATGTTACTGGCAGGAAAGTCATCCTGGGGGCTGAGAATCTTGGAATGAAAAGCTCCTATAACAGGGAAGAACAGACTTACCCTCGCAGGGCCTGACAAAACCTGTGGGCAGACTTGCATGTATTTGAAAGCTTTATTTATCCAAGTTGTTAGCATCACCTCCAGAGGGGCTGTGGTGGGGAACAGAGCTGCCAGAGAAGAGTGGGATAGTGGTTTGAGCAGCACAGCCTAATCCAGAAACCATACCTGACTTCTGCATCAATTCCAAAAATAACAGGGCTTTTTTCCATCAAATCTATAATAGCATAGCATTTTCTCATGATCAGTGTTCCTCCATGAATAAACTGGTACCCAAGATCTGTTTTCACCATGGGAGACCACGAGTTCCCAGGCCAGGACACAGTGAGCAGTGCTGGAAAAGCCCTTGGTTCATGATCTGGGCTGCCCAGCCCAAACCCCTTCCTCAGGCAGGAAATGCATGATAGTCTCACTGTGGATTAGCATTTTTATCTTTACTGTGAAAACTGAGCTTTCCTTCCCAGCATGGCCAAACAACCCCTTGTCAGGGAACATCTATGGCTACTTTGCCAAGGTTTCCCTGCTCCCAGCCCTTGGAACACTCCTATCCCCAAGGTAACCACCCCTGCACTGAGCACCCCCCAGTGCAGTGCTGAGCTCCTTGCAGTAACTCCTGGGGCTGCCCAGCAGGAGGGAAGGCACAGCCCTCACTGCTCACGCTTCCAAGGGAACTGTGGGCACAGTTGCAGATATTCCCACTTAAGCATCTGGATACAAAGAGTTTAGTCAAAGATACTTGGGAGTTACCGACAACTTTTGCCTCCCAAAATGTCAGCCTGTGGGTGACTATCCAGTTAGTGCTGTGCAGATCCTTGGTAATTAGCCCTACAAATACCATCATTAAACTTCAAACTGATATAAAGAAAATGGGGAACTGAGCACACTAATAACAACATGAGCCAGTTTGTTACACTGAATGTTTCCATAAAGACATTCTTTATAACACCTTTGGCACAACTGGGACCTTGCATAATTAAATTTGATTTCACTTTCTCACAACTCTAAGCATAACTGAAGATTTCTAATTAGTTACAATTATTCTTCTTAGAAATGTGTTTCTGTTTAGTATAATCTTGTATTCATCTAGCCAAATGCCATATGTATTTATTTTTATTATCTCCTCCTGATAGCTTTTTAACTGAGACATTTTGACCGAGATAAATAACTACATGCCTCCCAACCACAACTCTTTGTGTGGCATCTGCTTTGGGTGGCAAAATAATTTACTAAGTGAAAAATAGCAGTTTATGGAGATAAGATAATTTTCCATTCCACTGTTTTAACCAGAGATAAAAATGCAGGCTGATTATCTTCTAAATCTAACACACCCACACCCCACCCCACTAAGAGCTGCTAATAAAGTGGCCCCATTAATGAAAGCTCCTCACCTAATTGTGTTTCCCTTGTGCTAAGACAGCAGACTGCAGTTTCCTCTCGATGTGCACAGTGCCTGGCTGGCTGCTGTGCCCAGCACTCCTCGTGCCACTCAGAGGGAGGTGCCAGCCCAGTGACATCCATGCCCAGCAAACCCAGTAAAGCTGCTCCCTCTTAGGGAATCACAGCCCCTGCTCCCCGAGCTCCTGCAGCCATGGGGGGCCAACTGCAGCAGCAACTGAGCCAAAGCCCCTCTGAGTCCTGCTCAGCTGTGCCCCGAGCTCAGAAAGCCCAGAGGTGCCCTCCCCAGGAGCCACCCAAGCGAGGGGCAGAGGGGGAATTACCACCTGAAAAGGGAATGGAAAAAAGTGATAAATTGGAGAACAAACCACCAGAACTTATTTACCTCTGGACAAATTAATGAACTTCATGGGGTTCATGGTTGCAAAGCAAATTAAGTAAGTTTCTTTCCCTTTTAAAGGCTGAGGAATCACAGCAAGTGGAATTGACTTCCTTGTCTTCCTTCTCGTTCACTGCAGGTACAAAGCCGGTGGAACACAGAGGGGAAATGGGAAGACAAATCTGCATCAAAATGAGAACAACAGGAAATGAAGGAGTTGGAGCAGGTCAAGGAGCAGTGCACAACTTTCAAAATTATGTAAGTTATTTTGTCATACTTACCATTTCCTTACTGCTGTATAGTCACACATGTAGGCCACAGTGTGCCTTTGAAGGTGATCCTATCACAGACAACACTTTGAAAAGATCCACCAGCAAGTTAAAAGTAAATGAAATTAGAAAAGCATTTGTACTACCAAAAATACTGCAGGATCTCAAAGCTTTCTAGGTCAGTGCTGTATCTGACTTACTTTGCAGTTTTTTCAACAGCAAGCATTCAGAAATTCTATATATAACACCAACATCATGTTACTGAAATGAATCATGAGTTCATTGGATTCACTTGCAGACTTTGATGCACACAGGTTGTTTATTCTCCATGCTTTCCACATGTCTTTTTCTGGACAGGAGCCTTATAAATTTACCTGGGAGGTGGTGGGGAAAGAAACTGAAGTTTGAGGTTACAGTGTTTTTGGGAAGCATACCAAGCCCTTCCCCCAGCATTTTAATCACAGCAACTGGTGATAATTTGAATATTACCAATGAAATGGGGGTTTGAGGGCTTACTCTCAGTCTCTTTTGTCAAGAAATATACTTGACAAAATTGGTGTAAACAACTGAAGAAGTTAAAATACTGAAATTTTGTGTCTACCATGATATTTCTGGACACACACACCTGAAAGACAACTCCCTGATGGCAGGGAAATTATTTTGGTACCTAGAATTACTGGCTTATGAAATATAGCAGATTCCAGCCCAAGATTTTAATATGCCAAAATCACTTATGATAGATTAAACACGAGGTTTCACTTTTGGCTCTCTATTTTAGGTCACTGACAGTAACCCTCCATCTTAAAGCAGTAATGAGCTTTATAGTTTCATTAAAACATTACTTCTCCTTTTGTGTATTAAGGGTGATTTCTCATCCTGTTCTCTGTATCTGTTTGTATTTGGCACAGCTATTTCATTATTGATGTAAAGCAGCAATTCCAAATTTAATGATTAATTTTCATGTAAATCTTTCCTGTCTAAATAATTGATGGGAAAGATGAGCACAGGCATTGGGAGTCAGCAGTTGTTATTCCCTCTGCCTTCCCTCATCTCTCTGCCAAGCCCTGCAGAGAACACACCTTTTGGGGGAGATGAATTCCCCAGCCGTGTGTCAGTCCAGATGGGGAATTACCTGGGTACAGATCTCTGTCCTCTGACAGCCACACATTCAGCCTGCCTTGCACATGGTGAAGTGCCTGACTTTGCCCAGAGCCCTCACCTGCTGCATCCCGAGGAGGCTGGAGAGCTGCACACACCGATGCTGCCGCTCCCTGTCTGCCCACACGCCCATCACAAACACTCCCATTTAGTGACCAGGAAGCAGCACAGCCTGTGCCTGACAGGGAGGGCCGAGTCCTGCTCTGTCCTCTGCAAGGATCTGTCTCTGCTGGGGTCATGCACGTTATCTCTGCAGATCCCAAACTGCTGCCATAGCACTGAAAACTGCTCCATCTCATCCAAACTCTCCCAACCCAGCCTGTCATTATTCAATAATTCATATTTATATATGTGGCCCAAGCCTGTAATTAAATCCCTGACAGTCCCTTAAACCCCAAGGGAGACACTATCTGGATCTACCAGGGCATCTCCTGGGAGAGATACCAAGTCTCTTCCATGGTTTTAATACAGCTTGCCTTACATGATTTTCACAGTAATTAATATATTAAATAAAATTACCTCCTTTCATAATTTTTAAAATTTCATTAGAATCTGAAGAAAATACTCTGGACTAGAAAACAGGTTACTCTTAAAAAGATATGTCAGTGACTTCCTCCCACTCTGCCCTGCTAACATTTTAATATATAAGTATTTTCTTTGAAAGTTAAATAGAATTGTAAGCTGTAATAGGGAATAAATGTTATCAAGATAGAAATCTCTACTGCCATTTATATGATAAGTTAAAAAAGGCAACCATCTTTGCATGCTTGGGGGTATTTTTCCCTTAGAAGTCACTTTTTAATCTGATTTAAATCCAATTAAGTCTGAATATCTAAAATGAAGAACACGTCTTTGAATTTATGTATAACTGATTTAACTAATCACTGTCTTACTGCAGAGCTACTAAGCAAACAAACTATGAAAAATAAATGTGAAATCAGATCCAAATCGCAGACAGCCTTGATTTTGCTCTTTAAAATAAATAAATCATCCTGCACAAAGCATGGCCTTCTGTTTGCTACCAGCCAGTCCAAGCTGCACTTATTAGATTTAAAAAAATAACGGGGAAACATTATTTTATAGGTTGAGGGTTTTTTTAACCTCTCATTTTGGACAGAGAGCACTTGTGTTCCTTGGGAAGGCTCCTGCAGACAGGCTGGGGACACTGAGGCACCTGGGGATGCCCCGATGGCTCAGCCTGGGCTGGGTGGCCCTGCACGTCCCACGGGGGTTCCTCAGTGCTGTGCATCACCTTTACATTGGCAGTTAAATGCCACCCCCACACCCGAGCCCGTCAGATCTCGGAAGCTGAGCAGGGTCAGCCCCGGTCAGTACTTGGATGGGAGCCCTCCTGGGAATCCTGGGGGCTGTAGGTTCTAGTCCTGAGGACTTCACAATCACCGTCCACGCTCGCTCGGCCGTGGCAGATGAACCTCCGGAGTTAAACGGTGGGGCCAGTTCTGCGCTCGCTGAGCCTCACCCAAAAAATCCTGCGCAGGCTGGAAGGGCACACCCACGTGGGGAGAGCCCTTCCCAAACCTTCGTTCGCGAAGCCGAGCCTTACAGCACCTTTAACCGAGCAGGTCGCTCCCAGCATGGGCAGCCCCTCCATCCCTCGCACGCTCCCTGCCAGCCCCAGGGAGGGCACGGCACGGCACGGCACGGCACGGCACGGCACGGCACGGCACGGCGGGCAGCTGCTCACCCACCGCCAGAGCTGCAGGGGGGTCATCATGGGGAGCAGAGCCTGCAGGGCAGGTGGGCAGCACAGCCCACTCACCCACTGGGGCTCTGCCAGCTCCCACCGGACTGCCCAGCTCGGGTCGCTGCCCTCGGGCTGCCCCTTCCAGGCCATTAGCCCGGGCGTGCCAGGCTTTGCTCCCGTTCCCGGGGGATGCAGCAATTCGGGCCATCCCCTGCCATCGCAACCCACGTGGGAGACCCGCAGGTCTCAGTCCCCTCCGCACCTCCCGTGCAAGCTGAGGGAGGGCTGGGTGACTGTCACCGTCCTGCGGCCGCGTGTCCTCCTCAGACCAGGACAACGGGGCCCCTGCAGAGCTCCTGTCAGACAGTGTCTCCCACTGAAGCTGCTCTCTGCTTCCCGTTCGGAACCCGCTATTCTGCCCCCGGAACGCTGCCCGGAGCCCGTGGCTCGGAGCCTGACACGGCAGCTCCATCGCTGCGGGCACAGCTCCTCCCAGGCACATTAGCACCAATTAACGCGTGTATCATCCAGAGAGCTCGCTGCCACCTAGCCTTCCTCTCCCACACATCCTCCCTCCCGCGCCAGAGTCGGGCTCACGGGCATTGCCGAAAAGCACTAAGAAGCAGCAGCTCCTTTCGGAAATACCATCAGCTGTCTGTCACACCACAAACGCTGCCTGCAACAGCCCCAAACCCTGCACTGTTGAGCCGGGCAGTGAGAGCAAAGATGACAAGCCCCAAATGACAGCTCTTAACTCACTGCCTCATTTCTTTCCATGAAATAAAGGTTCTTCTCCTCCTCTTTTGAACTGTGTAATAGACAACAAAGTTTTCATAGAGCAAAAACTGGGAAATCTCACATATGTGCCTTGGAGATATGTCTTAGATGTGCATATGAGGAAAGAAACTCAGATTATTTCTTAAACCCCAGCACAATTCCCTGCACCCAGCTCGGTGCTGTGGCAACAGGCAGCAATCAGCTTCTGCTGTCATTTGCCTGTGCTTTTTCTCAAGATTTAAGTGAAAGGATTACTCAGCTAGAGGTCACCTTAATTTTTTATGGTATCTATTTTGATAATCCAAAATTTACCACAGGTTAAAAGAAAAACTTCAATCATTTTGAAGCCACTTGAAGATTCTCTCATTCAGACCCTTACATATTAGACTTTCCAGTTTCTCATCTTGTCTGCAGTCCCCTCCTAATAACCTTTGGCACTGAAGAGGATTAAACAACAGAATGATTTCTGCAAATCATCCCATACTTGCCAGGCAGTAACAGAATGCCATTAAAGGTCCAAGCACCAGCCAGAACTGCAGCGATTTCTCTCCCTGCATGAACTGCCCTGAGCAGCTCATAGGAGGCAGCAGAAATGCAAACCAACCCCAGGTGAGATCCCAGTGTTTGTCAGGGTTGGTTTTCAGTCCTGGAGCTCTCCAGGAATCAGCCAGTCATGGGAATTTAGTTTTCTGAATTGCCACAGAGCACTGTGAGCTGCTCCAGTACCACCCTTTAACCTGCTATCTTTAGGTACATTACACCCAGTCAGCCCAGGTGTGTGAGCCAACACACTCCTGTCCTTCTTCCCTTTAAGGCTGATGTATCAGGTGATTATTTCCCCCCTAAACACTGAAAACCAGAGAAACTGAAAGAAAAACATACCATCAAGAGATTTGAATAATTTCCTCTCTGTTGTGGAAAAAGGTGTATTAGTTAAAAGGTAATAAACAGCAATGGATTTGTGGGAGAGCAAAATTAGCTATGATATATTTTAAAGCACTTTTGATATATTTATTAAAAGTCAAGAAGTGCTTCAAAAGAAATCCCAGTGCACTTTCAAAAAATTGCATGGCTTAAAAAAGATGCACTTAAGACATGAATCAACATTTTTTTTTTCCAATTTGCATTGGGATTTATCAGTGTGGTACCAGTAGCAGGGAAGGCTTTGCTGCAGCATTCTAATTAGCACAATCAGATCTTCTGTAAACCTGAGCACTCTAAATTTACAACAATAGGGAGAGATGGGTTTATGCACAAGTGTTGTTACAGTTTTATAAGTGTTATAGTTTTCCCCTCCCTGCCTGACTGCTGTCACTGTAAGAGATGCCAAGAAAGGGAGACAGGGTGGACATTGCTGATGGCAAAGCACCAGAGAGGTGGCATTTGTTACCTTCCCTGCATCATTAGATTTGGGTATTTCACCATTTTTAAATACAGCATAAGCAATAAATTAACATCTATTTCCCACTTAAAAGCCCATAAGGAGACGAAAGGAAGCCAGTGGTGTGGGGGGAGGAAGGGGAGGGAGTGAGGCAGGGAAGGAGGAAGGCACAGTTTAGGAATTGCTTGAGACTGCATTTTTTTAGGAAAAACAAGGTATGGAAACTCACACACACACAGATACTCTCCTACTATTTCAGGCTCAGCACATCTTCCAAAGGACAGTTTAATGGCCACTATCTACCTTGACCAGATGAAGTCCCTTTTCTTAATCCCCAGTCCTCCTGAACTTTAATCCACTGCTATTTAAATTGGTCATAAAATATTTTATTTGCTTTGCCATGTTATTACCTAATCAGTGAGTATATTATCTCCCAATAACTTGTATGTGTTCCCTCTGGCACAGGAGTAGAGGGCAGGTTACTGCCTTCCTGAGCTCGCTGTAAAACCCCATATTTAAACATTAGGGAAGAAATCACAGAAGAGCAAAAGACTCTTGTCCTCAGTGGGCATTAATACCATGAAAAGACAGATCCTTTCCTTTGCAAAAAGTGTTTTTCTCTTCTCCCCACTGTTTTCTCAGTGCCTGATTAACCTTTCCCATGCCTGTACTAGGCAGAACAAGCCATTTAGCCCTCAGACCCAGGAGTCACATCTGCAGATGCCTTGTGGGGCTCCACAGCTGGGCTGGAGAGCACAGCTGGGCACAGCCCCTGCCGGCCCCAGCACTGCCCAGAGCACAGCTGGGCACAGCCCCTGCCGGCCCCAGCACTGCCCAGCCCAGAGCACAGCTGGGCACAGCCCCTGCCAGCCCCAGCAGTGCCCAGCCGAGAGCACAGCTGGGCACAGTCCCTGCCAGCCCCAGCAGTGCCCAGCCCAGAGCACAGCTGGGCACAGCCCCTGCCAGCCCCAGGGCCACTGAGCCCCAGCAGTGCCCAGCCCAGGCTGCTCCCTGGGCACTCTGCAGCCTCAGGAACACATAGTGGGATGGCACCACACAGCAAGGCAACCCACAGGCTGGGCCAGCACCCAGCACGTTTGAGTGTAACCTGCAACAAGGGCAACGATCAAAACCTGAACTAACTCAACAGTGAAAAATCTATCAGAGTTTGATGCCCTCCCCAGTTTGGGTGCACCAATCACAGCAGGTACATGTCACTGACCTACAGTAAGTCTGTTTTCTTCAAGCAACAACAGCTGGAGTGAAAACAACCTTGTCAAGAGATAATGGCCTTCCGTTCCTCTGCCTGAACTGAGGAAAGCCATTAAAAGCTACCAGAATATGAGGCAAAATATTTACTGCATATTTATTTATTTCTACATGGTACACAGTCACCTTGAACTATATTGCTCCTGCTTCTGGCTGCAATTTTAACCTTCTGGAATTTTCTTCAAGCCAAAAGAGAACAGTAAAGAACCTAATATGTCACTGTATGCTCATTGGCTGCTAAAAGTCCTGTGCTCTGGAGTTCTGCTAAAATAGAACATACTCAGTATTTTGCTAAACTGATTATATGTATTAAAAGTAAATGGTAAAGCAACAGGGCTTTGACTGTCTCTGGTATTAGGATATTGTGAACTTTTGGAGCTTTTTGACAGAAGCAGAAGCTACAAATATCAGTGAGTGTTCTTCAGAGCTTCACTGATGTTCCCCCTGTGCAATTTGTTTACTGCTTTGAGGTATTAGACAGCCATACATTTTCCTTTCCCTGGTAGTAGCCAATTTGCAAGAAAGCAAGTCATATAAAAATAGCTCTTTACTCTGTAACAAGCAGTACAGTACATTATCGCCTGACATTGATGTTGTTAGAGGATAGCAAATCAATAATCAGTTCTTATTCTGGAACTTTGTAAACCATCTGCTTCCATCACTGCAAAGCATGCTCTGCTGCAGCAAAGCCTTTACTGCCACACTAACAAACAATTTGCTTTCTAATCTCTAAGACAAAGTGGTATCAAAAGCTTTCTAATTGCCTCAGCATTTAAATAAGTGGAATGGTTAGGCTGTACAGAAACTCTGCAGAGAGAGATAAATTGTAGCTCCCTGTTACAACCTTGCCAGAAAAACATTTTGTTTACCTTTCAAAGGCAGAGTTTGTGATTCCATGATCTATGACATTATTAGATCCTACATGGCAATTTTATTATTACCATAAATCACTGAATTGGAGAAGGCTCAAGATGTGTAGCTGAGAGCAGCTCTGACCCCGCTCTGAAGAGCTCCCTCCCTGCTCAGCTCTGCCCAATGTGACAGCTCAGCTCACCTGTGGGCCTCAGTGGGCACAGCCAGGAGTCCCTGCAGAGCCCCCCAAAGGGATCTGCTGCTCCCCACTAACCATCTGGAGACCCTGGCACCCTTCTGAGGTACCGTCTTGTTTAATACCCAACGTCTGAGAGTGACTTGGACAGAACTACACTGGGAGTCCCAGGCATGCCATGGAATGAAGGGACACTGTCAGGGATGACTGTGGGGATGTGGGCTGAGGAAGGCAGAACTGCCAGCAGAACTTAATTTGGGGTGTACAAAGCTTGCAGGCTCCAGCAATCACTTCTAAACTGCCAACAGAGTCACGGGTTGCTCAGTGAGCTGGCTGCTCCTTACAAAGGAATGAGCAGTGCAGACTCAGGATCCCAGCCCTGCCCTACTGACTTGCAGCCCTTGGCTCCAGCAATGAATCCTGCCCCTCCAGCTGCAGGCAGGCAGGCAGGCAGCTGGGAGTGCCACGCTGCTGGGAGCTGCTCTGCCCTCCCACCCCTCCCTGGCACCAGCCCCTCTCTCAGGGGGAATCAGCTCCAGAGCCACGCTCTGCTCCTGGACCTGCTCCAGTGGCCAGGGCAGGTTATTGTCTGAGTAACATCACAGCACAGAAGGCTGAAGCAGTTTCAAACCTGGAGTGTCTACATTCTAGAGACAAATACAAAAAAAAAAATCATCATAGTTTGTTGGTGTGTTGACTCCTTTGGACTAGGCTTTTTTGTTTCCTTGGCTTAGGAGCCTTTCCTATAAATCACTTCCACATTTAGTGTCACCAGCTTCACAAATTCATTTGTCTCTGCTAAAAGCAGCACTGCCTGGGTTGCTCTCACCTGGCTCTGCAACCCACGTGTTTCTCTTGCACACTCCTCTTCTAATTTAAACTGCCCAATGACGTCGTATTTCCAACATTAAGCAACATTAGTTTTATTTGCTTGATTTCAGCTGCACTTTTCTCTCATGCAGAAAGCCAAAGCAATGTTTATAACCTAGATTACTCAGTGATGTCCCATTACAGATTTGATAATGGCTTTCCAGTTTCTGAACTGTTACCTCTTCTTTGCATCTGGTGCCAGCCTGGCCTTAATAAACCATTTATTTTTGCTATAGGCAGCCCTCTCATGTCGTAAAAAATGCAGGAATCTCATTCTGGAGTTCCTGGTTACTTGTCACAACGCTTTATTTTCCCTTTGGTTCTCTCCCTCCATTTGCAAGCTTTGACATAACGATTTCTTTTGCCTCAATTACCAAACATCACACCATAAATACAGGATCTTTTAATCAGAATCTTTTGTACAATTCTGCAATTGTAAAATATGCAATTTTTTTACCACCTCTGAACTATCTGAGAGGCTTCCCTGAATCTCCTGAATCTCTTATTTTCAAGCTATCACAAATGATTTTATCTGTTTTCAGGTAAAACCTGACAATCCCACAGGCCAGTCACGCATGACAAATTTTCAAATGTACTGTTTTGCTGATCAGTTTATCCTACTTTGATTACACCTGTGGAAAGACATGTTTTTGGACAGGATGTATTTTCTGCATAAAAATGCTCCTGCATGCCCCTTAATGTCAGGCCACACCATGACTCGATGGCACAGGGAGTTTTGCTGCATTAAAGGCAGTGCTATGAAGCTGGCACTGCTCCTTTACTATGGCATTTCCCTCATGGACTAAAATTGCTAAATGTCTGTCTGCTCAGTGCCAAAGACTTACTGTGCTTCCCTTTAGGATGTCTGCCTCATTTTCTGGGTGCTGGGGACAGGGTGATCACAGGTGGGTTTGTTCCTGCTTACACTTAGGCACAGTCACCCTTGGGCATAAATTCAGAGCAACCCACTGAAAGGGAAGTTGGTCAGTACAGGCACCATGTTTCACTCCTTTCCAAACACCAGCCTGTTCTCCCAGCTGTCCCCTCATGGCATGGGGCATCTGCTTTGCTGGTGCCCTCTGTGGCCCAGGGCAGGGCAGAGTGTGCCTGAAAGTAACCCTGTAAGCTCAGCACTGAGCAGCCTGGATCACTGACAGAGGTACCTTTTCAAACACACACATTGCTCTAAAGGTTAGCTCTTAATTTTAGCCCAGCTGGGGTGCAATTTCTGAACACGTGGGACTGACATTTCTCACTGCTATCCTTGCAGTGGATCAACTCTCCTGAAATAGATGACATCCATCTATTTTCACTTGCAATAGTATTACTCACACCAGAAAAGCTCCTCTGTAAATAGTATCTCAAACACTGCCAATTGACACAGAACGAGATGGCTACTCAGAGGTGAAAAAGGCATCAGGGATAATTTCTTTTTTCTCCAATTGTAGGGGATATATATGTGCACACCATAATCCCATCTATCTTACACGAATGCTTTAATTCAGGAAGAGAAATAGCTTTGAACTTTCATGCTGAGCAATAGACACAGGGAACCTTCAGCTTAACTCCCCTGAACTCCACAGGCACACAGAGCTGCAGCCAATATCTGTGATTTACACCATGTCCCCAAACACTCCTGGTGGTGCCCAAGGTTGTGGTAAGGATTGATGTGACTGCCCTCAGACTCACCTAATTCCAGGCTCACTTGTCCTGCCTTCTGCCAGTCCATCAGCTTGGCCTCAGGTACAGCCGTGCTCCTGGTGCACTGAATGGATTTCCCACAGTGCTGAGCCAGTTCTGGGAACTCCAGCCAGGAAGGGCCCAGAAGAGCCATGCTCAGGGACACTCTGGAGCCACTCTTTCAAATGCCAGAGATACAGGTCCCTTGTTCCTTCAGAGAGTAGATGCTTAAATGAGACATTATTAACAAAAGATGCCTGAAAATTGGGTAACTGGTTTGGTCTGCCTTGCTTTAATAGTGACAACAGGTTTTTTGAGACTGAGGTCCAGAGTATGCATTAATTTTATCTATGACTAGTGTAAAACAAAAAAGATGCCATTTAAAGGAAAAAAAAATCAATTATGGTTCCAATTTTCCTTTTAATATAAGCATGAGAGCAAACATTTCTTTTGCTTGGTTTTCACATGATCTGCTCGGTCCCTGTTTAGGTTGCAGGACTGTTGTGATGGGAAGGCCTGAGGGATCAGCAAAACAATCAAGGAAAAGTAACAAACAAACTGTAAAGGACGGAACAATCACTTCTTGTTTTCATTAGAATTAAAATATGTTCAAATTCAAAAGACAATTTAGTAATACCTGTTGACTACTAACTAGTAAAAGGCCGAACCTGTGATCAGGCTGAAAAATCACCTCTCCAGCTGCACATGTACTTTAAAAATACATACTTGGCTTTCTTTAATCCTCACCTTAACAGGTACGTTTACCCTTAAAATTAGTGCTTACCTGAAGGTGTTTTGGTGATTCTCTGGTTCTGATTTCATAGACATTGAGTAATTATTTCCTGCTTGGAGTGTGGAGACACAACAGCAGCAACGCCCACACATTCCAGCACCTGTATGAATATTTTGCATAATATTCAGTGACAAACAAATCTGCATGTTTAATACTGCCAAAGGGAATTGTCAAAAATAGCCCTGGATTACATCCAATACATTTCCAATTTTTGTGAGAGAAAATCTAGATTTAATCATACAGCAATCCATCAACTGCATTGTTGGAAACCAAGATTTTTCAGCCCGGGTTTAATTTCATGAAAAGCCCCTGGTCCCTGCTGTGTGTTTGAGTGAGGGTGTGACCTGCTGCAGAACCTCTCAGCCCTTCTGCACGGGGTGGATCTCCATGTGCACATGTACAGGCACACAGACACTCGGTAATGAAGAGCTCTGGGCCAGGACATGAGCACAGATGACACCACCAGTGGTTTGAAAGAAGTTACAGAGAGAAGGACAACCAAACCCAACTGTATGTACTGCTGTAAAACACCATCCGGCCCTGCAGACCCTCTGGCTGCAGCCCCAGCACCTCCTGAACACACTGCTCTGGCAGGGACTCTGGGCCCCTTTCCAAGGGGGTTCTCCCCATCAGGGCACAGACACACACAAAAAAAGAAGCCTGAATCAGTCTCCATCCTGTTGCTGCTACTTCTGTCTCAAAGAGAACATAATAAGGCTTCCTTCCTAAAACCATTCAATTCCAATCAAAACACTGAAATGGAACAATCTCGTGTACAAATTTAGGAATAAGAAAATTCAAGTGTAAGGCACTGCTGAAGCACAGCTTTGGCTCCAACTCACAAATCCACCCCTCAGACTTCACTGCCCCTCTCCCACTGCACAGCAGTGAAGTAGCAGTAAAGAATTTAAATGGCAGATATGTGGCTTGGGGGACCTTGTTTCATGTTTGTTTGCTCGTGTTTTGTTTCACTGGGCATGACTTTTGACATCACATGTCCATGTGTTGTCAGTCTCTGGATGATGGTTTCATTAAAAAACCCTTGAATTTGACCCTTTGTATCACTTATGGATATACACCCTTCTCAGATACACCTGAACCTGTGGGGTCCCCCCCAGCAGTACAGCCAGAAATACTCCTGGTAGCACCTGCCAGCAGTAGTAGCACCTTCCTTGCAACAGCAGCAGCTCCCTAACACCTCTGAGGTCAGTGACCAGCTGAATCATAATTATTGTTCATACCTACCAGTAACAGAGAAGAATTGGATATCAAGCATTCAGAAACACCAGACTGGATATTTTTAATTTTTTACATTTTTTTAATTTATACTACCATGAGTCTTCCTTACACCACTTTAAATCCCCCTGAGCATCCAAGCTGCACCTTAAGAGGAAGAGGAGCTTGTTGGCAGGTGCATTTTTCTGCTGGCAGAACACGTTCCTCAAACAATTATATCTTATCACAACACTCACTTAAAATTTTACATCAAGCTGTATCATGGGGCCCGTTTAAAAACCCCCTATTAATGATGATTATGTAAGAACCATTAGATGTGAGACATTCCCATATTGCTCGTAGGAGTTATGATTTAATTCTGTTACAATCGACTCTACCATTTGTAATCACTCCTGACATTTTACCTTTTGTTTTGTAAAACATTATTGCCTGCAACAGGAAAAAAAAAAAGATATTTTGGTTGTCATTTGCAATCTGATTGAAAAGATGTCATCAATTAAATCTTGTGCACAGTTATACCTGAGAACTCACTGACAGCTCTTGTCTTACTGGAAGACAGTTGTTATTTGGGTCTCTGAGGCTCCAATAAATCCCACCCCCCCTGCTGTGAGTTCGGCTGTTACTCAGCATTCTGGGGAACAGTTCCCCTTTCCTTTGCCTCTAACAGTGCCTGGCCTGGCCCAGTCAGGACTGCAGGGACCTCTGGGAAGGATCATGGCTTTAGCTCAGCAGGTGTTTGCAGACACACGGGGAGCAGAGCTGAGAAATCGCTCCCCTCCCAGGACACAACACGAGGTGCTGGGTTAGTACCCAGGCTGAGCCTTTTGCCTACAGGAGGAGGCCAAAGACATTTCACCAGAGCTGGTATTTTCATTTTCTGTTTCTCACTCATGCACATTTTTTTGTCAGCAGGAGAGTTATGGAGAAAATACTCCTTTACAGGATCACTAGGTAGAAACAGCTACAAAATGCCCATTGCCAATAGTGGGAGCTTTGACCAAGTCCCTTAACTAGCAGCAAGTTTCCTTTCACAGAAGTTAGAGTGGTAGTCCTCCTCATGTTAATATTATACTATATATATCTCATATATATATATATATGTTCCTGAGCAGAGAGAAGGTCCATCTCACAAACAGAGAGGAAACTTTTCTTAGATTATTGTACTACACATTATTTTTTTTCAGCATTTTCATTGTAGTGCCCATATGTTAATAGGGAATTTCATCAGTAAAAAGAAGTTTTGCAAGTTGTTGCTTACCTTAGTCCCACAGACACACAGGGAATTGAATTTTCTCCTCAGGGTGCTGCTTGAGCGGGGGCTGGGGCTCCTGAGCACTCTGTAGGTAGGTGTGATGTGACTAGAGATGAAATGGCTTCCTAAGGAAAAGTTCCTCAGTCAGGGCAACTGCTTAAAATTCAACATAAACAGGCCTGTGTCAATATTTTGCCTTTGTGTAAACAATTCAGGCGGTATCACTCTGGAGATAATGACACATAATGCTGCATAAAACGCTCTGAAAGGGGTTTAGTGGATTAATCTGCATTTGTGCTCTGGAAGAAAATTGGTCTGTGCAGTGGAAAAACGTGAACTTCTGTGCTCCTGTTAAATGTGATCCTAACACGGTCTGGAGCTTCCAGGAAGGGAAAGGGCTTCACTGCTACCAAATAAAAGGGAAAAGACCCTGCACTGTCTTTAATCCCATTCTCAGAGCTTCAGAAATTGGTCAGTGTGACAGACTGGAATACACCATTTTGTCTGAGTAAGTATAAATGAAATATTTCTTACTGTTCTGATGCCACATCTCTGGGCAAACACTCTGTCTCATTTTTGCAACATCATGAGTTGGAGCTGGAAAGGCCACTGATCAGTGATTTATAACTGATAATGAAACCAAGGGAAAGCAATCTGTACATAGGAGTTTATTTAGATGCCCACAAATTTGAAACCATTCCCCTTTATAGCTCAGCCCACTGGGTATCTTATCCAGCTGAATTACCATTGGGTTTTACAATGTGATATACAAAATGAGCTGACATTATGATTTACAAACATCCTTGAGTATCATATAAAACACAACTCTTTCCCTTATTATACAATCATCAGGGCAATGCAAATAGAGTCAATACATTAATAGCTGAAAATGATGGGGCATTTTAAGAAAATAAATTTAACTTTACCACACAAACCCGTTAACTAAAACAAAACCTGCTTTAAAAATGGGAATAAAGTTGTCTGAATGATTAAAGTAATTTTATATTCTTTGCCACTGTCCCCTTAAAACATAATAGTACTTCATTGAAAAGACAACTAATTTCTTCACTGTATAGTCACACTTCATTCTTATTAATCATTTTCACATTTTCTGCATGAAACTATGAAAGACTCACAAATGTAGACTTTCCAAACCGTAGCCACTATGCTTGTTCCTGCAATCTTTTCCATATACTCAGTGTACTTAATGAGATAAACAATAAGAAAAAAACCACTACACAATGAGCAGAACAAAACACAACACTTTAAAATGTGACATTTAAGCTGTAGGTGCATCGCCATAGAAATATATTCTTGTCCTAATGCCACAAACTTTCTAGCCTCATGAAAAAAATAGACATTAATTAAAGAGAATCTAAACTCTAAACTCCATACAGGTGCAGGAGTTTTAAGTTTTATTTCTGTCTAAACTCAGGTACTCAACAATGTGGCAAACTGAAAACTAGGTGGTTTTGAATGCCATAAAATAGGAAAAGATAAAATCTGTTCTGGGTGATGGAAGTTACCAAGTGCCAAGGCCTCCTGTCCCTCCTGTTTCTGGTACAGGCCTCTGTGGGAGCAGCACCTGGGGGTGGCAGACATCACTATTACTGCAAGCACAAAAGAGGAAAAACTCTGAACTCATCAATGATGTTACAAATGCAAGCTAATTCTACCCTAGTCAAATTATATAATCTTAAGGGGTCTGTTTCATCACTGTACAATCCAGAGGAACTCTACTCCACAGAATGCTGCTAATGACCAGTGATTCTGTTCCTGACCATGTGTTGAATTGGCAGTGAAATGTGGGTTTAGTTCCATCTCTCACTATTGGCATCTTGTTGCTGCTCTGCGTGTTCAGGGGAGAAAGTGCTTTTTCTGCCATGTCATTGAGTTGATGGCATTTAATTTAATAATTTTTTAAAGACAGACTTATTTTGATTATGTCCATTCTGTCCATACCTTTGAATGTTTTAAAATGTTGGACAGCTGTGAAATATAAGTACTATGCCATTTGACTGTACATACATACATATTTTCATAAATACATCTAACAGGGACCTTGGAACTAAGTATGTGATATCATGGGACAAAAACCACGACAGGCTGTCTTATTTGTCAAGTCTAGACTCAAAGTAAGAAGAGCTGAATTCTAGCAATGTTGTCAGTACACAAATTAAAACAAAAATACAGCATTAGTTTAGCCATGAAATAATTTAAACATATTTGCAAATTTCTTGCCAGGAGAAGTGTGTAATTTAGAACACTGCAAAGTGTAGCAACCATGGACTGGTGTGCTGTGCTCTCAGTCCCGGACAGGCTGGCGAGGATGGGCAGTGATCGGTCCCAAAGGCAACTCCCACACATCCTGCTCGGCCGGAGGCTCTGGAAGTGTCTGTGGTAGCGAATGCCAAGGCATCCCGTGCAGGTGCTCCCCATCCAGCAGCTCCTCCCTCGGCACGGGGCAGCCTGGGCAGTCAGTTATTGTGCAGACACTCCACATCCACCGAGCAGCACACGTTCCCGTTCTGCACACACAAACAGCAGGCCCAGGTCACGGGGAGCTGAGGGGTATGCACAGACACACATACACACACTGCCCACCAACCTGCTCCCCTCGCCCCAGCATGTCCCCACCGCTGGCTGTCGGAGGAGGCTGACTCTGCCAGATAGCTCTGGACTGGCCTGGACTATGCAGAACCAGAAATCTGGATGTGGTCCCCATAGTAAAATAGAGCACAGCAATGGCAACAGAGATGACTGGATTTTACCCTCATGGAAGAAAGTTAATGAAGAAAGTTTTGATGTGATCCACACAGGGAAGCTTTCTATTTGTCTGAAATTAGCAGATTGTTCAGGTTCTTGATTCATGGCAGATGTGGGTGAGAGTGGGACAACACACACCATACAGCTTGGAATTAATCCTTTGTTAAATATCTTTCTCTAACATCCAGTCATTCATAAAGCTACCTTATATGATAAAATACTACCACAACCACTAAAAGCCCAAATGAGCAGTTTTTGTTACTTTTTTTTTTTTTAAACTCAACACAAATCTACAGGAAAAAACTCAAAAGAATGGCAGAAAAGCTACCTTCAATAATTTAAATCCCTGGAATGATAGCTTGCTCTCCCACAGTGAACAGAAAAACACTTTACAGAACTCAAAACAACATTTTCATAATTCGGGTATTAGCATAGTGGGGTCATCACTGCACAATGCAAGGCAAATAGAATGCAGTTCTGCATTAGAGCCACTGGGTTAAACACATCTTGATGGGATCAGGGAACAGAAACTGTGACATTCCCTTCCCATTCCTGCTGTGGCAGTGCCTTCATCTCTGAGCTGCAGTGCCTTTTTACTTGTGCACTTGCTGGTAGAACTTTTATTGGTGTTTTTCCCTCAGCTTACCCAGTCTGCAATACACATTTTCATGAACATCCATATTAGGCAGTTACTGAGACGTTAGCCTAGATTGACACTGAGAATGCCCCAAGGGCACTCAACAGAATGTCTGACACTGGGATAAAAACATCTCTGTGCTCAACATTTTCAACACGAGAGAACTGGTTTGGTTCCGCTCTGTAAGACAGAAAGGACGTGTGTTTTCTGCAGGCTCTCCCATCTCCTTTCCTCCCCAGGATCCTGATGGGAGCCTCCAAGCACAGAAAGTGACCCCACTTTTATTCAGCCACGCACATTTCTGTCCCCACTGCACCTGGCCCATCATACCTTGCATTTGCAGGTTGTACAGGGAGATCCCACCATTGTCCACACAGCCCCGCTGAGCCTCGTGATCCCATAGCCATCTGGGCAGGTTTTCCTGATGTCATAGGTGATGTTGTCAGCCAGACAGGGGTCACTGACACAGTGGGGACAGCACTCTCCCTCTGAGATGGCTGTGTACTCGCAGCTCAGACTCGGGCACAGCAGAGGCCAACAATCCACCTCTCCTTCCTACAAAATCAAACCAAGGCTCATTGAAGGTGTTACCATTTATGAACTACAATGAAACTTTTTATCCTGGGGAATGGAAAAGTTTTGTTTTGCCAAAATTGCAGTAAACTAAATGGATCACATCTCAGTTTGGGTGATCATGTTTGAATACTGAGCTGAAGTTTCCTCAGTATAGCAGATTATCATTTGGTTGTTTCTTGACTAAAGAACTACACTGTCATCATCATAGCAGGGGAACTTGAGTTAGTTCTTTGGGATTTTTGAAGGCAGGGTTAAATACTGGGTTCCAGTATTTTCCACAAACTACAATTTTTGCAGTGATTGCCTTTCAGACTCATGAACTCTTTCCACTCCTGGTCACATAAACATCTCTGCGGGATCACAGCAAGCATTTCAGCAGCAAATTAACACTGCAGAGATGTAGGTTAGTATGTCTGAGAGGCAGTGAGCATTGACCTAACTAGCAACAGTCAATATTGACTCCTAAAGGAATTGTTGGACCAACACCATCTATGTTCCACTGACTCATTTCATTACTTAGCTTTGTGGAAAAAACCCCAACAAACCCAAACCAAAACAGTTTAGTAGACAGAGACAGGTCAGTTCCGCAGAGTATTTCTCTGTGTCTCTAAACCTGCGAAGGGCTTCAGTAACTTGCATTATGTTACTCTGTGAACACTTGAGATGTTGAGAGCATCACACACTACACAGGCCCTCACACTAGAGCTGATTTGGGGCACCACTGTCTTACAGTTCTGTATGATATCCCAATCATAAATTAGGCAAAGAACTGCTAGCCACAACCTCAGTATTTACTCTGTGCATTATGGATAATTATCTCCTAACAGTAACTTAGCTTTGAATGTAATTTCCTTCCTGATGCTCAGACACCTCTTGATTAGTATCATATATAAAGACTATGTTATACAGACAGCTATAAATGGAAAACTGATCATTTCAATGAACTTCATTGATGTACTAATTAGTGTATCTGTGGAAAACTTAAAGCTTTAAGGAAATAATGTACACTGTCTAATGAGAAAATAAGTGTTCTTTACTTTGTATGTCTTCCTAGTAATTTCACTTTTCTTTAGCCTTTTTAATGGGGTTAGTTTTTTTCTAATTTACAAAGTGGCACTGGCACTTCATGTTTCCAGCATTTGTTGGATGAAAAAAAAAATTAAAAATAAAACAATAAAAAAGGATTTCATCTTCCCTTTTGCTGGGACAGCCACACCAGCTGATGTCATCAAAAACTGAAACTTCTCCAACCAAATCTGTCACATGAGAAAAAAATCTGAAAAAGGAATTTAAAATCAGAGGACCTTGTAGAAGTTCTCCAAAGTGGACTAATGCTACCGTTAATATAAGGTTTCCAAGCTTTGCTCAAGCTTTTCCTTTACTCATACACCTACTTATTCAGCAGCAAGACTGATGGTGCAGCTTCCAGTTCTCTGGGGCTCTGCAGGTGCTTGATCAACACTCCCAGTGTGAAAGGAAGGTGAGGAGTGAGCCACAAGTTGCTTCAGCTATGCTTTGCTCAAAATCCTCCTCCTTACTGATTTAAAGAAAATCTAGATATTGACAGCAAAGCACAATTTTACTATGGCCTGGCCATGGCCGGGGCACCAGGGGGCTCATGCCCCAAGTATGTGTCCACCAGGTATACAAAACTCAGCCCTTTCATGCAGTTAGCTCTAAATATTATCTGTTACAGGCACTCTGTGGATATACATCATGGAATTACATGTTCTGTTGTTTCTGTCTTACTTCTGTTTACTATGAGGTTGTTCACTATTCTTCCCCCGCCTCTGTCCAGGTTCTGCTCCCCCCTCCTCATTGTGTCAGAAAGCACTTCCCACGTGCCCCGAGCTGCCTCCCCGTATCGTAGTTGCATCCCCTCAGGACAGCTCTAGTTCTCTTTCTATCCCAACTGCTCCCGCTTGGGCTGGCCCTACGTGCAAACACTGACACTTTGCAAGGTCTCAGTCAATGTAAAGCTGATAATAACACAATTAACTCTTGTTCCATCCCTGCCCTCCCTCCCCCCCAGCCGCTCCCGTACCAGGCAGCGGCACTGCTGGCAGCCGTGGGTCCAGTTGTCTCCGCTGCGGTAGAGCCGCTGCCCGCCCTGGTCCAGGCACTGGCTGGTGACGCGCGTGTCGCACTCGGGGCAGCAGAACAGGTCGGCGCTGGGGTTGGCACAGTCACACGCTGTCCTGCGGCAGAACACGCGCCCGTCCTGCGGGGACACCGCGCGGGGTCAGCCACAGCCCGGCTGAGCTCACGGGGCACAGCACGGGGCACTGCACGGGGCACTGCACGGGGCACTGCACGGGGCACTGCACGGGGCACTGCACGGGGCACAGCGGGGCACGGAGGGGAGTGGGGAGTGCTCAGGGTACTCCAGTTACTGCTCAGAGGGGTTGGGGCTGCCCCTTGTAATATGACAGGTACCACAGTTGATCCAATACTGCCTGAAGCTGAGAACAGGTTTCCTGTTTCCAGCTAACTGAATTTAAAACAAGTCAGTATCTCAGAACAAATACAGTGCAGCAATTTCATATCTCATTGGTTACATCAACAAACTCTTCAAGCAGTCGCCACTTTAATAATTATAATACTTATTCAGCACTATTTTGACTGAAGGTACCACTATGAAGAAAATAAGTTGAATAAAGGCAGAAAATAAGTTGACTAAAGATAGGAAATAAGCCGAATACAGGTGGTCCCTTTAACTTCATCAGAGCAAAATACATCAAAATCACAGCAGCACTACTTGTTCTTTACTCCAACCTCACATCTGGACCAGCTGTAAGACAAATGGACTTGTCATCATCCATTGCAGTTCAGTTCGTGTATTACAGAGGGCCTGGATTCCGTGGGTTTTCCAAAATAGGATTCTACTAAACATTTGCTTACAGCATTGGGTGGCTCATTTTGTTCAAGACTATTGAACAGAACTGTTTGAGATAAACAAAAGAATTGCTTTTGGATCTAAAGAGAAAAGGATGTATTATTTTGACATCACAGAAAACCAAACACATTCTAATTCTAGTTACGAAATTTGGATGGACTATCGTGTTTGAAATCCCATCCCTTCCTGTAGATGAGACCTCACACTGAAATGCCACATGTAGGCTGGGAACTGAAATCACAACTAACAACGAGAAGATTATTGAAAAGTTTTGGCCTGAACTTCCTTTGCACTCGTTGCTAGTTATTGGATTAGTTTTCAAAATTCCCCTTTTGGCTGGTGGCAGTGCTGGTAGTTCTGTGCTTCCCTGAGCACCTCTGATGTTGCCTTTACTCTCCATATTCAGAACACTGACAAAACCTGCTGATTTGCCAGAGAACTTTTGGTAATCCCAACACACTGCTACTCTCGTTAGTCTCTAAGCATCCATGTTTTGTCTATAACCTCACTAGCTCTGCACCTTCCAAAACCATCCTTACCCCTATACTGCAGTGACACAAAGCCTCTTGGGCTACATCTCTCGTACAGCTTTGCAGCTCTCTACAGTAGCCCTGAGAAATACGTCAGAAATTGAGAAATACAAAGAGAAAAACTTATTCTCTTTAGGTGAGTAATAACATACAGCATCTTATTCCCACCTCTTTCTCCCCACCTTCCTGACAGAATCTGTTCTACCTTCTTCAAAAGCACCAGTAGCATGAACTTGGTTCTGGCCAAAGGAAAAACTGATGCCCAAGGGTGATACACACACAGAGTTAAGGGTGACTCAAGTTTCCACAGAGCCCCAAAGCCTGGTTAGACAATCAGACCCTGCAAACACCAAACCAGCCCATGGTTCTCACCCTCAGGAACACACACCCGCTTGGCAGAGCCCTGCTCCCAGTGCTGGGTGCACTTCCCAGGCCTGTCTCATACAGGAAGGGAGGGTTGTTACTCAGGGGACAGACTCAGCCCAGACACAGCCAGACTGCACAGCCAGGCTTGGTTCTGTCATGGACAGTGCCACAGCTCCCCACTCGCCTTCACATTTCTACCAGCTTTAAATCTGATGGCTGTTCAGTTCACAAGAATTCAGAAAGATGCCTATACAAGACACCCCAATAATACTGAAGGTACAATGTTAATTTACAGTTTTGAGAATTTATGATTTTGTAAACTTCACATACATTCGGATGAACAAGGATGGTTTGAAGAGATTGGGTCCTGTGAAACACTGAAATACCCTGTGCTTCAGTAATGACACTTTGCTTTATTTTTTAACTAAAACAATGTAATTTCTTATATTCCGTATTATCCTAATTCACAAATAACTTTGAAGTTCATTAAGTTCTGTAAGGTATTTAACTTCCTTTGCACCAGATTACAAATTTAAATATTTTCAAGATAATATCTATGTGTTTCAGCCAATGCAGGAAATATGTCCACCTGACCTTTCCTATTTTAAAACTGAAACACTGATTTGTCTTCTGGATAAAACAAGTAAGAGTAAGTAGTATAAGGAATGGTTTAATTACACTCTGCTTTTTTCCTCACTGCAACCTGAGCAGGCTGCAAAAGATAAGAAGGGCCAGGTCTGTGTGCAATGGCACGGAAAGGATGGGTTGTACCAGCCTGGTGTACTGGTAGCTATCACTTCCCATGTATGAAAATAGAGTTCAATAAACACTGAGTGAAGACTTTAGTCTGCCTGAGATGGGGCAGAGTAGGAGCTGTCCCTGCTTTCCCTGCTCTGTAGACAAGAACTTGGCTGTTCAAACATGCAGCTACTGGAAGGAAATTAAATGCAAATGTTAATTCACAGAGGACAAACTAAGGGGGGAAGATATAAAGGAAGAGAGCAACAAACAGTGTCAGGCTTAGTTTAGACTATCTATGTACTAGTTAATCATTTGTATATTTTCATATACCAATAAGAGCATTCAACATAAGAAATGCATGCAAAGAGAAATGGCAAATAAAATAAATTTACGAGCAATCTGAAATGGGAATACTAATAGTTATAATTCTGCAAAGGCAGACCAGATGTCTTCACACTGTTTATTCTATTGAGTGGAAATCCTTCTGAGAGGCCGCCAGTTCCCCAGGATTACCATAAAAGCTTGATATATATTCACTAGAGTTGTACACTTCAGCTTCTGAAAGGAGGAGTTTTAGGGAGCTTGAGGCTACTTGAGGTAAAAAATATATCAACTAACAAGAACATATTCCCCACTGAGCCCAAACCAGCAGTGTATTTGCAGGTTCCGTTCATCGAAGTCTTTATTTTCCCTTCTGCTATACCATTGCAAAACAGAGGGGATGAGGCTTTCAGCTTTTTGCACCTTCAAAGCACCTCTCCCCTCTGTCCCCCTTCAAACCCTCTCATGCTCCTCTGGCTCCTCAGCATTGAGTCATGGACACTGACAGACCAGTCCCCGTGCCCCACCTTTCACAAGGGCCAACATCTAATCTGACTCGCTCTGAGGCAGGAGCCTGCAGAGCTCTGCTGTGCCTGTGGGCAGCTCTGCCTGAACCAGGTCCAAGGGGCCACAAAAGACCAACCACCTCTCAGATGAGGGCATTGTTAAAATTATTCTGATTTCACTGGCACTCCTCTGCTAACTGGTGAAAATCAAGAAAGCAGAGCCAAATGTTCTCACTTGGTTACCATACTCAGAAAAAACCGGGCTAATTTCCAGGGGAAAAAAAACCCCAAATGAACAGCTTCCTATCCTGTTCTAAGTGTTATCTCCAAGGTAGATCTACTGATATACACCTGACTTCTCCAAAGGTGCAGAGAGGGTTGCACTGCCAAGCAGGGATGGGGAGGGAAAAGCTGGCCTTGGCCCTTCCTCATCAAGGAAATTAAGTGCCTGCTGTTGGTCCTCTAACCTTCGACTCATGCTCAGACCTTCCTTCTCACACAGCTAATTCACAGGTATTGCAAGCAAAGGGAAATGTGGCCAACAAGAAGTTGGCTAGTACAGTACTGAGAGATGCACACCCACAGGAAGGAGAAACCCAAGCCTGTTCTCAGCATTTCCAGTAAGTGTGCTGGAACACTGTGCCAAAGGGTAATGCAAGAGTCTCTTCAAGGCACACCCTGAGGTTTTCTGGCCTACAGGGGGACGTGGCAGGAGCTCAGGAGGGTTGGCCCTTGTTCAGCTGTATGCATATTCCCCAAGTAAGAACAGAGATGCATCCCCAGCAGAATATGCTCATCCCAGCTGCAGTGCCCACAGCACTCTCTGTGAGGACAGTACTTGTGCCAGCCCCAGCAGCACTGCCACGTTGGGTTTCTGCCCCGAGCCCAGAGAATGGCAGGTTGCTGAGGCCCAGCCCAGCTGCTCTCACCTTGCAGGAGCAGACGGAGCACCTGTCCTCTCTCAGCGTCCACACCTGCCCGTTGCGCTTGAGCCCATCTTCGTGGGGACAGTCCCCGCTGCAGGAGGGGCCCGAGGGGCACAGGCAGTCAAAGCCCCCTGCCAGGTTCACACAGGCTGAGTCGTTCCAGCACGTGTGGGTCTTTAAGGCACACTCATCAATATCTGCAAAACAGCACAGGGATAAAGCTTCAGGTGCTTTTCTCACAAGGACAAGTTTTAGTTCTGCATTAAGCAATTACTGCTTGTCTGTCTTGCTGGTGGATGAGGGGTTTGTATCTTACATATTTACTTGCTAAACATTAAACAGTGATGTTCTTTAGGTTATTCTCCAGCATTTATTTTGATTCCACCAAGAATTCTTAAACTGTCTCCATCGGGCTTAATTATGAGTGCTGAGTGTGACATACCCGGTGGAACCACGAACCACAGACAAGCCTGAACCTTCACACAAGGTGCCCACTGATTTCCCAGTGTCTGCAAACCAGTGATCGCTCAGAGTGACCTGCTGTCAACTAGACCACTCTCTGTTCTGGATTTTACACTCAAGTGCACTACTCTTCCTAAGCCCCTAGGATGAGCAACACTTTCCCAATAAAAGCAGCCAGTTGCATCCTTTTCCCATTGCTGGAAGGTATAAGTGAATTGGGAAAAAAAAAAAAAAAAAAAAAGAAAAGAAAAGGAAATTAAAAAACCAGACACCTGATACAGAAAAAAAGTGTTAAAAGTTATGCAGTATGATTTAGCAATGACACAAAGAATAGGTGACAAGAGAAAATCATTATACACCAGAGGAAAGTGACTTACAGTATCCCATTAAAGTTTCTTTTGGAGGCTAAAATATAATTATGCAATATGAATTTATCCAGGGAGTTCATGCAGTGTTCGTTTTCTTGCAGTGAAAGCTACAAGATTTTTAAGCACTTTGTTCAAAACAGGTATTTCTTAAACAATATATTGACAGATTGTCCAGATAAAATATTAGTCAACTGGTGGGTCACCTTTGTCCCAACAAGAACAACAAAGACTCTAAGCAACAGTGGAAAGAAGGCTGAGGAGGAAAATCCTTTAGAAGTATGTGATTGTTTCTGTCATGAAAATTCTGGAATAGTATCAGATAATTCAGAAACTAAAAAGGAAGAACCATCACATTTACCATTTAAAATTACCTTATTGCTAGTGTGAAACCTAGAACTGTTGGGTACTACCCAACAGGACTTTTAACTCCTCTCTAAAACAACAAATCTCAAAATGAAACAGAGTTTACAAAGCAAAGTTACCCAAGGTTTCATTTCAGTGGGATGTGATGGCCAGTTGCCCTACTCTTTGCACGAGTGCTGTGGGTTTATGAGTCACCTCCTCAAAATGTCGTACCTTGAAAAAGACTTTAACAACTCTCTCAGTGTGATGAAGGAAACTGTCTCTAAACATCAAGTCCCTCAATTCAGGTTGATCAGGTTAGCCCAGTTCCTGATTCCAATTCGTAACAGCCCAGGAGCAAGTGCAGTGTGGCCATGCCCTTGGACTGACTCAACGCACGAGGGAGTCGAGGCTTTGGGACAGCAGAAAGCAGCTGTTCCCTTCGTGCCTGAGACCCAGAGGGCAGCTGGAGACGATGGCACTGCAGCAGGGCTGTGCCCCGGGCCAGCCTGTGGCCAGTCCCTGCCAGACATGGCCCAGTGCCCTGACAGCAGCAGCACTGCTCCTCACTCAGGGGTGCCTCAAAATGGGGTGTTTTGCTGTCCCGACTGTCTTCGCTGTCAGAAAAGAACATTCTGGCCCTACTGCACAGCTCAGCCCCGACTGAGCACTTGAACTATCCACTGTCAGTGCTGCAAGAAGTGCGGCACCAGGAGAAATTAACACTTGCAGTTCATCGTTTGACTTGCGGCAGAGCATCACAGGATGTAAAAACCACGAAGAGAGCTATGAATGAATCAAATTATATCCCAACAGTTACTGCAAAAATTAAAACGTTCTCAAAGATATCCCATTTTCCTTTCAATAGACTTTGACTTGCATGTTTTGTTGAAAACAAAGGTACAAATGAAGCATTTACTCTGCCTTTGGTGGTTTCACCGAGCATCATCAATACTGTCTTCCCCATCACACTAAGAGCTCCTTGAACATAATCTATATGGGATGTAGTAGAATCACAGTGCAGATTAGAAGGGGAGCTTTCACAGTTCAGAACTAAAAGGATTTCACAGATGAATATAAAGCCATATTGCCTACAGAGTTGCATTTGATTGCTTTACTTATGACACGGAAATCTAATTCTGTTTCCATGTAATTTAAGAGATTTATGGAAAGCCAGATGTTAGCAATTACAGAAATGAACATTATTCATGTTCTCAGTGGTACAGACCTGTTCACACTGCACAAAGCCAAGTTAATCTCTTATGCATATGCAGAGGAGGAACACCCTATTTACGTTCTGCCACCGCTGTTCTCTTCAGCACATAAAAAGGATGTCCCCATTAAGAGCAGCCCAAATTGCTAAGTGGAAGATTCCTGACAAAAAAGCCAATCAAGCAAAGCACGAACATAAATTCCTAATTGCTACTCAGTTTGCTCATTCTTTTCGTTCTTTATGCAAATGATGGTTTCTTATTATTTTATGGCATTTATTATTTAAAAGTTTTAGTCATTAATCAGATCGAAAAGGCTTGGACACTGCACTCATTTTCAGCTGAACTTTTAATAGAACTCATTTTCTGAGAACATCCTTTTGGCAGTTTTTTTCCCATCACTGATTGCATTTCTTAAAGTCAAAACAAACAGCCAACATTCCCTGAAACTTGAGGAAAAAAGCTGGAAGTGCAACACGATTTTGTGCCTGTCACTCCTTCAGCCCCACACCAGGCTGGGGGGGAGGAAGGAAAAACCCCAGAGAAATGCTCCCCCATTGCCAGCTCTCAGCTGGCAAAGCTCAAGGGAGTACCTCAGTTTAGTGGGGATCACATGGACTTGCTCATGCCAGTGTGAGACCAGCACATGCAAGGCCATGCAAAGCAGGGAAGAAAACAGAATGGAATTGTATTATGTCTAATTGTCTATTTAGTGTGACATTTTCTAAACAACTGGAATCAATGTGTCTATACTTAGGTGTGGAAACATCAGCCTAGTTTAAACATTATGAACACGTGCAAAACAATCACCTAATGAATATGAAAACTGTATGGTAAGACTTTTGCTTGTAGATTATTTTTATATTATTCAAGCCCTTGCTTGGTTTGAATTCCCCACACTCTCCTCAGGTTTCATTCCCACAACTGCTCTCAGGAGATGCAGACCCAAAAGTAGAACATTTAATGATGGGCAAGACCAAACTACACAAATCTCATTTCCCATTAGAACAACACGAAGTAGGAAGGAAATGAAATACTCATTTATAACAACTTTGAAGAACACTGGAAACAGAAAGGAGACTCCATATTTTTTCCAAAAAAACCCCGTCTGTCTTCACATTTATGGGGATTAGTTCTTTCATTTATCCTGCCAATCTGTGAAAACAATCTCATTTTCACACCTGGAATAAGACTTTGGAAACTCATTCATTATATTGAAATTATCTGTGGCCTAAACTACTAATTAACCCAAGTAAAAGTGGTAGCACTTCAGTTCCCCCCTCCACACAGTTCCTTCTGCAGGAAAAGTGAGGCTGCAGCTGCAACAGCCACGCTGACAGAAAGCTGCCTGCTCTGCCACACCTGCTCCTGTTTGCTGTGGGCACAGGATGGCCAAGAGCAAAGGGATGGCTGCCCAGACCCACCACTGTCCCAGCACTGACTGAGCTTCACCCCTCACACTCTCCAGCCTGTGCTTCTGGAAACAAATGGACAGCCCCGAGGACCTGAGCATGAGTATTTCAGCAACCAGGCACATGTTGTGGGTGAGAAAAGAAAGAAGAGCCCACCAAGATGTGCTCATTTCCAATGCACTCTCAGAGGACACCGAGAGCTTGGAAACGTGGGCAGGCAAGAAAACAGAATCAAAATGGAAGCAAATAACCCCCTGAGATGCAATTTTCTTTTCCATCCTTTTTGGCTTTAATGAGAAGTAATTTGCCTCAGATACTGTGAGAGGTCCCATGGCCACTGCATTGGAATCAGGTAGAAGACAAGCATGACTGTACATATCAACACAAGTTCATTAACTTGGGGCCACTGAAATTCTGAACCAATCCCCAGCTACCTCATTTCTTACTTTTCAAGGCTAGTCAGCTGTTAATGGCAAGGCTTTTCCACAGCACCTTAATAAATGTGTGCAAGCCATGCAGTGCGATGCTCTGTGTTATCAAGATAAGCTGATGCAGAAGAAAGAACCCTCCTAATGTGCTAATTTTAACTGTTATGGTACATTAAACCATTACAGTATATTGTTAACGTGAGCAATCTGTGCTGGGCTCCCACACCAATGTATGTACAACTTAGCTAAACACTGTTTTGACAAATCGCTTTTCACAGGCAACTTGTCACTTAATGATTTTTGCCTTCTTTCTAAATCAAAGTTATTTGGAGTCACCTTTGAAAAAAGATCACTAAACAGATTCATTTTTAGTTAGAAAATATTTTATGGTAGTGCTTTTATTCTATAGAGACGTAACGGTCTATTAAGAAACACTGCATAGTAAATTAGATTCTGAATATAGGATTTACTAAAGCTTTCTAAAAATATAGAAATGACTAAACACAATTCTCTTTAAGACATGTAACAGCAGTTTCTGCCAGAATACAAGAATTAGAATTTATTAAGTGGAAAGTAAGCAAGATAATCTTTCTTTTAAAGCATAAAATCCACTGATTTGGACTCTGATATTATGAGCTTTAGGGATTCTGTGAGCAGAACAGGAGAAAGTTGTGAACCAGCAGGTTCTGGAGTTGGTCTTGGATACCCCGTACCATGCACAGACCTTTCTGCCTTTGTGCCACTTCCCTTACAATGGACAGGATAGCAATTCTCAGGCACTGAGGAGGCTTTTCCAAGTCAAGCTATTTGTGCCACAGAGAAAGGGGCAAAATAACCACAGAACATTTACTTTCTAATCTAGATCAGAGGCAACACTACAGCACACCAGGGAATACATGAAAGCTTCAGGAATTCACTGAGAACACGAGCAGGTCTGACCCTGCTGCACCAGCTTTGGGGGAGACTCATACTGTGGAGTTTCCTTTCACAAGTTCTGGAGTCCTATCCCACCTTTCCCCAGCTCTCATTTCCCCCAACAGCTGCTCTAACCCAAGAGAAAAATAAACAACTGACAGCGATGGCTGCCTTGGTTGTTTTCCCTTCTGTACTTGCCAGTCCCAAAGTCCAGACCCAGAAACACGAACAATCACGACAAAAAATGGGATGAGCAAATTTGCACTCCAGGGTCAAAACAGCTCTCTGCAGACTGGAAGCATCTCACCTAGAGACAGAGATTCAAAAATATTTGAATATTTGAATAATTTGCTGCGGGTTTCTTTTTATCTGCTGTAGACAGGGAGTGAGCTTTGGGGGACATTATTAATTTCCCAGAATACAGCATTTTCCTTGCCAGTTTTTCCCTTGTTTTGGGCCTGGTAACCTGTACAGATCATTCTCTGGTACAGGTGCTTAGAGCAGGGAAAAGACAATACCTGCCAGTTGTTTCTATATGGTATCAGTAGATAGGAGTAAATACAGGACAACTCCTAGTTCTCTGTAAATTATTACTGTTTGTTTACCTCAGAGTGCAGCAAAGCCCCTGTAACAAAATTAAAACAAATCAAAAAATGAAACCCCAACTCTGCAACTGTAGCCTGCAGGTTTTAATTGCCAAGCAAACTTTGGTAGCAACTTGGCATAGCAATTGTCTTTTGTCTGCAAGCAGTGTTCCTAATAACACATTGTGAAAGACCAGTGCCTCATAAAAACACTACTGTGGGAAATTAAATTACCTTCTCTTCATTTGAGCCTGCTCACCATCCCTTTATGAAGCTGACATCTTTGATAAAGGCTGTCTTTGGTTGATATTTTGAGCAATAAAAGATTTTTCCCAATCTTGCAGTGGCCTGGCTAAGTCACCCATCCTTACTGGTCAGGCTGTGGTGCAGTACTGGGACCTGCCCCACCACATCCCTTGCTTTGCACATTTGTCCCTCCCAGGTGACAAACTCCTCTCTTTTCTCCTACTCAGTGAGAATAAAGCTTTTAGAAGCACTGAGGTATCACAACACTTCCCAAATATGTGTTATGTTTCTTATGTTCTGCAAGGGAAGGGGGTTAACCAATAGGTACCTAAATGCACCCAGCAAAGGCAACTGGGCTTTGGGCAGTCTGTCAGAGGTGAGTCCTCCCTCCCACTGCCCTGGGAGCTTCCTCTCTTATTAATAGTAGTAGTGGTATTTATTGTTATTGTTATTATTTTATAGGCGAGGTTTAATCTTCTTTTCCTTGTTTTTAGCCTATTTATTGTTCTTCATGTTTGTCCTTCAGGGAGGGAGAAAGAAGAAGAAATGCTTCAAAACACACTGAAAGGCACTGGCTCAAATCCACCTCAGGCACACTCTACAAATTCAGTATACAATACACCAGGAAAAAATGATGTTGCTAAGCAGATCCTCTTTTTTCTGAAACAGAGTGAAACACACTGGCCCTGACTTTAACTGCTCCACCATGTAAACAAGCTCTGCAATGTGGTGTTTTAGCTGGAATGTGCAATGTTATCTCTCTGCTGTTTTATCCAATACTTAGTTCATTTTAAAATAATCATCACAGTTTGAAATTTGCCAATATGGGTTAGCAGAACCTTTCAGTTAATGTTGAATTCTTTTATTTAATAATACTGGTGAAGTAAACTGGTTTGTTGTGTTCCTCAGCAGTACCTGCAGCAGATGGTTCAGAGAAGCTGTTCCATTAAATAAACCCACTAATTCCACGTTCTGTTTACAGCCTGCATATGGCAGGAGCAGCACCTCACCCCTCAGCCTGCTGGGCAGGCCAAAATGAGGGCAGTTTGTTTGCAGAGCTCAGCCCTCCAGTCTCCACAGAACACTGGGACCTTCTTTCTGCAGTGCCCAACCCTCCAGCAGTGGTTCAATCCAAGCAAGAGTGACCTTTCCAGCAGTTGAGCTGCCTGGGGGTTGTTCTCCAGCACAGCCCTGTCTGTGTGTCTGCCTTTTCCTGGGGTCAGCCTGACCCTTGGATCTTGCTCATGCCAGACCAGCCGCAGAAGGTCAGTCAGGCTGGTGAGGGCTCCCCAGGCAAGCAGTGCCGGAAAGCACCACCAAGGCTACAGTGCCCCTTGTCCCCACCCGCCTCAGGGCTGTCTGAAGGTCACATCATGCTGGTTTCTCACAAAGGAGGTGTTTTCAACATTGCTCTGTTCATTGCCCCTGTTACAGCATTTAAATAAAGCAGAACTGTTCCCATTTGAGAACTCCCTTGGAAACACATGACTTTCATACGGTGTTTCATCTATTAAGTCATGAAGTGCTGTCAGATTTGCCATTTTTACACAGCCACCCCCATGAAGTTCACTGTTTGTGAGTTTATTGAGCTCCCTGTCAGCTTTGGACAATGTGTAGAAAGCTAAGACAGCTGGACAATCTACCAAATATTGCTTTTGAAAATAATCATGCCTCTGAATTTTTAAATCATGATGCTACCTTATCCCAAGGACTCTAACAGCCAAAACTTATAAAAGATGGGGATGTTTGTTACAAGTAAATTTATGTATCTTTTTGTTACAAATTGTTATTTTAACTTTTATTTTAATGATAGACTTTAAATATTTGAAAATGCCTTTTTGAAGTATGGCCATGATAAATGAAATTTACAGCATTAAAAAATAAAAAGTCTTTCACAAAAGGAGGAGAGCTGTTACAGAAAATTCATACAACTGACTAGAGATGAAGTAAGTGACGCTCCAAAGAAAGGACATATCACTACAAGCAGCTGAGCTGTATCTTTACAGAAGTTAAAATGGGACCCTCTCTAAGCAGTTTTAAACTCTCCTGATAAAATATCACTGAGACATTATGTATAAGCTCCTGAGAAAAGCCACCACTTCCATCCTCACTATGGTTTTACTGCTGTTTACTCGCTGCAGTGGCACACAGAGTCTTGAGGGCACACAGACTGCAAGAACCAGCACAGCACATGGAGCCCCATCCTTTGTCCTCCCATAAAAACAGCTCACAAACTCCTCTGCATCCCCTACACCCCCTCTCTGTGCCTGCTCTTGGGGCCTTACTCTGCAAATACGGTGCATAGAGATTTGGATGTTATTTGTGTCATTCTAAAAATTAAAGATGAAGATGCCAAATGATGGAAAACAAGCAAACCAAAGCAATGCAGACATACCAGAGATGTGTCCTCATGTGTCACTCTGCTGGAATTTGTTACTACACCACCACCTCTTCCCCTTTGGTTGCCAATTATGCCCCCGCTTTCACTTCATGTTTCACAGCGACTTGTTGTGATAAATGGGCAGTAAGTGCCGCTCTGTATGGGGAGCTGGTTCCCTCCTGGGCTAACCAGTCCCTCCTGTGATAACCAGTCCCTCCTGGGCTAACCAGTCCCTCCGTGATAACCAGTCCCTCCTGGGCTAACCAGTCCCTCTAGGCTAACCAGTCCCTCCGTGATAACCAGTCCCCCTGTGATAACCAGCCCGCAGAGGTGATGCCCGCGGAGCAGCCCCCGCCCCGTGCGCTGCTGCCCAACAAACAGCCCCGCTGCTCCCTCTGCGCTCGCGTCGCAGCCTCACACGGTCCCCGCCCGGCCGTCCCTCGGGAACACCAGGCAGGAGGAGGTAGGAAAGGCTCCGCTGCTCATTGCTTACCCACACAGGACTCCCCGGCCAGAGAGGAGCTTCCATTGTCATGGAAACCGCTTCTGCACTCACAGCGGTACCACCCTGGGAGGTTAACACAGCGTGAATGGTTGTGACACTCAATGATGCCCTCTGCACACTCATCAATATCTGCCTCAGAGAAAAACACAAGCCAGCCGGGAAATTAATTTCCTTGGACACCAATACTGGAGGTTTGTTTTAAAAAAAAATGTTTTTGGTTGGGGGGGGTTGGGTGATTTTTTTGAGATTCCCTCTAACAGATGGATGAAGGTTTATTACAGTTCCCAACAACACACACTTAAAACATGACTCACATAACAACAATAAAAAATAACAATAATACATCATGTAATCTGTTACAGACAAGACATTCTTTTACACCATGATTTGTTAGGAATGCAAAGAAACATGCAGATCTTTTCTTCCTTGTTTGGGTTTTTTTGGGAGGAGGTTGGGTTCTTGTTTGCTTTCTGACCTCAGAAGTTACATTTGTCTGTGCACTGATGGCACTGCAGAACGGGCTGTCCCCAAAGAGGCAGTTCCGGCACCATTCCTGCTTTACAAACTGCATGTCCCAGCACACCTTGGAAAGAAAAAGCCTTTTCTTCAGGGCTCGTGTTTCCAGCTTTCAGCGGTGAAATCGGCACCTCTCCGGCACTCCAGGTGCTCAGAGCACTTTGCAAACACTGGTTGCTCTCTTTTGTGTCTATAATTAAAATAAATACCGAGTACGTGTGTCACAGCGTGGCGTTCCAGCTGCGGGAAAACATTCAGCTGGAAAAGAGCGAGGCAAATGACGGCAAGTTTGTAGCGATGGAAAGTGCAGCCGATGAATACCCTGAGGAGCTGCAATAAATGTGCTGGGTTTAGAGAGGAGTTCCTCAAATTTCCGCGCCATGTTTAATAGAGACCTCGTAATTGCTGGTAACCTTGGCTAATCATGCCTGGCACCTGGCTGCTGCTCCCCTCGGAGCAGTTTTCAGCACATTTTGTAGGGTTGTAATTAAAATTAGCAAATTAATTATATGTTAACCTTGAGGTAATTTAAGAAGCCATTATATTTTTCATTCCTCTATTCAGTTCAACCTTTTTTTTTTTTTTTTTAAATTTTGGACGGTTTTCAGCTGGGTATCTTATCAATTAAAATGAAACTCCAATTATTCCTACATAATTCCCATTTTCACCCACTGAGATTTTTTTCTTGGCACACTTGTGCATGCCAAACCGAAAAATCTGGGGAAAATAGGCTCAGAAACTGCATTTAGCCATGCAAGCAAAGAAGAAATGTCTGATGATCCTGATGCACGACTGAGTTCAAGTTATTAACCACAGAGTGTAGCTCCTGTCTCAATTTACAGAATTCATGCACCAATATGGTGTTCATGGACTACAATGGGGTCTCGTGGATGTACATGCAAAGTATCCTTCAACGGAGTCCCTTTTTCTCACTTCTGACAAGAAATACCATAGAAAAGTTCAATTTTTCCTCATTTCAGTAACAACATTTATTCTCACTGGAATACAGCTGAGAAACCCAAAACATGCTGTTTTCCAGGATTTCTGTCCCACTCACTCCAGCACGAACGAAGGTGTCTACAGAACAGGGTTATAAACACCATTTATTTCCAGCTTTATTCAACTCCCATCCAACAATAAAGTCAATTTTTAATGCTTTGAAATCTGTCCCCGCTGCCACCTTTTCTGTCCTTTTGTGGAGGTAATTTCAGTGTTAAAGCACTGCACCAATCCAGCTGTCCATCAGCAGCCAGTGCTGCTTGCCAGCTCCGACACTTCCAATTCATTACAGCAAATGGAATTGAGAACCATGATCCTTTCACGTGGCATGGCTGACGAAACAAGTTTCATCCTGTTTGGAAAGTGAATGACTTTGCTATTGCAGGTCAACTGCAAATGAATCCTCCTCCTTGCTTTGCTTTCTTCCCCAGTGTGGAACTGGCCTTGGGTCAGTGCTAGACTGGACCTCTGGCCATTCCATCCCACATTTGCACATTTTCAATTTACCAAACCAAACGATTCAGGATCATGGTACTAACTGACAGCAGGTAACTCTTCCCAAAGCCTGGCTGCCAGGGTACCAAGCACCTCACTCAGTGCAACAAGAGCTGCAGGTTATGTCTCTAGATTATGCCAAAAAGAGTAGAATTATACACAGAACCATTTCAAGACTAGATGACCTCATTGTGACCCATTCAGCTTTTGTTCCCTGACGTACAGGGAGACCAGCAGAGCTAGGGAAAAAAAGACTTGCTTTCAAGGTTCTTCCTTCACTTCCTTGGCCTCCTTAAACCAGTGGCATTGTGCCAGCGTATTGTGATGAGGTCTGCACGCCCCTCCTGTGATCAGGTGTGTTATCTGTAGCGTATATATGAACACAGCTCTGCAGGGGTAGGAAAACACTGTGGATGTTTTAGAAATTCAGGTTTAAGGTGCTCAGAATACCAAGGGGAAAATGCAAACAACAGCTTTATAAAATGGTATGTCATATACTATGACATTGCTTAGTTAATACATCATTTCCATCTGGACAAACTGTGGTTTTTGAAAACACTTCTTTTTGAGGATTTCTTCTGCCTAGGAAGATGCTGCTGTACATAACAGCCAGTTCAGGGAATTAGAAGCAATTCACTTTTCTTCATCTTTGCTTTTCCATCTTTAGATCCTAGCACCGTATTTGCATACTTGCCTCAGGATAAAAGTCTTTCTGGCCAAGTCTGGTTTGGGGTTTTGCTATGGAATTTGAGCCCTATATGCATTATTTTTGTTTGTTCTGTGTGTGCAGATGCTTAACAGAGTGTGCTATGTGCATAACTTCTTCAGAAAGTTATGGTCAACTGAAATGGAAGTGTAAACTTCTGACCTGCGAGTGCAAACCGTACAAAATTATAATCATTCTTCAAAGGAGGGCATTAAACATGGCCCAGGCCAGAGGGAGCCGTGGCTGGGCATCTCTGGGCTGTGTTCCCCTGCCCCGGGAGGTGCCCCGGGCTCCCAGGGCTGCCGGCTGTGCCCTCTGGCAGTCAGCACCCTGCCTGCCGCAGGGACGGGCAGCCTGGGGCTGGGCAGGCACACCCTCAGGGGTTATCCCAGCTCTCAGAGGATGGGGAAACACATTCACCAGTTCAAAGCTTTGTCTGGGCATTCTGGGTGTCTGCATTAATAGCTAGACAGTCTAAACCCGAGTGCTTATGAGAAACTGCCAATACACTATTTCCTTGGGAGCTGAAAATTTTCATACCCTTAATGTGCCTCTGCAGTATTTGGCTAAATGTCTGCATTACCTTCACATTAAGTGTAGTATTTTTCATTTGGAGCCCTAATTCAGCTCAAGACTTGGCTGTTCTTACCACCATGAACTATTTTTGCAGGTTTTTCACTGAAGCCTTGTTACAAAGCCCATGTGAAAGGAGACCTCTCACAAACCACGCTGTTGCCTGCTCTTACCCTACTCAGCCATTTAACTGCCATTAGCAGAGAATTGTTAATGCATCTGGCAACATTCCACTACAGTGGCTTTGCAAAAGCTCAAAAGTGGCACATTTTTGTACTGCAGAATGAAGGTATCAGTTGGTTTTGTGCAAGTCCTTGCAGAATGTTGATCCTGTCCTTTAAGGACAGGTCTGTAATTTTTACTTTAGCATCCCAGCTTCTTGCATTATTCATAAGGGTATTTATGCAGACAAGATAAATAGGATAATTTACCTCAAAATAAAACACAGTGTCTTCAGAACCCTGTGAAAAAAGTAAAAGTAAAATAATTCAATCTTTTCTAATGCCTCATCACATTTAAGTCACTGCGTGATAAGACTGAAAGGAAAACAGGTCAGTGTCATGCAATAGCTAGAAATTATTGTACTGTGAAAGTGTCTGTTCATCAAACCTTTACTGAATTCTGTCTCATGCAAAAACCCACAGGATCCTTGTCTTTACCTCTCTGTTGAGCAGGACACCTCTCAGCAGGTGAACGTGTACTAACAAGAAAGCACCACACAGTCTCAAGCTGCTGAGTTACACTTGCACCCTGCCAGTTACGTTCATTACTTCCAGAGCACCCCAGCTTTGTTTGCCGTGTTACAGTATTTCCCTCCAACACAGAAACAGCAGACAATCCCACCCAGCCAAGCGAGGTGGGAGTGCTATGTAAAATACACCCCCTTCTCCTCTGCTGCTGTCGCCTGAGCCTCATTCACAGAGCCGGCCAGAGCCGGCAGAGAGGGCTGTCCCTGCTGCGCAGGGCTCATCCCACTGCTCCCAATAAACCCTGGAAGCAAACACAACTACTTTGGGTGAGAAATATAAGCTTAATTCGTGTCAAAAATGTACTAAAGTATACTGTATGGCTTGCCAAATCATTCAGTGGGATTCCAAAAGCATTCAATATTGCACTTCTGGGCGCTGCGGAATGTGCCGTAAAGATTTAGCAACAGAGCAACTATAGCGAGACATGAACTTGGTTTAACGCACAAAAACGGAGTAAAAGAAGAAAGCCAAAGTTAATGCCCAAGCAGCCTTTTGATACAAGATAGATACAGTGTAAACAAAGATTAAACCGGCTACCTCAACACAACAGGAAACAGGCGCAATTAAGTTAAGGAGGGAGTACCCCAAGCGAGAGAGATAAAACTTCAGCAACGAAGCATCTCTAGTAAAAATTTAAGCAAAAAAATATCGTGATGCTTCCTGACAGAATCAGATGGTAAGATTTTAAAAAAGGCAATCATTTAACAAGAAATAAAGAATATGTATGTTTTGACTGTATATAAGCAGAGCCTGCGAGCTCTAAGGTTGTGTCACTGACAGAGCGGTGACTGTGGTTACACCAGCGCTGTTTTACTCTGTCATTTTCATTACCGATACAATTAAAACTGCCCTTTTGCTGAGTGCCTTGGTCATTCCGGGTGGTCATTTATCACATTTGGATGGGAACAGATGAAAAACTCACTCTCTCTTTCAACACCCCACCTCCCCTCCAGTCTGCCTAGCCCTGCAGTTTTACACAAACTCACGGAAGGGCCGTTTCAGCCTCTATTTCGAACCCGTGCATTGGCTGTAGCACTAAATCTCTGTATGAGCTTTGACAGGTCACCACAAGAAGGGTCCGCCTTTGTTTCTAACCCCGTGCAGTCCCAAGCAGACAGACACGGTGACAGCCCCCCCGAAGTGTGCCAGATCTCCCAGGGCACAGCAGCAGAGGCTGCAGCCCGACCCTGTCCCGGGTTTGCTGCCCGATCCTGTCCCGGGTTTGCTGCCCGACCCTGTTCCGGGTTTGCTGCCCGATCCTGTCTCGGGTTTGCTGCCCGACCCTGTCCCGGGTTTGCTGCCCGACCCTGTCCCGGGTTTGCTGCCCGACCCTGTCCCGGGTTTGCAGCCCGTGCCTGAACGCCAAGGGCACGGCTGGTGCGGCAATTCCGCAGTGAACGAAGGGGAACTAAAGAAGAGATAACTAATTAAGTTACATTTGATTAATGACTCATGGGTGTTGTTCACCCTCAGTTCATTCTTAAGACAACAGAGATACCGAAAACCAGCAAGGGCGGGAAAGGCATCACAACCACTGACGTTTTGAATCACCCCCTTTTTGTTTCACCCTTTTAAGTATCTCGGGTGATAAAGATCCCCCCTCTCTCTGCCTCAAGTCCGCAGCAGGCTTTGGCAGAGCTGCTTGGGAAATTTTTCTTTGACCTTTATTATTTAATTTAGCGCCTCTGTTTTAATTGCATTTGTTTTAAACCATTAGAAGATTTTGGGCAAACAATCAGCACGAAATAATAATATTCCTCTCTCCTCAGCTGTTTTCACAGACTGGTTTTAATTGCATTATTTTTATATTGGCCTTTGCAGTTCCTTCTCAGGCAGGAATAGTTTTGCCTGTAAGAATGGACACAGCAGTAAACCATAAAACTTTAAATTCGTTAAGACAGTGAATTCAACTCAGGTTCATGAGTAATCAAACCCACGCAACAGTTTAATAGCACTAGATGGCTTTCAGGGCTGGAAGGTGTGCCCACCTCCCACTGCAATTAAAGAACAGCTGTAAAAGGCTTTATTGTGTAATTCTGGACTGGTATCAAGACTTTTAATCATCTGAAACTCATGTGCAAATTTAGAGTATTTTACAAGAATAAATGGAATTAAATTGATATCAGAATAGTAACACAGGCTAGTTGCATCAGCAAAGCTTCAGATTAATTCTTTTACTATATAACACCTAATTTACTGAAATTCATTTTAGTGTTTCATACATTTATACACGGTCCAAGGCAATGTCTGTGTCAGTTCAGTGCTTGTCTCTCTGCCACTCTCCCCTTCTCCTGTTTGCATGCCAACTATGCAGCACACTTGGAATGTGTGACTGGAAGGGCCTGGATGGCCCAACTAAATGTCACTTCACAGCACTGCAGGCGACACAAGAATTTCTGATTCTCAGATTGGAAGATTGCTGGGTGCTGTAGGACATAAAAACTGGAGCCAGATCACTCAGCAGAAAGCCTGGCAGGGTGAAGAGCTGCTCCAAATTCAGTATTGCATTTGGGGTTCTGTCACTCCTGCAACCAGGATTTTAATTATCACTCCACACGCCAGAAACAAACACAAGGACTTCACAATTAGTGGCAGGTTCAGTTTCAAACCCAGCCAGAGACTTTCTGTCAAAGTTGAGGCCTGTGGTCAGCATTTCTCCCAAATGACATCTCTCAGATAACAGCAGGGCCACCAGTGCAGTGTTTGCTGTATTCCAGCTCTTCCCACGTCCAGCTGGACTAAGGACTCACAGCTTCAGGACAGAAGCTCAGCTCATGGCCTTGCCAGCACCTTGTGCCTCCTGGCAATACCCCAGAGCTCTCCAGAATGTCCTTTCTTACCCTTTTTGACATGACGCTCTTCATAAACTTACCCCAGCACTTTCTCAGGACCACAAATTTATTATTTTTCCACCTGTTTAGGTAGGAATGGTGTGTGGTGTCCATGTACCCATGTAAATCAATCTGGTAGCATTTCTGCAGAACAACTCAGCTGCAGACCACTGGTAAATCACTGACCACTATGATTTAATTAATATAATTTATATATGTATATAAAAATACTTTATATATATATATATGAAAGTACATTGTTATATATTTGTTTTTATTGGTAGAATAGAGAGATATCATGTGCAATTTACAGGTGAGACAAAAAAGGCAGAGAGAGACACAGAGAACTTCCCAAAGTTGTCCAAAGCCAGTGTCTCCATTCTCTACTGCCTATAAAAATGTTCTCAACTAACCAAGCAGAGGCAAAGCCAACCTTCACGTGCCTCATGACTCATGAACACAGGCTTTATTTTTTAAGCATGCTCAGTATCTTCATCCCTGATTGTAATTCAATTAAACTGTGCCACTGGAGTTGTAATCTGAATAAGTTATCCATAAGCAGCTATTCAGAACACGAGGTAAGCACAGCAGGATAAAATGAGGGAACCAGACCAGCAGGAGAAGCCTGTTGTGTCAATACACTGTAATCAGTGGAGCCCTCAGCACACACAAGTATTCTACACAGCCAGGGTTATACAGATTTTTAAGAAAGAATTTCAAACCCATTCCCAAAGCACAGTATTTTTATGTAAAGAGCTGCTTTAAGCCTATTCAAAGCATAACTGCTGTAAATTCAGACTCATTGAATTTGCAGTGCCTGGTAAGACTGTACTGAAAGCACACTACAGACTGCAGAGTTACAGTTCAGACAATCTGCATGGCAAAATACATTACATCTCTTATAGGAAGGCTGATCTATCAATGAGAATGAAATGTATTTTTGGCAAGTGATCTTGACATCCTGCAATTACAGAGTTGCACATTGCTTGCCAAGATCACAAAATTCAAGAAGAAGAGTTCCCTAAAGGGGAAATATGTTAAAGCAAAACAGGTGAAAGCTGGAAAGCTGCTTGGCACACAAGGAGCTGGGGCTGCTGGTGGACACCGAGTGGACCCTGAACCAGAGAGATGATTTTGCTGCAAAGAAGGTGCGTGGTGCCCTCAGCAGTGCCAGCAGGTTGAGGGGGTGACCCTTCCCCTCTGCTCAGCGCTGGTGAGGCCACACCTGAAGGGCTGGATCCAGCTGTGACCTGCCCGGCCTGAGACAGAGCTGGAACAGCTGGAGCCAGCCCAGCCAGGGGCTCCGAGGATGAGCAAGGGGCTGGAGCAGCATCTGACAGGAGGAAAGGCTGAGAGGGCTGGGATTGTTCAAACTAGTGAGGGGAAGGCTCAGGGGGGCCTTGCTGATGCACAAACACACCCCCAGGGAGGGTGCAAAGAGGATGCAGCCAGGCTCTGCTCAGTGCTTCACAGGGACAGGACCAGAGGCCACGGGCACAAACTGAAACACAGCAAGGTCCATCTGAACATCAGGAAGCATTTTTACTGTAAGAGTGACTGAGAACGAGCACAGGTTGCCCAGAGAAGTTGTGAAGTCTCCATCCTTGGGGATACCAAACACCATCTGGACATGGTCCTGGGCAGCCTCAGCTGAGCAGAGGGGTTGGACAAGGTGACTCAGCCATCCTGTCATTCTCTGATTCTGTCCCAGCAGGCACGTTCACTGGACTGAAAACTGACCAACTACACAGGCTGCAAATGGGTTCATCAGAGCTACAAAAGATGAATACAACCTCTTACAAAAGAGGACACTGACAAACAGCACTGTCTGCCCAACTTAGCAACTGTCTGCAACCCAGGGCCTTGCACAAAAGGAATACCTCGGGTGGCACTGTCTGTATGGATAAAAGTTTCCTCCATGAGCCTCAGTGTTATTACCCAGTGCTATCAGACCTCATGCACAATCTTCAGGTGCAGTGCAGAACCAACATAATACTCTATTTGCACCTGAAATGCTAAAGTTCAACATCAAAGAGTGACAGAAATAGCCTATTATCTTATCTAGAACATCCGGTGACAGAGAATAAATGCTCCTTTCCATACATGCCGTGGGGATCTGCCTGAACCAGCTCTAAAATGACTCACTCCAGGGGTCCTCCCCCACCTCACTGGGAAGGTGATGGTGCAGCCCAACACTGTGCAAGGGTAGGAAGTTCTTTTGATTAGTTTGAGCCCTTTCATAATCGAGTATGACAAAATAGCACTTGTCAAAACAATTTCCCTGCAAACAGGAGGTGGCAGCTGATGAGAAAATGATAAAGAGCACACTTTTGTCACTGTGGCTGGGGTGGCTGAGTGTCAGTCATCCTCCTGACAATCCCCATGTACACCACTGTGCCAAAGGGCACGAGAAGCACATCCAAACTGCAGGGTTAGATTATAATGGTGTGAACACCCTGCAGCACCCCTGAGAGTTTCATAATAATGAGAAATATTCTCAATTAGTTTTTTTAAATCTTGAAATGATTAACTGCTTCAGAAAACCATTTTCATTCATACAGTAATAAACTCTCCCAAGGAAGCAAATCCCTAAACAAGCAGTATAAAAAGAGCTCTTGAAATCATAAGCAGAATAATGTAAAGCTCTCTGCATCCCTAATTAGGGGTGAAAATGGTTCAGGAGGGGCTGATCAATAAGGTGCAAATAATAAAAATGCATGGGTTTGGAGAACGTGCTTCATACCAAGATGTTATCTGTGGTGGGTCTTCCACACAACACATGGGACTGCAACTGCCCTCCCCAAGGGAGGCTCCCCAGCCCCCCTGGCAGAGATGCATTTATTCCTGCTAATGAGCAGGGCACACAGAGAGACCCGACATCATAGATATGAAATGACACGACACTGAAGGGCTGCTTAGTAAGAGAAATCAAGACTCTTGCAGCACTTTGCCTGGCTCCCTGTGTTCCCCATGCAAGTGAAGGCAATCCTCTGCTTTGGTCTGCTTGAACCTTCTCCAGCCCCACCACCTTCCACCCGTCACCTGCCCCCTCTCCCAGTGCAGTTCAGTTGGCCCACGTGCCCAGCCCTGTCACAGCAGTGCCCAGCCCTGTCACACCAGTGCCCAGCTCTGTCACACCAGTGCCCAGCCCTGTCACACCAGTGCCCAGCTCTGTCACACCAGTTCCCAGCCCTGTCACACCAGTGCCCAGCTCTGTCACACCAGTTCCCAGCTCTGTCACACCAGTGCCCAGCCCTGTCACACCAGT
>JAWWEV010000167.1:3879377-3919307 GCA_035583235.1 Hafferia zeledoni | reverse complement strand
CTAAACACCCCCAGCTCCCTCAGCCTCTCCCCACAGCACTTGTGCTCCAGTCCCTTCTCCAGCCTCGCTGCTCTTCTCTGGCCCCGCTCCTGCCCCTCAATCTCTTTCCTGACCTGAGGGGCCCAGAACTGAGCACAAGAAAGGGGAACATAAAGCACTGCCCTGGGCCTGTGACCAGACACATCTGTCACACCTGGTACTCCCACCCTGGTACACTGTGCCTGCACAGATCTTATCTGCTCTTATGCCCAACAGGTGCTCCCAAAAGCTTCCTGGAAAGGGTGCATGCCCAGCTGCCCCCGTGGGGAGCAGAGCACCTGCAGGGGAAGGGGGCACATCCCCCCAGAGCACAGCACCTTCCCCAGCCCTTCCCATGGGAACAGCACACGTGCTGACCTACACTGGGTGTGTGGAAAGCGAAACACAAACCATCCTCCCACACGGGAGTCAGCCTCGGGGCTCTGCAGAGAACAGCTCCCAAATATGCTCAGACAAATGTCTGCACAAGCTCATTTTTTGTGTGTTTCCAAAAAAATCAGAAAGTCAATTTCAGGCTACACATTAACAGTCTTGAAAATGTCATTAAAAATGAATCCAATATTCTAATAATTCTCCTTCCTGGTTCCACCACATGACTGTAAGTGTGCACTCTGGTTTGGGCTCTACAGAGCACCCAGCTCTGAAACTGCTGAGAACACACATCACGCTGCCAGGTTCTCCGTTTAACTGGAAAAAGTTTTTACCATTTCCAAGAAAACTGAACAGACTTCCACATGCAATCAACCAGCTGGATTGCTCAGATTCACATTACTTATTGTTCCTATTATTCGCCACCTTCTTATTTGTCTACGCTACTCTTATTAGCAAACACTGTATTATTTTTCCTTTGATTTTACATTTCCTCTTTGGTTCTAGAGCTCATAAATTTCTGCTTCATGAACAGCATAATGTTGTCACTTTGTCTTTTTCTCTACTGCTGCACAGCTTGTCTCTAAAGCTTGTGGTCTTCACTGATTTGGAACTGCTTACCAGTTGATAATTAGAGACGACTTACTGATATACATTAGCAAGAGGACAGCAAAACAGTCGTTTATTTCAATAGCTAACTGAAAACCTATCTGAAGAATATCAGAAAATATCTGATCCATACTCTGAAGCACTGATTGTCAAATGCTGTTTTCTCTTGCTTCAAAAAATAGTAAATCATAAATTCCATCATTACCTCTTGAAAAGCCTTTTGAAATTTTATTTTATGATGATTTTAAGTGTCCATGTTTTCTTTTTTTATATTAGTTCATAACACATTATGCAGACATGCAGTATTTTAATTAAGTACAGACCTACAATATTTTAATTAATTTTGGCTTCTTAAGATAATTTTGGCTACTTGTTACTATTTCTCCAGTTTGTACAACAATTTTTAATGGCTTAACACTAATATATGCACCAGTACCACTGACAAGCCATGAAAAGCCAACAAGAAAAGCAAAAAGTAATTACCAACAGCAATACTGAGAATGAAATTTTAATATTCCCACTCCTGAAGAGCTTCCAAAAGTATTTTTATACCCACAGGACAAAACACTTCAAATCATAACAAAACTTTGTTTTTGACATACTAACATTTTCTCTAAAAGCAAATTCCAACTTCTTGGTTGCACCAACAACTCCAGTCACTCACTACGTTCCAGGTACTTGTTATGATAAACGTTCCCCAGACAGAGACAAACGAGCCCAGAGAAAGGAGGGAAGCACCTCCAGTCACTTAAGTTTAGTGGCCTAGACAGGACTAAAATCTACAGTCTGTGGATTTATTCCCTGACAGCAGACATTAAATTACACTCCTGCATCGAGCAACACTCTGTAAATGTGACACTTTGGATCATGCTTAATAATTAATATACAACTTGAAACTGTATTAGGCAGCCTGAACAAAATTTGCAACCCAGCAAAGACTGAGCAAGTTCATAGATAGAGAGTAATTTTCATTCCTGCTTCTTGGTACTGAATTAAATGCCTTGTCTTTTCTAAAGATAAATAATTTCCTATTTGCATTATAATTATACTGCGAAACTTTCTGCAGATAATGAAAGAAATTTCGGGTGAAGCATTTTGGCCCTTTATTCCTGTGAGCAGCAGAGATGGGAGCAAGGTGGCCAAAGAGGGAGGACAAAGGGTGAAGATAAGAAGGAGCACGTGTGAATGAAGATAACAGTTCAGCCCAGCCCCAGAGAGCCTATCATTGCAGAGATACATTTCCATGTATTAGTGCTTCTAATGAATAACAAATTTCAACTCTGAAATGAGCCTCGGTGTAGAAATTCCTTTAAAGTCTGCTCCGTGCCTCACTCCTTCGGCTCCCACAGCCACAAGCCGATCCATCCACACAGACAGGAGGATGTTGGCAGGGACCAGGACACCCCTGCCCTCCTTCCCCAGCCCACAGACCTGGCCAACCTTTTAAAACTAAACCCAAAACCAAGCGAAAAGGAAAGCACTCTGGTGCTCAGGTTCTCCTGCTGGCTGGGCCACTGGTCTGTTGGATAACGATGGGTCTGTGAGGTTATTTGCGTTATCTCCCCTAAGGTCTGTTTGGGGATGGGCAGAGGCCAATGGGGCGTCAGGAGGAGCTCTCGTGCAGCCCATGAGACAGACAGGGAGGGACAGGGCCACGCAGCCATCCCTGGGGCAGACAGTTCCTGCTGCTGGAGCCCGGCACAGCCACCCAACCACTGCCCTGGGAATCCGTGCCCTGGGCAATCCAGCCTGCACTGCTCCGTGCCCTGGGCAATCCATGCCCTGGGCAATCCAGCCTGCACTGCTCCATGCCCTGGGCAATCCATGCCCCGGGCAATCCAGCCTGCATTGCTCCGTGCAGTGTGGAACCCCAGCACCGGCACATCCTCCCACAGGCCCTTCCCTGGGAGGAGGGGAGATGTGTGGGCCACACCTCAAACACAGGGAGTCATCCTAAATCAAAAATTTGGGGTTAAAAATACTACCAGCCACTCCATAAACCATGTAGAAGTACAAGCAGAAACGCTCTGCCCAATGTCTTCAGCCAAAAGCTGTGGCTACAGTGGGGTCAAGGGTGTGTTTTTCCAAGAGCCCAACTGCCGGGCAGGATTCTTGGGGCACTCCAGTTAGTTGGGTTTCAGTAAAGCTTATTCTGGAGTTGTAGTTACAACAGCTTTAGCATGAAGCAGGTGCAGGGCTGGGCATCCCTGATAAGACAGATAAATAGGATGCATACAGAAGCATGCACATTATACCTGTGAAAACAAGAGCTTTCACGGACTTCCAGTTACAGAATTTAATGAGGGCCTGCACAGCAGGACATCTAACTTTACTTTTTCACAGCCCCATTACAAGTGACTAAATTACCTTGGAAATCCATGCTTTTCCTGCTATGCCCTCTCTGCATAATCACCAATAAAAACAGAGTAACAGTACCCTGAAGTTCATGGAAGGATGAGAAATGGAGAAGGTAATTTCTTCAAACGTTTGTCTTGGAGCTCACCTCATATTTTCAGCAAAGACACAGAAAAAGAGGGCACAACTGGTCAGTATGACTGGTACAACTTTGGAAAACACTGCCAATGCCAGGAAATACTGGAATTGCAATCTGAAAGAGGGGAGAAGTCCAGCATAGAAATGAAATTAAAAGTAATGCCATAAAGTTCTTGAGAGCCTAGTTGCAAGCATGTCTGCTAAAAGCTGGGAAATAATCAGTGAGCAATTACTGAGGAGGATACAGACCTTATCAGTCAGTCAGAGGATCATAAGATAAGGAGGACTGGCTTTGTTGAAAAAGGCAAAAGCTACCTAGAATTTATCAACAGAAGCATTTCTAACAAAAACATCAATCTATTAATGCCATAAAACAAGCCATAGTGATGCTTATCTCAATACAGTTATTTCACTAGAACATACAACAGGCTATTTGACGAAATGTAGTGGGGTTCGTGGTGTTTTGTTTGGTTGGTTGTTTGTTTTTTTTTTTGTAAAGAAATAGCTATTTTTCAGACAGATCTGACATATCCATGAAGAGGATTACATGACACAGTCTCCCGTGGTAAGTGGGAACCAAGTTAGATCATCTGAATGCTCCCTATGCAGTTATAAAATACTAGAGACTTTACTATTCTATTTGTAATATTTGTTAATATGTGATATAGTTCTAAAGAGACAGCACTGTGCACTCTTCATAACACCAGATACCACAGGGTCCACCACCACCACCCTGTGGTCCCTTTTCCCTTTCCTGTCTAAGCAGAACTTGCCTGATTTCCATTATGATTTGGTTGTCAGTTATCAAGCCCTGGCATCACATACCAGAAGCACTTCCTTATTCCCAGACAAACAGCACTTGGAATACAAAATACGGGTTTCTTTGAGACAGGAAAGGACAGAAGGGCTGAGGAAAGGAAAGCTATTGATGTTTCAATAAATATTTTTCAAAAATGTTTGTTATATTTGCAGCTTCTCCTCCAAATGTTGCTGGGAATCAGCCAGACTGAGCTCTAAATAAACCACATAGCCCACAAGGAACTATCTTCTCCTTCACACAAGACCAAATAGATGGTAAGAGCTAATTTAAAACCATTACGATTTCTTGTTCAAATGCTCAATTAAGAAGAGAAATGAAGACTGAGATTAGCCATGGCAGAAGATCTCTAAACTTTGTATTACACGATTAACATGGTAAATAGAGGGGGTCAAGGTAACCAGGCCTTCTACTTGCTTGCACCATTGGAAAGTGGAACAACCATGCTTCAGGTCAAACAATGCTTCATTTATCTTTTAGCATTATTTTAATATGCTCAAGGGCTTGTAAAGGCTGTTTCACATTTGAAAATGGGAAACATTTGCAGGGGTTTCCCTGCTGCTCCCAAGCTCACAAACAGGTACAGAAGTACACTGGACTCTTCCCCCTGAACAGCCACCCATGAAATCTTGGTGTGCTGTCAGTTATGCTCTCTGGGTGTGCTGGGGGATTTATTCTGCTGGAAACAGGGCATTTAACCAAGCAGGTGCCTCTGCTGAGTGAAATTAACGGAAGTTACAGGCTCAGGGCTACAAATGACCACCCCTCAGAGCTCATTCAGAGGACTGATGAGAGTGGTGTCATACAGAAATGTCCAGATTTGCTTGGCAGGAAGTGGGTAAATAATGCAGGGCCAATTTCCAGGCAATGAATAGACATGAAACAGAGCTGAGTCCTCGTGCCCAGGCTGTTCCACCTCCAACACTGGTGCTGGCCCAGCTCCTCTTCCCTGGCCGCCCTTGCTGGGAGAACCACCCAGAGCAAGACCTGGAGCAGATGGCAACCTGAGCATGATGTTGCACCAAAATGACACCAAAGCCAGCGAGACCTTGGAAGGGATGGACAGAAGTGCTGTGTGTCCTTCCCTGCTGTTCACATTCCTGACAGGCTCTTCAGCCACAGTAGTGTGGCCACCAAAGAGCAGATACAGACCAACTGACGACCCAGAGGAGAGGATAACAAGAATAAAGAGAGGCCTAGAAACCATGAATTCAAGGGAAGACTGGGGGGGGAAAAGAAAATGAAAACAATATACAGGTGAATATAAACTGGAGATACAAAAACGGGTCTTAATTCAAAAGTGAACTTAAGCACTACCCTTAAATTACAGCAAAACAGATTTCAGATAGTAAGTCTCAAGTTTCTATTCAGTTACTGACTTCAGCAAACCCAGACAGCAAGAAAACACTGATTTCCTTACGCCTCTCTCAGTATTTTTGAGTTCTGGTAAGTGCAGCCAACTGAGGAGGAAGCAGAAGCACAAAGAGATTCTTGAATTCAGATCTTGGCATTGAGGAAAAGAAGGAGCCAAACGTCCAAGACACTGTTCGAAATTCTTTCTGGCCCATTAAGAAGGACATTTATACATTCTACTATGAACTTATGCAGCATTTGATATTTGTAAAAGCCTTCTTAATCCTGTTCCTGGCAAAAACTCAGTAGCTTCCTTGTGTTACGAGCCCACCAGAGCCAAGCTGGCAGGTTCTCCTCTGTTTCAGCTTTTTACCTTGGTGTCCCCAAGGTGTCTCACAGATAACAAAGTGTCTGGGATCTTGCTGAAGGATGATCCCATTAAAGAGTTTACCTCAGAGCACTGGAGCCTGCCAGCTCCCCAGAACCAGGCTCTCAACACCTCCTGAGCAGAGGATGACACTTCTGTTCAGCCAGGTTCAAAGAGGGAGTGTTACACATTGTGTCAAGGGGGAACACCAGGAGAAGAGTGAAAAAATAGGGCACAGGTTCCAAGAAAAAGTACTGCACTGTAATTCATTACTGCCAACTAACTCAACAAAAGTTACAGGAGGGTAAAACCATGATCAGAATAAAATCAAATTCCTTCCCTCAAAGGCAGCAATATTTTTGATCACACTTTAAGGCAGTTGTCTGCATCCTTTATTTGCTAAATATCAATTTGAAGAGTATTAGATGCCAAATGCAATAAATTACACACACATAAAATGGAATATATGAATTACATCACAACATACTGAAGGATATCACTATGACATTTTCACTGAGGAAACCAGCAGCTCTGTTACTGTCTAGAATGGTGTCTGTTAGCTCCTGGGTAACATCTGATTCTTAATTAAAATAACACAAGCGTATGCCATTTACATATTTAATGAAGTTTCAAAAATACTTTGGACTTTAGCTAGCAAGGTGATATTACTGTGGGTGGAAAGAAACACAAGCTGTTGTATATGAGCAGCAATGAGGAAAAAAAAAGTCAGATGAGAGGGAAGTTTAACTATAAATCATCCAACATGGAGGCCCAGGGTGGGAAAAGATAAAGAAATCCATCCCCACCCCACCACACACCTCTCTGAATTGCTGGAAATGCACTGGGATTTGGAGGGCACTGATCCTGTACAGGTGGTGTTAAGCAGGAGTTTGTGTTCCTGCTCAGCACCTCTCGTATGAGGAACACCCGGGAGCTGGAGTTGTCCAGCCTGGAGAAGAGAAGGCTCCTGGAAGGTTGTTGTGGACTTTCAGTACTTGCAGGGGGTCTGTGAGAAAGGTGGGGACAAACTTTTTAGTGGGGCCTGTTGTGACAGGACAAGGAGTAACAGTTTTAAACTAAAGGAGGGTTGATTTAGATTAGACAGAGGGAAGAAGTTTTTCATGCTGAGGGTGGCAAAACACTGGCCCAGGTGGTGGATGCTCTATCCCTGGAAACATTTGGGGTCAGCTGGGAAGGGACTCTGAGCAGCCTGAGGTAGCTGAGGATGTCCCTGCTCATTGCAGGGGTGTTGGATCAGATGAGCTTTCAAGGCCCCTTCCAACCTAAACCATTCCATGAGTTCCCAGTGAAAGCACTCAAGCCAAGCAGTCCTAGGCTGGCTGAAGAGGATGGATACTCCTGAAAGCAGGTTTAGGAAATGCCTCTTACTGCCTCTTTACTACTATTTGCCTCTTCTAAGCTGTGCCAGGAGAGCAATTCCAGTGTTTTCCCCTCTCTCCCACCTCAGGGGGGCAAGAGATGCCTCCCCTGGCTGTGAGATGCCACTGCCTCTCAGCAGGGGAACAGTGGGGAGGACCAGCCCTGCTGTGGCTCTTGGCTTGCCTGCAACGGAGACCCAGCCCTGCTCATGAGAGCAGAACTGGAGGAGTGTCCCCCCACCCCTGGAACAGCATCAGGACCAGCAAACTCACAGACTGGCTCTCTGCAGGGCAAAGAAGTCAACCCTTCTGAGGTATCACCTTCCAGCTGGGCTGGCCTTACCACAGGCAGAGAGAAAATTCAGTGCAGACCAACCTGGAGCATAACCAGCCACTGGGGCTGCTCCTGTGGGAGAAGCAACACTGCTTTGTTCTAACCATCCAAACTTCTGGTTAAAACTTGGCACTGCTTTGTAGATGAGAAGGTGATGTCTTAAAAACCAAAGTATTTTCTTCTTTTATTATGGAGGTGAAAAACAGTCGAGTATATATTTTGGACTCTTCTGTGTTAGTGAAAGAAAAAAGGGCTCTCAAGGCAGAGACCTTAAATGTCAAGTGATTTTTATGGCTATGTAATGGACCCTGAAAACCAGAGGATTTTAATAGAAATGTCAGTCAGTCTGGAACTACTTCCATTCCCAATTATGTCATGTGCTTACTGAGATTGTCTGAAGCAACATGTGCAACAACAACAAGTGGTTAATCTGCAGGTTAGCAGGACCAAGAAAATTCCTTCAGGAAGCTGGGATACGGGCAGCATTCATGGCTCCCACTGTCCATGTCCCAACTTAATCACCTCCAAAGTGGACATGGTTCTCTCTTCACCTTGTACTTTCACAGGATTACCTGGTCTCCTAAAAATCATCATGAATCACCTGTAAAGGTTACGCATTAAAGTGCTTTCAGAAATAAGACTTATACCTCATAAACCTTGTCCAAAATGTACATGCTGCAGGGTGGCATTTTGAGTTGGAATATAACCATTGCCTTTCACTCACAAGGCATTTTCTGAGAAACATTTTTACATGAAAGAACAGTGCTCTGATGTGAGTCAATAGCTGGAGTTCTATCATGTGCCTCCATGCTGATTTTGACAAAAGAACTACATTTTCCTCCATGCTGTACATAATCCTACAAGACAGTAAAAAAAGGCCCTGATTTCCCCCCGAGCTCTGGCAAGATGGCAGGAAAGGAAGGTCAGAGTTCATGACTCGTTTCCAAGGGCAACTGGCCATGGCATGTGGGGTACCTTGTGGAGATACTGATTGTTAACAGCAGTAATGACACCACAAAGCAGCAGCACTTCTGATCTTGCTCATCTGGACATCTCAAATGCATCAGCACATTGTACAATGCCAACAGTTTTGAAATACACACAAAATCAGAAATAACACAAATTCTCATAATTAAAGAACTAAAAATATTGTGCAACATTCCCAGGTCAGGCCTGAGGAACCTCTAAACTTTGTGACCACTCTTCCCTTCCCCACTGCTCACTCTGGGGCTGAATTTCTGTCCAGCTCATCCAGGGGCTGCCCACTTGGTCACACACACAGAGCCTGGAGGGGCTTGGGAGCAAAACTGTGGTTACTCAGGGGCTGAGCATTCTGCACCAAATGGCATTTCTGTAGCATTTTCAAGCTAAAAATATGCAAACAACATACTGACGAGTGACAGAATGTACTTGCCAAGTCTCTGCTATTATTAGCACAGTTAATATCCTATCACTCAGCTGAACTTCCCATGCTGACCAGTTTCCTAAGGCAGTGTTTGTGTTTCTCCAGCTCTGGAGCAGATTGGGGTATTATTGATCTGCCCACTGCACACGTGGCCTGCAGATGGTTGTTCAGCAGCTCCTCCACACTGACCTGCTGCCTTCCCTTCAGGGCTGCAGGGCACATGGAAAGAAGATACAGAATGTAAAACCACACACCTCATGTTAGACCATTTCTTTAGCTCCTCTGGTGCTCAAGTGGTGTGGTTAGGACTTCACTAGGCTCAAAGGTCTCTCAAAAATAGAAACATACAGTGTGTCAGAGAAAAGGTTAAATCACCCTGCGGGTTTTGGGTGAGAAAACTATGCAAAAAGAAGCCCATCCCTATCTGCTATGAACAAATACAGCAGTATTAACTCAATAGTAACATTTTAGCATCCAAAATATTCTAATTCAAGGCACCAGGAGAAATTATCTGATATTCAGAGGATTAAATGTGTCTTTTGATTTGCACAGCCAGTACTCTTGTTTCATACCCTTGAGTAAAAAGGCCAAATAAGCGTAACTTTATAGTAAACATACATATACTTGGGAGGTTTTTAGACAGAGATATTCAAGTTTTATCCTTTCATAAATCTGAGATTTATTCTCTTTCCCAAAATATATATATAACCAACAATGCCCGAGTAATTCGACATGGCAAAATACAGCCCTGTTTTCTCTGGAAGAAAGGAATTAAATCTGGACTCATAATCAACAAGGAGGACAGTGCTGCCTGAAACTCAGGGCTTACAAATGTCCTCGATGTGGCCATGTGCTTTCCTCTGTTACATGGTCTCACACCAGACAAGGAAAGAACAAAAGACAACCTGGGGCAGCCAGGGAAACAGGCAATAATCTTGTTTTCAGCAGAGGATCAACACAAGCTTAGAGGAAAGTAACTCTGGGTTTTATTTTCTTATGAAAGAAACGCATTTGTTTCCCAGTGTGCTCGAGCAGCAGGAGGTCTATGAGCAACCCAAATAAAGTGTACCTCGAGCCCCAAAAGCCATCATTTATTCCAGTCACAGAGCACAAGGAGCTGCCTTCCCAAAGTGGCCTGTCCCCACCCTTCCACATCACACTGCTGACTGCATTTTAAGAACAGACACACAAAAACACACGGAGGATCTCATCTAATTAGTATTTGTTGAAGTGCATGTAGCATTCCCTGAGCATTTGAAACACTCTATCCTTTAGTTCAGCTGTCTGATGAAGTTAAAAATATTTAGGGTCTCCCTCCCTTTTTCCCCTTCTATGTTGATTCTCTAAGGTAAGGCAAATGCCCAAGAAATCCACTGTTTAGCCACAGAAATTAAGAGTCAAGGCCAGAGGAGATGGGTAGGAGAATAAAAGCACACTCAAATGAAGGACACATAACACCAAGCCAAAAGAGCAGTAAGAGCTACCATCACCACATCCTTAAGGCAGCCCCAAGCCAGCCCCACCAGAGGGGAGAGCTGTCAATCAGAGTGCCTTAAAGCTGATGAGGAGACTCCTTTTATCAGTTCCACACCAACACACTCAATCCTCTTTTGCAAACCTGCAGAGAGCACCTGTCTGCTTTCCTCTCTGGACACATCACTCTTCCTGCACCGAGACAGCAGCTGGCAGAAGGCTCAGCCACAGTGAGGATTATGTTCTCCTCAGCACCATGAGGAGCCGTGTCCAACTCTACCAAACACTTCCTTTCAGTAACAGAACAATGTCAAACAGCAGCCACGGAACTCTCAATTTTCAGTCACGCAAAGGCCACTCTCACACAGCACCTGATTGCCATCAGGCTTAGGAGATGCTGTTTCCAGATATGGCCTGCAAAATCTAACACAGCGTTTGCAGGAAGAAACGGGGACAGGACTTAAGAGACCTTTGTTGACACAGCAAATTGGACAGTCTTGTTTCAATTATGGCACCATTTTTCACCTAATACTCAGAGAAGGAAAGTAAGAGGAGGCAAAAGAGGAAGAACAATTATAGTTTATAGCTTGTATCAAAAGGTTTATATAATCTTTGCTTGTTTGCTTTTGTGGATTGAAAGAAAAAGAAAGAACAAACATTATTTTGGAGGAGTAGCTGCCACAATACTCATGGAGGTGTATGATCTGGTTTCAAAGAACTGAAGCTGTGTGAACAGTTCCAAACTTACTGTTCTAATTCAGACTTCCAGCAGTCACAGCACTGATCCATCTCCTGTACATCCTCCCTCAGAGCATCCTGCTCTAAGTTAGGAACAGATATTAACATCCATCTCTCACACAGTAACAGAGGGGGCAGAAAGCCCTGTTGGAAAAATATGTCCCACAGTTTGGATTTCAAGAAAATCCTTGAGCTCTTGTTTTCCCATCTGTGATATCTCCCTCACACACAAACCCCAGACTGAACATAAGGGGGCGACACTGAACACGTCTGAGATTTACTGCCCTTAACACACTGAGACCTGTTGGATCAGACCAACTGGACAACCACAAAGACACTTCCCGACCAACACGGTGTAGAAGAGATCACAAGACCATCACAAGAGTTTCCTTTTGGAGAGAAGTTAAAAACCCCTATATCTGTAGCCCAGCAGTTTTCTCTACCCTCTGTCTGCAGCCTGGCCATGTAAAATGCCTCCTGTTTGGAGCAGAGTGAGACACTCAAGCCTGGCCTCAGACAGGTTACACTGAGCAATGTATGGGCAAGTGACAGCCAGGTTTGTCCTCAGTGGGCAAAACCAACGAGCACAAAATGTGGCATGAGAGAGTGTCACGGAAGTTGATGGCTCAAGTGACAAGGACCACGTGTGGGATGTCTGCCTGCCACTTGTGTACATGATACTCAGTCCTGACCATTCCACGGCTCCTCTGCTGTCACAGACTTCAAATCTGCTCAAAACAGCAAACACAACTCTCCAGAAAACCAAAGAATGAAGAAAATAAATCTAAGCAACTGTCTGCACTCCCTGAAACAAAAGATGTGAAACCAAGTGGGTTTTTCTCTCATAAAAATTTGGGATCTCAAGACTGCATTTTTTTCTGTGAAAAAATGTGTTCTTTTCAGAACTCATGAAAGTCAATTATATATTTTAATATTAGAAGCACTATGCAGCATTTGAAAGCATGACTAAGTAACACTGTATGTCACGAGCAAACTATGTGGAGAAAGAAAGTGCCAAAATAGCTTCAAGTTAATGAAAAGGCAAATACACATCTTTTAATTGTCAAACTCTGAACACCGACTGCAGAAGTCCCTCCCTCTCTGGGTTTCAGTGCAACCAGTAACACGGGCAGTGTAACAGGAGGGTCTGCAAGGCCATACAAAGATACCCAGGCACACAGTTCATGCCTTTGCTTCTGAGATGGTTTTCCATGACATTAAAACCTTGCCAGTCTCTTCATTTCTCTCCTGGTGTAAGCAGATTTCAGGAATAAAGGCACCCAAAAGGAAGGTGAGCTGCAGCTGGAGCTACATGTACCTCTCAGAGGGAATCACATTCAATAACATAAATTGCACTACAGTGTAAACAAAATTTAACCCAGGAGAAATGAATAAAGCAGCAAATGACTGAATTAAATGAAGATGATAGGGTGGAAATGTTTTCTATAAAGATATAGCTCCATAATATATTCATAGCCAGTGGCATTAGGACAGTTCCACACCAGTGGATGATTTCTTATTTTTAAAGCCCTTTCCTAAAACAAATAATTACATGTACTCATTTAGTTTTAGAGAAAAGACTTTCCTTTTAAATATTAATAAGTTGAAGTTTATATTGAATTTTAAATTACAGTAAAAAGTGCAATATAGGTTTTGTTTGGTTTTTTAAAATCCCAAATTATTTCCATAGTAATTTTCATTTGACAATTCTTACCCAGTTACAATACACATTTACAATGTGAAGTCTTTCTGGTACTGCTCCCACAGAGCAAATGCATTCAAAAATGACAAACTGTGGTTTAGAATCAGTGATGTTCAATTTAGACACAAACACCCTTGTTTTCTGAAAACAACCATGACCTATAGCACACAGCACACATATAATGCTATGTTAGTCCTGAAAGCATATTTTAGCAGGACTTACAGTTACACTGAATTTAGATTAGATTATCTCACTTTCAAATTAATTCCTGCAAGTAACAGAATGCTCACAACAGCAGTGGGTATTTTGGAGAGGGAAGCAGAATAAAAATAAATGAGAATTCATGAATACTGTGATTATCTGCCAACATTTACAAGCAATTTTTGCACTACTTTCTTGGGTGTTCTCAAAAGACATCACTTCAGTCAAATATGTGCTGTGTTATACATGTATTACAGATCCACCAAATACAGAGGGGCAACCAAGGGGATTGCATGTGATTTTCTTTCTAAATAGAGCCCTTAATAACAGAGCAATCAATTTGTCTTTCCACACTAAACTTGTCTTTCAGGGAGGTGTTACCTTGGCTGTCAATGACCCAAAGAAACAGAAAATCTCTCTGCTGTCCTGAGAGAGCTCTGCCCTTGGCGGTGACTTTGCCACATCCTCAGGATCTTCTCCCCCAGACAGGAACCCCAGACTTGTGCTGAGTTTGCACCAGCCCTTTGCTCATCCCTGACAATGTGCTGCCTGCTGTCTTGGGGGAACAGCAGCAGCAAATGTCACAAAGATCAATCAACAACCACAATCTCCACCCTTTTTACTGGAAAAATACTTTAACAGTTTTTTCCAAAGAAGAAAGATACTCCCTGATGTCCATAAATCCCCACTGTCCATCATATTAATGCTGTTTCATACTGTACCACAACAAAGGTCCTGCTCTAAATTAACATGGCCATTGAGTTAGATGGCTATGGCTGCCCTGCCCAAAGCTGGAATCTGCTAAAATCTGTGTGAAATATGTACTGGTCAGTGTATTTTTTCTTATATAACTGGGTTGTAAACAAACTACACAGTCACATCTGATGCAATCCACTTTATAAAATAAGTTCTAAAGTAACTCCTCAATCCACTTCCAAGATTGTCAAGGGGGGTTTGGGTGGGGTTTTTCCCCTTCTATGCTGCAAAAACAAACTAATACCACCACAAAGAGTTAAAGACCGTGTGCTTTGCTACATAACCTAGAGAGAGGTGCTCCATGCCAAGCAACCTTCTGCTGCCTGACTCGTGGCAGCACTCTCCAAAAGTCCAAATATTCACATAATGTGCCAATCTGGTCTACACCAGACAGGAAGCCTCGAATCACACCCTCCATTCTTAGGTTTTGCTTCCATGCTTATATTCCTTACAAAAATATCACTTATTTTCCATTTGCACGTGACCTGATATGCCAGAATGACAATTACAAGGCATTTGCTCTCGCCACCTCAAACATTTTACAGCACTGTAACTCATACAAGGCTTCTTTTTCCTGCAAGGATTAAAATTTATTCATCCAAAATCGAGAGAGATCTGAGAAAAAGTATTCCCTGCCTTCTAGTTGCTTATCCATTCACCAGAACCACCTGAACTCCAAGGACTCAGCAACAGTCTCATCCTGAGTCCAGAAATTCCAAATCATCTACTGACCTGCAAAGGAGCCAACTGAAATTCTTCAGTGTTATACAAATTGTTTTAAAAATAGGCAAACCACAACCCTACAATATATTCCAATATTTATAAAGCTTGATGTTCACAATGTGAGAAAAATGACTCATTGTATTTGGAATCAAATGTTACTTTCAAAATGGTTTTTAATACATTTTACCACGTCCATTAATTACGCTTTTTGGATTAATTTATCCTTGGCCAGAGTTCCACTGACCTGTACTTTACATCATTATGAGACAACTGAAACCCATGTGACTACTTGTAGTGTAAGACAACTTGGTGGGGTGAAGGCTGACAAAGCCTTTCATCACTTTGTAAGGTAAACTAAGTTTTCACAAAATCCCTTTTCCCCAGATTTAATAGGTCAAGATTTTCAGCCTGTTCCAATACCACTGACAGTATAAATGAGAAGCTTATGGAAACCAGAAAGCCTGTAAGGCTTTACATGTTCAAAAATATTTTGGTTTTTACCTTATGCTTCTGATATGGTCCGTCGTTCAGATTAGGTATCATTTTTTTATTTATAAGCAAAAGTGAAACATTCTAATAGGTAAAGGAAAAAAGTTTAGGGAGTTAGTCCTGGTTTGGTTGGACCCTTTTGTTCAGGACTCTAACAAACTTATCTTTCTTCCAGTGGAAAACAGAAATTGGTTGTTGCACACACAAGTGCTACTTTTAGTTTTGACTGACACAAAATTCTCCCCTCATCTTATTTCTCAATTTGGCTTAGAAAAAATGTCTACACCCTTTAAGTCTGGCACTTAATATACAGAAATATAGAGGAGTGAAACATGAAATCCAGAAATGTGAATGTACTATATGTAAGTTTAAGTAGATTGAATTTAGCATTCATGAAAAATCACATTAAATGCAATGAAGTGACGTGTGTTCCATTTTGCTGTGAGTTAACAGAGTAGCAATGTCAACTCCATTACATTTCTCACTTTGGATGTTCCTGCTCCCTGCAACAATTTCCTCCAAAGGAGCTATTTCAATTTATTTTCACAGCAAATCAGTTCACTGTTCAAACTATACAGCAAATGGACTGAGTTAATTTTGCTGATTGTAGCAACAAGACATAATAATGGATTTAACACAGCAATTAATTTCTTTAACACTCACTAAGGCAACTCTTAGCAGTACAAGGATGACCTACAACTGTAACAAAGAGATAAGTCCTTTGGAGCAGCCAGAGGAGGAGTGGACTCCCTCCTTCAGAAATTGTGTATTTAATGCTTTTCCCATTTGCAAACTGTATCTCTCATGGAGAGGGCATGAAACAATCCCCTGCAGTCAGCTCAGAGAGACAGACATAGAGACAGAATTATGGTGGATCCTGATCAGGTTCTGCATCCTCAGTGACCTCCCACCATCCCATCCACACATCCAACTTCTTTCATCTTTCTCAGTAATGAGTACACTTAATAAAACCTGCTGAGAGAAGATAAGGGGAGGGGAGGAGACAGAAAAAAACCCTAAAAATCAAATCTCTCTTCTAAAAGAAACCTGTAACTCACGCCGCAGTCAGCTCAGAAGGGAGGCCTTGGGCACAGAGTCCTTAACCTGCACATGAGTAAAGGAGCACTGAGGGGGTTGTTAGTGCTGTCAGCACACACCCCTCCAATGGCATCGGCTGGAAACTTCATCAAAGCTGCAGGAGAAACAACATTTCAGCTGAGAAAATGGAAGGAAACTTCTGAGAGAAGTTAATGCAAAGAATTGAAAAACTTTGTGTTGGACTTTCCAAGGGTGAAAAAGAAAACAATTAAAGGTGGGGGGGCAGAAAGGCCTTACTACACAACGAAAGTCCCATCCCAAAAAGCAGCTTTCATTAACTGGAGAATTCACAACCTGCCTGGGTTGTAACAGACATAAAACAAAAATCCCTTGTGGTACACAGAAAGGGTTTCTTCCCCTCTGTTTTTAATTCATTTTGGACAGGCTGACATTCCTTCCAGAGCTCGGGCTGTCCTGAAAAGGGGAGAATGACTATTTGCCAGAGGAAAACCCCGGTCCTGTCACTCTACTAAAACTTACTTTCCACAGGGACTGACAGCTCATGGGACACTCTTTACTCAGTCTGTGGTAAAGAGAAAATAAACAAACCAAACAAATCCACTTGGTCCCTTTCTAGGAAACCAGAGACAAGTTTTTCCTCACGTAAACCACGACCAGTAACTAAATATCTCTCCCATACTGTAGTACCACCTGTGCTCCAGAACATCAAATGGAAACCTACCAGACCTTCATAAAACATCTCTCTCTTTACTGGAATTCAATCCTCACAAGTGGTCATGCAAGCAAGTAATCTATTTAATCTCTCTGAAACGGAGAGCCCCCCCAGCCCAAGCTGGCAGTGACCCAGAGGCTCTCACGGAGGAGCTGCAGCACATGCAGGAGCCATGCCCGGCATCCTACCCAGAGTCTGAGTGCCCTTCCACTTTCTCACTTTCTCACATCTGCCTACCAGCTCACAGCAAGATGACCTGGTAGGTCTGCCAGAACCTCCAGCTGGCCCCAGTGACCTGTGCTGAGGTCAGAGGTGCCACCACCTCCCAGACACTGCAATGCTGAGCACAGGGGGTGAGCTCACCCCACAGTTCTGTGCCTGTACTGCCCTGGGAGTCATTCCCATTCAAAAGCAAGGCATTGCCATGGGAAGCTGTGAGGATCCATACCTGTGCCAGAAAGGTTCCATCCCTGGGCTGAGGCACAACAGGTGCCACTCCAGGTCAGCCAGACAGCTGTTCCCACTGAGGCCTGGCTCTGACTGACACTGCTAAAGAGGGCAGAGGCAATTCCCTGTGCTGAAACAGGATACAGGTGCAACTGCATCTCTGACGACCAGAAGTGTTCAGGGCTCTCACGTCATGGCTCATTCAAAGGATAAATGAGTACCATTCCAAAGATTAGAGTGCCAACATACAGTGAATGTCTCTTCAGAAAAAAAATCAAATAAGAAAGGTAATTTCACTCTCTCACATAGAAATTTCACCATTTTGTTTGTCTCCCAAATGACTGATCTACTTAGCAGATATTACATGTTGAAAGAAATTCAGATGTTACACAGCTTAAGTAGTAGGAAACTCCAGCTATTGAACTGTCTAAGTTGCTAAATCAGAGGTTCCTTTTTAAAAGCATGAAAATGACTGATGTATTTAGGGAGAACTCTATTTCTGCAAATGTGAAGGACTGAACAGATTTTCATCAGAACATTATAAAAAGTTTAAAAATAACTTTGACACATAGTTCCTGGAGGTTGAGTATGACTGTTATTTAAGTTGCTTCAATCATAATGGAACTAGCAAAGAAAATATTCAACCAGAACCATCCCAATTTCCTTTTATTCTTCATACCCACCTTGCATTAAGCACAGTATTACTGTGACATCTTGTATCCTCTTTCTCTGGGGGCTACAGGCATGAACAAAAGCCTTAGAAAAGCAACAGGAATCTGCACGGTGAGTTAGTGAGCTCTGGATCTGGAACAGGCTTTAATGCCACACTTGCTAGGACATGGATTTGTAGGCTTTTTTCACACCCAAAAGGCATTAATCTATTTTTTTTTTTTTTATATTTCACCAGGCATGATATCTTGGATTATCCAGAAAAAGTGAAGGGGAGTCTTCAGGTACACCATGTACCATCTGCAGAGAACAAACACACCCCCATCAAGGAGACTATGGACCATAAAAATGTTTCACCTGATAGAGAAGAAGCCTTGGGAGGGGAAAAGGAAGTTTCTAAGGTTCCATATCAGCAAAACTTCCTATTTCATTTCTTCTCTGTACATACACATGAGTACAATCCTAAAGATAAACTTGCTTTCTTGACTTCACATGCAGATTTTGCAAAGAGCCACCTCCTTTGGTTTGTGGCTTCTTCACTGCAGTGCTGTATTGTACAACTTCTGCAATCCTCCCAGAGCAGAATGCTGAAACCCATGGGTGTTAGTCTGACAAAACCAGATATTCTAAAGGACTGAAATTCAACAGAATCGTGGATGTTACAGAGGCCACCTCAGCTAACAAAGAGGGGAATGGCACTCCCTTCAGCAAGGCTTTAACTCACATTTTCACCCTGACTCCCAAAGCAAAATAAGTGGGTTAGTTATGCTCACTGTACATCAGATGCAATCTACATAAGTCACATGAGAAAGGGGCTTATGCCACTTTATTCACCTCCCAAGGATGACATGAATGGGGACGTGATCTCTTCCTCTGAATGAGTGAACGCACGTGGCTGTTGCTTCAGTGCTGATTAATTCCTGACAGCATGGGAAAAGATCTTACTGGTTACATTTACTTTCTTTTGCCCTGTTGATCACTTCCATCAGCATTCTCGTACTGTAATTCTTTGCAAGGAAAAAAAATAAATTAAAAAAGACAGGAAAACTGACTTGTTTCTGAATCAAATACACAATAACCTCTACAACACTGGCATATTGGTTTTCTCCATTCTCTTCACTTGTCTCATTGTTTCTCAAAAAGAAATTGGTTTGTGATGCTGGTTCTGGTGACTGAGGCCCATTTGCCCTCACTACACCTTGATTAACTCCAATGAGATCAGCCATGAAATATGTCAGCATTCACTTCAGGAAACTCCAGCAGAAACATGGCTCCATCAGGGAAAATTGCCAGAACTGTACAAATTTCCTAGAGACCAAATTCCCTACTCACTTTGAATAGGATCTTACTGCTAGATAATCTAGTTAGATTTGTACCATAGATAGAGGAGTTAAGGATGGCATATTCATCATTGGTATCCTCAAGTAACACAGCCTGTTCTACACAAAAACCCCTCTCTAAGTGCTCTTTTATTTCACTAGAGCCATTTATTTACCATTTCACCTATTACAGTCACACCAGATCCTAAGGATTCCATTCATGTACAGTTGAAACCAAGAGAATTTTTCTCTTAAAAATTATAGATACCTTTCTGTGCCTGCTTCAGCTTTATTGAGTCCTGAGTTTTATTCCCAGATGATCAGCAAATTTAAATATTCATGGTTGATTCCCTAGTCCAGACCTGACTACTAACGACAAAAAGTGAGGTGGCAGCCGCTCTCCCGGCTCTTGCTGGTGGGCTGTGTGGTCGGTGACTGTGGTTTGGTTAGTGGGGGGTTTTTGGTTGTTTTTCCATTTCTTTTCTTTTTCTCTCCAACTCAACTAGATCCACAATGGTTCACAAACACTCCAGAGCCGCTGGTGCTGGTGCCAGCAGGAGTGAGCCCACCCAGCCAAAGCCCCCTGAAGGACACAGCTGTCCCAGGCATGGGATGCAGGAGTGTCTGAGCCTGGCAGTCGTACCAGGGACAGTGACAGGCACTCCTGTGTGTGCAGTGAACAGGGCAATGAGCTGCCCTGTCAGGGGGCAGAGCTCAAGGAAAAAGTGGAAAGGCCAAGGAGTATTAGGGAGAGGGAAAGGGAAATAGACTGGTGGAGTCACAGCCTTCCAACCCTGAGAGAAGCTTGGCAGGAGTCAGAGCAGCTCTGCCTCTCCTGCCACCAGGCAGAAGGAGGAGACCAAGAATGGAAATGGGTCCTTGAATGGAGAGGTAAAAGAACCTCCTCCTGAGCCAACCACCTCCCCAGGTGCCCTGACAGAACAGGGACGAGGCCCTGGAATCAGGGTCAGGCAGATGATACTCAACAAAAAGATCTCTGTCTATCAGACAATCACAACCTTGGATGTCTGCTGGGAGCTCAACACAGCGGAGAAGAGGCAGTCTGGGAGATTCCTGGAGTGTATGGAGGAGAGCTTCCTGCTGCAGCTGGTACATGAACCTGCCAGGGCTCCTGCTGTTTACAAACAGAGAAGGGCTGGTGGGAGATGTGGTGCTTGGAGACTGGGGTACAGTGACCATGAAATGACAGAGTTCTCAATACTCGGAGAAGTAAGAAAAGGTATCAACAAAACCTTTGCCCTGGACCTCTGGAGGGCAGACTTTGGCCTGCTGAGAGAGGAGCTTGGGAAACAGCCCTTAAAAATAAAGGGGTCCAGGAAGGATGGACATACGTCGAGAAGGAAATCTTGAAGGCACAGGAGAAGCAGGCCCTTGTGTGCCAAAAGGTGAGCAGGTGGGGAAGACTTGGATCCTCACAAGCCTAGAAATTTGAATGTTTTGTAGGTCTCTGTTTTCTTCAATAGATTCAGTGGTGATTCTGCAACTTGAAACAAAACTAAATCCCACTGCCTGGGCCCTTGGGATCCAAGAGGAACCTGAAGCAGATATGCCTGTGTGGAAAGTGTGGGAGATGTTCCTGGTGATAAACGGGATGAATGCTCAGTCAGGGACTGAGCACTTTATGAAAGGATCAAAGCAACATGGCCTCCAGCAGAGCACAATTCCCACACCTCAGTCTGAGCAAGGTTTTGCACAAAACTCAGCTGTATGGGCTGTTGGCTACAGGAACTTCAGCAGGAACATGGGACTTTTATATTCAGAGTTTGGAGTTTGCTGCTGCTTACTTCACCTGTCTCCTTCTAAACATGATGTTCCTCCTGTGGTACTTAATTAGAACTTATGGATGAATAAACATCCAACACTGTGTAGCAGCAGCCAAAACAAACAAAATAAACAGGAACAAGCAAACCTCCCTTTCTCCCAGTGATTTCCAGGTGCTAAGTACAGGGCAAAGAGAGGCCCTAACATTTTTTCCCTGTTTAGCTGGGATAGCCTGTGCTCCTCACAGCATGCTCCTCTCTCACCTGGGAAGGACAGGCATCTCTTTGCCTTCACCCCCTGCACCATCCTCTGCATCTCCCAGGCACACGCTGAACAAGTGAGGGGCAGCTGCCCATTGGCTTGGTTACACACAGCCTGGGGAAATGCACCCTATGCTTTGGCCCAGCAGCTCCTCACCACAGAAAGGCCAGTTGTTCTGCAAAGGGATGCAGCAAGCCCAGCCCCAGGGAAACACCAGGACTCTCCCCTCCCCTTCCCTCTGCACGGGAGGTCACTCCGAGCTGAGTTGCCAGCTGGCTGCACTGGGTGCCCACAGTCGGTGACATGGGAATGGGGCCATACGGGGGCTCTCAGAGCGTGTTCAGGACAAGGGCACAGGCACAGATGGTACAGCTCATGTGCTCTTACCACGGACTGCAGGGGTGTCTCTGCTCTGGTGGCCTGGAGCCCCTACTCACCAAACTGGTGTCTGCAGAGCTGTTCCTCTCCTGTGTTCTCGCTCCTCTCTCCAGCTGTAACTGTGCTGTGCAGTAACTTCTCCCCTTTCTTAAATTTGTTATCCCAGAGGTGCCACCCCAATCACTGATGAGCTTGGCCTTGGCCACTGTTGGCATTGGACACAGCTGCAAAAGTGCTGCAAAAGCTTCTGGAAGCTTCTCACACAAGTCACTCCTGCAGCCCCACCCTCAACCCCTACCAAAACCTCACCATGCAAACCCACTACATATGTCCACAAGTCACAGAAATAATAAAATATTAGAACATTAGAGCCACTTGTTATTTATCAAGATATCATCTCAGGTAACATAAAAGATTAATATAGCAGTTATTCCCTTAGAAACAAAGAAAAATACATAGACCCACAGACCTGAACATAAAAATAAATTATCAGAAAAGATAAAAATATTCCATTTGCAAAAAAACCCAAAAAAGAAACAACCAACCAAAAAAACCCCACCCAAACCAACAACAAAACACCACCCCAAACCCGTTGTTTGCTTTACTGTTTTTTCCTGTCTTTTAAAACTAAACTTTTACAGTATATGAGGCAGAGTAAGCAGTAAAAATGAGTCATCTCCTCCTGCCATGGGCAGCTGGGTGATGAACAGTGTTCTTGGTCTGGGAGACGGGGCACTGTGAGACAGAGCCACTTTGTCTCCCACTGAGAGTTGTTGATTTGCAGACAGATGTTCCCTTGATCCTCAGAGATGGCCCTACTCGGATTTTTCTAGTAGATATTCTTTGATCTATTCCCTGATATCTTTACAAATGACAGCTTTGTTTTTTCCATCAGATTAAGATATCATCCCTTGCCATTTTGCAATAAGCACCACTGGGGCAAGTGCTGCAAACAGCTTGGCAGCAAATGGAGCAGGACAACCTCAGCCACCTGGAACATCTGCCTTCTCTGGGTCTGTCACAGCCTCAGGAGTGACATATCAACCACAGCCAGTGTGTCCTGGAATAAGCTGAGCATCATTCGCTTCACCCTCTTGTCTTGCACTGCACTGGCTTTGCCTCACCTCGAAATCAGAGACTTTGGAAAGAATCTCAAGCCAAGCCTTGCACCCACAGCAGCACAGCTGGTTTGTTTCCCCAAATAACCCCCAGTTCTTATTTTACAAACGATCTGAGACAGAGCAAGGTAGGGAGTTTTGACATTTAGCTTGCTGTACTCACTGAAAGATCTCTTCCTCTGCTTTGCTTTGCTTTCTGTTTGCTCATTTTGTAAACCAGGCTCCTTGACTGAGATGACTCGGATAGATACACCCCTAAAGATTGATCCAGCTTAGGAACCAAAGAAATGCCACACAGAAACACAAGTCTCACATTTTTATCTATCTCTGGAGTCCGAAGGCATATGGATTGCAGGGGGTTTTACCCAAAGGACTGCAGAAGACAGAACGTTCCAGAAGGAGCAATTTAAGGGAGGAGAACAAAAAGAGGCATGCAGCTGGTCAGACAACAACTCCAGATACTGCCAACTATTGTGAAACAAATCAGCCAAAGCCCTCCTGATTTCCATGATGGACACACCACGTTTCCAAGATACAAGCACAGCAACATTTCATTCCCCACTTGTGAAATCTGTGACTGCCCCAAAGAATCCACTAATGCAACACTGCAAGGTTTGATTGACTTATTCCCTTGCAATGTAATTACTGGGATTCAAAGCACATTTCTCAGCCATGGTGCATACTGAAAAACGACCTCACCTCACTATTAGGCAATTCTTTGCAGGCACAGCCCAAAACAATACGAAAAAGCATCCCAGTAATTATCAGCCTCCGGTGCTTGGCTGCCATACCTTATCCTTGCTTCTGACTCTTCCTAATCAGCAGGTAATTCTTGGAAATCTCTCGGTCATTCTGTGAGAAAACTGTTTTCCAGTGCTTTACAAAGCCTGTACATACACATGTAGTGCCTCCACAAAAACATCCTCCTCCCTGAGCTCCAGCCTACAAAACATCCTTCTAATCTCCCAGGAACACATTCCCCATTCACTGTGTGCCACTTCAGACAGCAGCTGGCACGAGCCAAGCGAGAAAGGGTGTGGTGCAGTTCAATCCCCTTTGGAGGCACTGCCCCACCAGTGCCAAAAGCTCTCCTGCAGCCTTTGGGAGAATGCTGCACTTTCCCTTCCTGACCCCCAGTTGGGAACCCACTGCTTCAAACCCTTCTGCTCTTTCCTGCTCATGACCAAAATGATGATTTGTACAGACAGACACTGTAACTACTCCCAGAGCTGAAATTCTCGCCGCCTCTGGTTACCATCCCAGAGCTGTGCAGGTGAGACCCATGCACAGGACTCCAGCACCTCCAGGCAGGTGTTCAAGGAATGCACTCCATCATCTCTTTACTCCTGCCTTTGCCATCACAGATTGTCCTGCCCATCTCCTCCTCACCACTTCATCAGTGGCAGTACTGACTAACACTCCACAGATACAGGATAACTGTGAACCTGTCTAAAAACCAGCACTAAAACTCCACTGACCTGTGGATCATTCACAGACAAACAGCTCAATGACTGATCAGAGTTTTTCTCTTTTAAAGGTGGCAGAAATGTGAGCTGGATGGCAAACCAGGGCATTTGAATTCATGCTGCCAGCAGTTCTCACAGCAGATGTATTTGCATTCTCTCTGCACACCAAAGTGTCTCTCAGAAGCCTTTACCAGGGATCCCTGCAAAGGATGCAGCTGGGCTGAAGCCAACAGTGTTACACACAGCTAAGGATGCCAGCTCAGCCTTCAGGCACAGACTTGCTGCAATGAGACAGCAGTGGCAGGAAACACATCCAAAGTTTCCAGCACAAATATCACAACTGTGTCAGATGTGATCACAAGTGGTAACGATCACAGAGACCACAGATTTCAGCCCTGGCCAGCAAAACACAAAATAAACCGAGAATTGATTTAAAGATAGAATCAGATCCTAAACAGAAAATGACAAAATTGAAGTTAAAAGCAACCAACACATACTTAAAGAAACAGCATTATAAACAATGAATGGAGGGTGGAATTAGTCCACAGTATCTCTGAATATCAACTGGCAGTTCACCTTCAAACAGAAAAGACAGCCCCACAACTGTTAAGGTGATTCCTTACGTCAGGCAAAGCAACTGGCAAGAGGTGATTCTTCTTAGCAGCATGTTGAATTATGTATCTGTACATAAACCTTAAATGTGTATTTTAATTTCACCTAAGTAAATTACCAGCATAAATCCTACCCTTCTCAAATATCTCTGAATTTTTAATTAACCTAATATCATCATTTCAACCAGGCAGTCAGAAACGATGAGTAACATATGATTCATATTCAGAAGTAAATGCACCTGCTTTTCAACAGCATTTCTAATTACTGGCTCATTTTACCCTTGAAAAGGCAAAGAAGCCAATTCGGGTCCTACTGTTTTTAGCCAGTGACGAGTCCTTTCAGCTCACCAGAAATGGGTAAGAAATTGCTGTGTTCTCAGTTTGAAGGACATGCACCCTGGCAAACTGAACACATTGCCAAAACACATCATTTTATTTCTGATCTGCAGCTCTTCACCAGAAGCTTCCACCAGACAAGATTTTGCCAAGAACACTTCAGCTTTGATTTGCAGTGGTGCCCCATCAGTGATGACCTTTGGTCTGTGCCACAATGATGGAGGCAGTGCCACCATATGTTAATACAACAAAGTGCTTATTTCTGATGTTACAGACAACAGGAAAGCAAACAAACATGGGGTTTGAACACTTAAGTGTCCCTTAGAAACACTGCAGCAAACTACAGTGAGACTGTGAGGAAAGTCTTTACTGAGCTGCCTCCTCTTCCTGACAGGATTACATGTGTTAGGAATAATCAGGGAAGCAAAGGGACCTCTGCTTCAGAGGTGGTTCACCCTTTCCACTCTGAGCACTTGGTGTGTCCAGGCCACACTCCAGAAGGCTGATGGAGCTCTCACATAGATCTGATATGCATTTGACCACTGGAATATGCACGTGACACAGGGTGTACCTGCTGAAGTTTTCAAACCCTCCAGCACAACTAACACGTGACAGATTCTCACACAGATTCTCCCTGCTAGTTCTCTGACCAGCTTGGCTGTCAGGTTCCTCAATGTTACCATCATTATCTTGATTTGTAGCACACTGGTAAATCCTATACATCTTCAAAGCAAAAAATAAACTGACTTGTGGTTCAAGCTGTATAGATTTTACTCACAGCAGCTATCTCCTTCTGACATCTACCTCTAAATTGCTTGATATAATGAGAGTACCAGGCCTGCCATGCTTCCTTTCCTTGGTGTGCTAACTCATATTTTAGATCAAAACAATACAAAAGGCATGAAAAACACACGAGTCAAAAATGGTTATGTCCTCCATTTATCAATTTTAAACCATCACTTCAACATTTTAAAGACTCTGTGCTCTAGTTATGAAAGTCCCTTCAGAGCTGTAAGAAAAAAGAATGTTCTAAGATTCTTGGGTGAAAGAAACAAAGGCAGGCATGTCTTGTATTGCATCCCCATCATGTTGCCAGTGCTCACTGCTGAATGGCAGGAGATTTTTCTATTTAAAACATGGCAAATGGCAGGAGTATTTTTCTATTTAAAACAAGTAACCCAAAGCCCATAGGCAAAAAAAAAAAAAGTACTCAAATTTATTCTAGATGATATGAAAATACGAATGTCCTAGTTCACTCTTAAATAATCACAAACAACGCTGACAACGAGAAACTACGGGCTTTAGTTTGCAGAGATTTGATACATTCATAAAAAGATGCAGCAGTTCTCAGGAGCTCCTTAAAGCAGATTTGTTGACAACTGGGCTTAAGTGACTTCAATAAACACACAAATTACTGCACAATCTCTGGGTTACAAATGGTTCCAGTTGAGTTAACTTGAGGAGTTATTTCTTTGTTTTCCCTTTTTTTCCTTCCTAAAAAGATTCATCAGTTATAATCACATCCATACTGTGTCATGCAACCTGCAATAAAGTCCCCTTCATATCCAGCATGAAATGCAAGTGTGCAAACAGTGTAACAACCATGCAGAGTGAAGAACTCCCACCCATGAGTTAGCAAAGGGACAAACATCCCCAATAAATACCAACTAAAATAAAACCCCCAATCTGCCATACAAAGAATCGAGTAAGAGTCATTTCAGGTAGCCAAGGAACCAGCTTTGTGTGAAGCCAAGAGAAAGGGGGAACTCTGAGTCTTTCAGCAGCAAACTGGAAACAGAAAAGTCTGGGCAAAGGCAGGATCTAATCATGACTAGTGAGATTCCTTGGAACAGGCTGTGATTCTGTAAAAATCGGTGGCCTCAGTGACTTGGCAACAAACCAGACCCTAAGAATTCAGTAATTTGAAGTGAAAAGAAAGCACCAGGTTCTGGTCTGATTTGCACAACAAATTCAGAAAAAGCAGAAGGAAACCTTGAGCTTGCACCCCAGGAAACAGATGGAGTAAATATTTTTCATTTGATGTGCCTTCTAATTAGCGAAAAATGTCCCCTGGAAGCAAAAGCAGATACAGCCCTGATAAAATTAAACATGGAAAGTTTTAAACAAGACTAACTTTCAGTTTGGAAAAGGCAGAAATGGACCAGTCATTTCTTCAATGGAGACAAAATATCAAGCAGAATGAATGAATGGAATGGAATTACTGCTTCAGTGTATCATATTTCTCATTACTGACGGAGGTGTTTTCCAGAAAAGCTTTACCTTTCTCACAATGACTTCCTGTGAATCCAGAAGGGCAGACACATTTGTTTGGGGCTACACAAGTCCCACCATACCTGCATCCTTCTTCACAGAATGCTGCAAAATAAAAGGAGTATGTGGGTAAAACACCATTTAAAAAAATATTATGTATTTTCAGGATAATAAGAACAACATCAAAATTCTAAGCAATCAATAGAATTCAACATATTAAAATTCAGTCCACCTGCAAACACAGAGAGAAATAACTCAAGTGACAAGAGGAAAACTCTCAGATTACACCGCAGGCAAATCCCCTCAGCAAGGAAAGATTAGTAACCATGTGGAAGAAGAGAGGGAGAAATACAAGGGATGATTTTAACGGGGCTGATCTGCTCTCAGTTATACCAAATGTGTATTAGAATTACAATGCTCTGGTAACCCACAGAAAACAGGCTGCTGAGATGGTGTTAATCACTTTGTTCCTCACTTCCATCAAATAAACTTCACTGAAATGTCTGCAAACACACAACATTTTGCTTTTCAAATTTTAGTGTAAAGGACATTTTGTGGAATCAAGAAATTAATCATGATGAGAGTCACGACTGGAAACAGAAGGAAAAATAAAGTGGATAAAGGCTCCACTGAGGTGAGATTCTTGACAGAGCAGTACCCAAGTTCTTTAGAAGTATTTGACCAATAATTAGGATTTGAAACAACTGATGGGTCTCATCTTTTCTTGTGAGCACCGTGTGATGTTCCTCTTACTTCCAGTTGAGAGGAAGCCCACGAAGTGTGCAGTTATGCAGGTTAATTTTCTTTATTTTTGTTGTGTTTGTGCAAGCGGCTTGGAAAGGAAATGAGGACACATCTATTTGGTGGTAACTTGGGTAACACCTTTGGCACAGCTCAGAGCAGGCCCTGCCCCAACACACTCCCCCCTCCCTCCACAGGTGACCCACCAAGTCTGACTGCACTGACGAGGGAAGTTACAATTAATATTTAAGCAGCAGCTCTCTGCATCTAAGCTAATAACAGATCTGCAAAGTGTTTCCTGCAAGCTAAAATCACAGATGGAGAGTTGACAAAGAGATGTTACAAATGCTAGGAAAAGGCTTAAAGTGCTAGATAACAGAAGAAACGTTTCAGATTTATTTTCCAGTGCACTAAAAAGAAAAATAAAGTGAATGAAGTACTAGGCGATAAAAAGAATCTTTTGCAACCGTTAACCACTTGGAGGAAAAAAAAAAGCCCATCATCACATCTCGTGACTGAACTGATAGACGCATCTGCCTCCCTGTAAACAGACAATTCATAGCATGCCATGCTGCTTTATGGGGGAGGGCATGGGGAGAAGATGCTGCAGTGGTTCAGAGAAGACAGTGGCACAACATCTGAGCACTGCTGTGACTGGAGTGGTGTGCAGACAGCACAGCTCCTGCCCAGTAACACCTCTGCTCATCAATGCACACACTCCATATGGGGATCTTCTAAAGTGCCAATTTCTACTGCATGGGAAGAAGAGAAATATGGTTTAAGAGCAGTATTTTGTGATTTTTTGTGTATAAATATTTGTAGGAAATTATAACTGTGCAGAAAGCTGAAAGTATGAAATACAGCTCTAAAATATATAAAAAACCGTGCTGAGACTCAAAAGATTCCTTCCAGAAATCTTGAAAGTTCGCTCATCTCTACTTTCAGCATTCTCAGAGAAAGTGCAAGTTAAATTCTACATCTGCATTTTTTCTCATTTGAAATTGAGTGTAAGCAGAGACCTCTGGGAAGTAGTAATACATTTCTGCAAACATAAAAGACCTCAAATTTGTGGCAGAGCAGATATAAAGGGAAAAGAAAGTTAACGGCAAAAAAAAAGTGAATAGTTTATCCTTAATATACCTCCCGTTGTTCTGGGAAAGAACTGCTTGAGGCTCTTAAAAAAATTCACAAAGGGCACCAAAAAGATGGTGTTTATTGTCTCCAGCAATCATGCATGGCCACTGGAAGTTATTAGTGCTGATAGAGATAGGTGGGCAAGAGGGATTCAGACAGAGCACTCGTGCACTTCCTTTGCCACCATAATGGATACCACCAACTTACTCATGGGAAATGTCTGCTCCTCACAACAAATCCTATTAGCAGGCCAGCAGTGAGGTGGAGCTTCCTTCTCTTCTCTTTTACAGCTTCTGACAGAGAAAGGCTAACGAGACAGGGCTGGCCATGTAACAGATTCTCCCATCAGGCTCATGCTGTGCTCCATGCACAGGCACAGCCAGGTGTGCCAGTGACACCTGGGACAGGCACTGGGCTGCCTGCCATGGGCCAGACCCCGCCTTTCTCCTCCTTCCTACACAGCCATATCCACACACACCTCCTGTGTGCACAGCCAGATGTGCCAGCACCTGCTCAGCATTTTGGAATGTCACCACAACAATACTGCTACAGGGACACCCTGAGGGGGCTGTTAGAAGGGACTCTGTACTGTCCAAGAGTCACCCAGGCACCAGATGCTGAAGGATGAAGCTCAGGAAAAAGCTGAGCAAGGGCTGCAGAAGGAAGGAATTCAACTCTCCTTTTCAATTTCTGTAGATGATGAAAACTCCTCTGCAATACAGACTATGTTTGTCTTTATTGTTTATCTTTATGTGATTCCTTCTTATATTTTCGTGCAAGAAAAGAAACCCTCAAGGAGGAGTTCCAGCATTGTCCTGCTGTTCCACAAACCCTCCCATTCCTGCACTGTGGACTTGTAGGAAATGGGAGCGTCAAACCCACAAATCTGAGAACATAGTTACAAAATCAGAATATTTGTCTAAAGGCAACTTTCCCTAACTGATAGAAAAATGGTTCACAGTATCACAGTGCAGTACTGACAGCACTGCTTTAAATGTTAAGAATGCTCAGTATCTCTAATAATAGGTAGACAGTTTCAATTGCTAGCAATTCTACCAAACTTCACTTATTTGAACTCTTCTTTAATAGTTTGCCTCTGGCTGAAGCCTTTTAGAGCATTTTATCAAAATTCATTCATTTCCAACAGTGAGATTTTTCCTTTAGACCATTAGCAGAAGAATAATTAAGGAAAAGCTTTACATCCTCTGCACTTGTGCCTTATGGACAAGAGAACCCAACCCAGGCAGAGCTCAGCAGCTGAACAGAGCTCAGCTGGAGTGCCCAGGCTCTCCTGAAGCTGCCTGTGCTTTGTTATGTCTTACGGGCTCAGGGATATGGATTTCCATGGTGGTTCAGATCCCTCAAAATCAAGAATCTGTCTGGAGGGGGTGGGATCCACCAGCAGCACAGTTATGAACCCTGACTGCAGACTCCCTCCTACTCAGAAGAGGCTAACACAAGACAGATAAATCATGGCTGGATGGAACATTGCTGATGTGTTCCCGTAAGGCTCGGCAATTATTTGCAGGCTGCCGGCCTTGCTGAGAAGGACAGTGGGTACTGAATTTACCAAACGGCTTTATCAGGCAGATTGAGGGAGGGCAAAGCCTACACAGGTGCACTTCCTTTGTTAGGAGGCTTATTCAGTATTCTGTGTGGAAAGGAAATAGAGTCTATTGATTTCAGGAGGCTCCTGCCAAGGTGAACAGACCTCTGTGATGCCAACCGGTTTCTCCACCAAAATAAAAGCCTTTATTGGACAAAGACCTTCCCTAAGCAGACACAGTTTCTCGGCAGAGGAGGAGTTTTATTTTAGATGCACATCCTCCTTGATGATGAATCTGTGGGAAACAGAAACAGCCCAAATGGTCAGTCTGTTGAATATGTTATTTTGTGATGATGTTGGAGGGACAGGGGAGGGTCACTGTGGAGCCCCACCAAGAGCAGCAGGAAAATCCCCCCCTCTTGGCCATGCACAGGCTGCACTCTCCCAGTTTGTGTCTGTGCCACCACAGGCAAGCAGGGACTGCCTCAAACACCTCACACTTCCAAGTGCGATCCGGTAGTTATCAGAAAATATTTGTACTTTAACAGAGAAAATATTTGAGTTAAATTAATAAATAAAGAAAACCAAGTAATCACTCTACAAATTTAAAGGAATATTACTTGACTATGAAGAGATACAAACCTCCCAAATAAATCAGGTATTTATATCAAATATTATTTCTTGATATACTGAATGCCTGTGAAATGAAAAATGAAAACCAGGGACATTCAGGAAAGGCAAGGAAGGGGTCAGGCACAGACTGCCTGGGTAAACAAAAATATGCAGCTTTGGAAGAGATATGGGCTGGTGTAACTGTACAAGCAATATGATAATCAATTGATGGAAAGACCACAGTTTCATTAGCTGATTGAATTTACTCAGACAAGTATGCACAAGGGCACAGCTGATAACAATCCAGCTATGTGAGCCAAATACCAGAGCAATTGGATGATCCCCGTTGCTGGGGTGGGTTCAGAGAAGAGCTGAGGAAGTAAAGAGCAAACACACGACCATAATCAGGGAGCAGCAGAGGTTCTGTTCTTCTTCTCTGTGCTCAAGGGTGACACTATCATCTATAAAAGTAAAAAACTCTTTTTGGTTCAGTGAACTGCATCCTCTGGGTACAGGGTGCAACTTATTTCACACACACGTCTGCCAAATGCCACTGGAGTCCTTTCACAGCTGGCTGGAGGCAGAGAAGGACAAATGTGGCAGGGATGAACTTTGGGCAAAAGAACTGTCCTGGAAAATGTTCATCCCACGTGTTGGAGCAGGAAGGGGGGTGTGGGTCAGTTCATCAGTCAGGGCAGACAAACCCTTAGCTGGGCAGTTCCCACTCTGGTGAGTGGCTTCCAACCTAGTTTATGCTTCTGCTTTTGTATGTGATGTGAACGAGGGTTATTCAGTCCAGGAAGAACCCGACACCTCGGGCCTTCCATCAGCTGATTGTAAGTGTTCATTTCTACATTAATTTTCTAGAAATTTCACTTAGAAGAGTTCCTTTGCAAACACAATTAGCGTAATTGCTGCCCAGTGCAGTCAGGATCCCAAATGCTGGCTGTACAAAGCATGGAAGTGTATCAGAGCTCAGTCTGAACAAAGGTCAGTGACCTTGGATTAGGGTTTGGGGATGGGGGGGTTTCAAAGCACCCAGAGAAGCATGAAGGGATTCTTTCCAATTCAGCAGGCAACACACAATGAGAGTAAAGATGGAAAAAGGGGCAAAATACCAAAGTCCCTCAGCAGGATTATACAGAAAACCAAATACATCAGGAAGGAGCTATGCCAGAGATATTGGATACAGGCACACACCCCTGCTGTGGGAGTTTGAGTGTCCATGTATGCCCTTGCATGCAATACAACATTTATCAGTGATGAACTCCCATTTAGAGTCTGTCACCAGGCTGGTTCAGCTGATGCAGCAGGGATCTTTTCAAGCACCAGTGCTGTGTCACACAGCACCTGCAGAATGAAGATGTAGGTGAGTTTGGAAGGCTGGGTTTGAGATCTCAGCACTGGGCCCTCTCTCTGCTGTTCTCTGATGCTGAATTCTCTGGGTGCTGGTGTTCTGCTTGACTGATGTGCAGCCAAGCTGTGGCCATTTGTAGGCAAGCAGCAGGTCATCCATCTGGGGGCTTTCAGGGTGGGCTCAAGTGCTGTTTGGCTGCAGACTTGTTATGAAAAATGAAACCTAAACTCCTTAAAGTAAGTGCAATGAATCACCATGATAAATACTGATAATTTCCTTTGTACTACCCCAATAATGGAACTTACTTTTGAATGTGTAAGTTACCCACCTTGATCAATACATTTTCACCTAAAATCTTTCCCCATGAACAAACAAGCTGTATTTAATGAAATTAACTCAGAAAGCACATTGAAGGGACAGAATGTGCCCACTCTGCTCTACTGGTGGAATGGTACATACAACACCCTTATGGATATCAACCTTATTTTATGGCTCTGAGCACAGATACGTGACAATTTTCCACAATGTATTTGAAAAAGACCAATAGAAGCAGTAAGAGACAAAAGTAATATAATAAAATTTGCCCTGTGATATATTACACTTTTGAAAGCATCTCTCACATCCCCAGATAATTCTGTGCTAAATAAATATTCTTGTTGCCGTTTTACTGCTCTGCTTCCTCAAGGCCAGACTCTTCAATATTTTCAGTGTCCCATTTAAGCCAACTGCAGGTGTCTGTTTAGTAACCTAATAATAAGCATGACAAAACAGGGCAGAAACTTCTTCCCCAAACCCACTGAACATTCGCTTCAAACTTCAAGTCAACAGTTAAAACTCTAAAGCCAAGCTGCAATTTCCTTGAGAACAACCTGATACCACTGGAGTTTTCCTCTGCCTCACATCGGTGTGCTTGTTGCACTCCTCAGCTGTTTAAACAAATGGGGATGGAATAATTTATATTTACTAACATAACACAGTCTCTTTAGAAATCAGTTATGCTTAATCAATCTTAATGTAAGGATAAAGGAGCATGTTCCAGAAGCACAAAAGAAGTATTTTCCCTTGCCTGATCTATTATCACAACTTTAGAAAGACTTTGATTCAAATCTCACACTGAATTCAGTAACAGCACGTGCAATGCAAGGTCTGTTTGGCCTCAATACATGGAATATTTCAGAGGAGATAAAAGCAGCTTTCTAGCAAAGTGCTCTTTGCAGATCTCCCACCCTGGTGTCCCAGTCCATACAAACACGCTCTGCAGACACATTCAGCACCTGACTGGCTGGATTACCCCTAAGGACAGACAGACAGGCTGCCAATTCACTGTTCCTGCCTTGCCCTGTAGCACTGACAGGAACCTTCACCAACAAACCCCAAGCCTGTTTACCAGGGAGAAACAGTCTCAACGTGAGAGATTTACTCTATATTGCTAAATGAAACTCTCCCCAAGCACCTTCCAGTAACTGACTATAATGAGAAACACCAAAGTGTTCAATTAAGCTGTAAAGAAATGCCAAAAATGTTAATAAAACATTATTTTATGGTAATTCTCTATATGAGGAACACCATCTTTTGAAATGGTAGAGAGACTTTAAGAAAGCATTTTCAGTCACAGCAGGAAGCAAGGATGTTGCTTGGGTGCAGTCACAGCCTCCAAAGTCTTACATTCAGCAACCTTCTTCTTAAGCCTGTTCGTGCCTTATTGCAAACCCAACAGCTGAAACTGCAAACAAAGGCTTGTCTTGAGAGCTGCCCAAAATATGCTGGAGTCAATCAAGGAGTTACTGACAGCATTTATCTATCTGAAGGTGACATTACTGGGAGGGAGAAAATGAAAATGGGAAATAAAATGGCAGTGGGATTTGCAGGTCTGGATCAAGGATGTGTAAAGACCAATAATTTACACAGACATGAAGATACTTTGAGCTGTGTCTTTTTAAAAAAGCACACTAAAATTCAGGTGTTCTCTCTCATTGTCTTAATATTCTGCTGCAAGGAACAGCTACAGAGGGATCTCTGAAAACCTCTTCTAAGGGGCTTTTTCACCACCTTTTAAATCTCACTCCACTCAAAACAAAATCCCTTTTCAAACACCTGATTGCATTCCAGTGACCAACACCAGAAGGGTGGGAACTGCCAGTTCCAGAGATCCCAGCCCTCTGCTGACACAACAGGAAGGACCTCAGCAGGTGAAGCCTTCGGAGCTCCCCACAACACCCACCCAGCCGTCACTCCTGATCAGGAGAGATGCCATGTAAGACACAGACACTGCCCCAGCAAGGAACAGCACTCCCATTAATCTCCATTACAGAATGTACCTCACCTTGCAGGCTCTAACAGATAAAGGTCTGAACTGACTGAGGACGCTGCCAAGGCGGCAATCAAGGGGTGAAAAGCCCCGGATGCCACGAGCAATGCCCCAGGGCACGCTGTCTCATTCAGATCCAGTGTATATGAAACACAGAGAGTAACCAAGAAAACAAAGGTGGGGGCAGAGAGGTTCAACCACAGTGCTAAAACACAGCACTCTAAAGACTGACTTCTCTTAGGTAGATGTGGGTAACTTCTGCACTCCTGCACTTCCTCTGACCTTCACAGTTCACGAATCAAAAAGAGAACAAATAATTGGAGACAATTAATCTCAGCTCTTACCTGCACTTTAAATCAGAAAGTTTTTCAGTAGCTAAAATAGTACCACAGCAGATTATTCTAAAAAAAATACACTAAAATAAAAGTATCTTTTTAGCAATTATTTTCATTTTCCCTGTGGCAAAGGCATGTTCATCTCAATACCTGGATTCAGCTAACAATCTCACCAAATTAGTTTTGTACATAAGAAAAGATAATAAACTTCAGTAATTTTATTTCTGAAAGAGACACCAGATTTTTCAAAAGGGAAAAAAAAAGGCACTGAAAAGTGATATTGTTCTCACTGTTGCAGAGACATTTCAGTTAAAGGCAGAGATTGCTTTTCTCAAGCTGGTGTGACAGCAGGTGTAATACACATCACCATCAGCTTTATCATCCTCACAATACCTTGCTTTTAAATAAATCCTTTCATCTCAAGCTCTTACACATTATGAACAATTAAGCCTTACAACCCCCCAGTGAAGAAGATGCATTAGGAGTCTGAACCTGCCAGGCACTTCTACAGGACAGAGTTAACTGCAGAAATATAATTCAATAAGGAACGAGTTTAACAAGTAAGAGCAGAAAAGCAAATATCATCTTTGTGTGTGTATAATCTTTGAATGAGCCAAGAGCATTTTAGAAACCCAAGGGGCCACCCTCCCTCCCAGTGTCAATTAGTAAATCTATACCAATTTACACAGTGCCTGAGAATTTACCCTCTGAATTCTTGGAGCTACAAGACTCCAAGGAGTACATCACTGTCACTATTTATGAGATCCATGCTGCTGACTTGTGTCTTTACATACACGTGTAATCATGCAAATATTTTAGCTAATACCTGGAAAACATTCACAGTGTTGACTTGAGTTTCTGCCCCCTGTTCCCTGTCTCTATTTTTACTGCAGAGAACTGAGTAGTATCATGTTGGGGAATGGTAAAGGGAAATGAGATACAGACCCTTGGTGGCTTTTTACAGAGCAGTGTCCCCTTGGTCACAAACCTGACTTCAGTGATTCTGCATCGTGCACTCTGTACTTTGCTGTACAGGCCCCAGCACAATGTCTTGTGCTTCAAGACACCAAAGGAATGAAAAACCCCTACAACTGGTTTGATTGTCCTTTAGATTGGGCATACTGGGAAAAATGTCCTCACCAAAAGGGTTGTCAAGCACTGGCAGAGGCTGCCCAGGGAAGGGCTGGAGGCCCCATCCCTGCAGGGACCCAAAAGACATGTAGATGTGGCACCTGGGTGTTGGGGCAGGGCAGCAGCAGGTTGGGTGGCAAACACGAACATCACATTGCAGAGCCCAAGAGATCGAGAGAGGGCCTTGCCCTGCACCCAGAGGGAGATCGACTGAATGTGCACTGTATATGTGCTCCTGGTGTTGTTTCCTATGCCATGATACAATGTTATGCACCCCAGTTTGTACTCCAGTTCATTTCCCAGTTCCAAGATGTCTCCCTCGTTTACCCTTCTAGATTGTTCTCCCCTTTACCAGAAGCTGTTGTACCCCCATGTTTTGTGCTGTGGCTTCTCCCATTCCCCCTCTTCTTTAGCCTTAATGGAATGTTCTTCCCCATCTCCTCCCTCCTTTTCCTTACAAGGTCTGTTCCTCCCCTAGTTACCAGTTCTGCCCCTAGTACAAGCTCCGCCCCTTCTAACCTGGTAAAAGCCGTCCCAGCCCAGCAGGAACCTGAGGGGAATAAAGCAGCCCTGTGTTTCCAGCCCAAAGCATCTCAGGCGTGTTGGATTCCTGCTGGGTCCGTTCCTGTGTCCCCTGGGTGCCAACTGGCCACCATTGGCACCAGGCAGTGCCTCACACGCACTCCATACACAACAGCCATGAGGGCATCAAACGCCATTTCCTGAGGGGAACTGGGGCTTTATGGGGCTCTGAGAGGAAGGTTCCAGAGCTGGGACGGGATTGGGTGGAGAGCGTAACCATGGCAACGGGGCAGCCAATGGGCGCCAAAGGCGGGAAAACTGACCAATGAGGGGCCAGCACTCAGGGCGAAGGCGGGAAAATGGTCTGAGGGGAAGAAAACATGGAGGACAAACCAGGGAAAGGCTATGAGGGGGAAAAAAGGGGTGGGTGGTACACAGAGCTTTTATAACCAAAACCTGTACAATAAACACCACCTAAACTAAACTTCCCTAACAACAGTCTTGGAATTGAGGTCCCGATTTCTTCACTTTATTGTCATTGTCATAGATGCACCTGCAATGGTATTGGCTCCAGGTTTCACAGGACCCGCATTCTCCCACACTTGGGGCCATGGTTTAGGGATGGGATGGGCAGCACTGGTTCCAGTCGGTCTGGAGGAACCTGAGGTCTTTTCCAACCTTCAGGAGCCCACGATCCTGTTGAAGGTGTTGGAACTCCTCAGAACTGCAGCACTGACAGCCCGGTGTGTCTGTCCAAAAGCTCCTTTCCCGACACACACAAACCACTCCAGACAGAGTTTGTTGCTTCCCAGGCTGATAATGGTGCTCCAGCAGCACCAGGGCACATATGCTGTGTAGACTTTTTTAGCACTTTGGATTCATTTAGGATTATATGGTTCAGCATCAATATGAAATATCTGTCTTTTGCTCTAGCCTGGTAACGCTGCACAGCACAGTTTCAATGCAGGAAAAATAAAGCACCATAAAAGACAGCTGTAATCCCTCCATCAGCTACAGTGAGTGCTCCTAATGGAGCAGGATTTCACAACAGAGTTCCAGCACCACCTTCGTAGGATATCACGTTACAATGTTTAGTTTGCAAAAACTCACTACATGAATACTTGCTATATTTCTTGGCAATGCAACATTTAATTTTATGGTGCATAAAACGCATTTCTCTTAACAGATGTATCAGTTCCCTGGTACCATGACTAAACTGCTTCATGCCCATAAATGCTGTGTGGGGAACTGGCATTTATTTTTGTTGTTGTAGCACACACTTCTGCTTGTTCCTACCATCCTGTTTCCCTGAGTAACAACAAATTCAGCTTTGACTGCTCTGAACAGACTCGATCACGTGCATGCCACGTATGTTCTTACATACATTTCATGATTATGCTGAAAAAGCGTCCCAGCCACCCATCCTAAAGTGCACAAGGGTTACAAGACTTTTTATAGCTATGAAATTACTACTACTAATAATAAAACAAACTAAACAAAACAATAAAAAACAAACTAAACAAAACAAAAACAAATAAAATTGCAATGACAAAAAATTTCCCACAAAATGCAATTCAGCCTTTGGCCTGTCAGAGGTTCCTTCTGGACTTCCTAAGTCCAGATTAAATGTTCCATTTAATCAGTCCTGTCCAAAGTATTTGGTTTTGCTCTATGTTGAACCATTTTAGGATGGAGCAACACAACTGCAGCATTGCCTGACCAATTGCAGGCAGACCAGGGGCAGAGTGACTGTGGGCACCCCCAGCCACACAGCACTCGTGTCCCTGTGCAGATCCTGGCACACACCCCACAAACAAACAGGCTCAGGAGGTGATCCGGAAGAGACAAAGGCACAGTCACCTCACCTGATTTGTGGAAATTCCTCCCTAAATCAGTTGTGACATGGAGCAGGTATGATCCATTTCATGGTGAGCTTTTCCAGCTGCCTGCTGGGACTGGCTCTTGGAAAGCAGTGAGGAGGCATTTTTGAAAACTGTTTCTCCTGTTTCTGTTCTCAGTATCCTCATACTGAGACTTCCTGCAATGTGGTAACAGCAACTCTGGCAGGTGATGAGCTCTCAACTTCATTAAACCCAAACTTAACCCACTCCCATCCTGCCCTCTGATGCACTTACTGGAGCTTGGAGAGGCTTCACTAAAATCTTCTAAAAATAGTTTCTGAAAACATGTTCTTTGAGTCTGCAAGAGTCCTCTTAAAAGAACAAAGCAAACGAGCTCCACAAAGAGTGTGTTCTTTGAAACAAGGCACAAAATCATCCAAAACCTCAGCAGTATATTCCCTCATGTCTCATATATCTCACTGGAAACAAGTGTGAGCTCAGCATAATTCTAAGCGACAGTTTAACACCAAAGCAAATCCCTCAAGCCAAGAATGAGGTACCTGTGTGTGCTGAGGAGATGGATATCTCAGATACGACAATTCTGGTCATTTCAAAGGCATTCATGTTTATTTTGAAGACATTCATCTGCCCTGCTGGAGAGCAGCTCTGAGGAGAAGGCCCTGGGGCTCCCAGGGCATAACAAGTGTCCATGAGCAGCAGGGCCCCT
>JAWWEV010000167.1:3839130-3878355 GCA_035583235.1 Hafferia zeledoni | reverse complement strand
TTCCTTCCTGTGCAGTGCCCCAGCACTGAAGAGATTGCCCAGAGAGGTGTGGAGTCTCCTCAGTGCAGATCTGCCCACACCCCCTGGATGCAGCCCTGGGCCCTGTGCCACGTGCCCTGGGATGGCCCTGCCTGAGCAGGAGCTGGGACCAGGTGAGCCACTGGGGGTCCTTCCAACCTGTCCCATTCCATGATACTCTTTCCAACTACGTATGTGCAAAGCTGAAAAACTGCCTAATGATACCAGGTAGAAAATAAAAACAAAGCAGCAGCACCACAAGTATTTAAATATTGTATTCCCTCACTAATAAAAACTCCAGCAGAGTAAAGCAGCTTTTGAAATACCTTCATCTCCATTCAAGTGAAAATAGAAGCCCTGAAATCTCAAAGTTCAGGTGTTCTCAAACAAACAGCAAAGTACAGAAGTCATTTCTGTTTAAAGACAGAGTTTAATAAGGTTTGATTTTAAAAAATAAAAAAGTATGGTCTCACTGAGCAGCAGTCAAGGGGTCATGTCTAATGTACACTGACAAAACAAGCCAAAGTGTGGGGAAAAGATGCTCTCTGAACAGCTCTGTGAAACTTTATGTTGTTGCTATTTTCTTTTTTTCCCCAAAAAACCTCTCTCAGTAAAATTACTAGCTGTGTTCTACACTCTGAATAATAGTGCACAGCAAAAAGAAAATAAATCTCTTATGGTGTACATAATCAGTCACTAATAGCAAAGCAAATTACTGCTGCTGGATAGTACCAGAGTAAGGATGCCCTGCTGTCATATAAACAGAAAACTTGAAATGAAAGCACACACTGGACAGAAAGTAAGTGTCCAGTTAAAATAAGCATCACTCCTGTGCACCACAGCTGACCTGTCAGGATCTCAGGAGCTGGCAAGTCATGATGAGACCAGAGCCCTGCTAATTGTGCAGACACCAAATGGGCTTAAGGACAGCAATGGACAGCAGCACCAAAGCTGTACAGAGAACTCTGCTGCACAGGAGAGCACAGCCTGATGGCCTTGCACTCTGTCCCTTCTGAAAGGCAAGCCAGAGTCTGAAGCCATCTATTTAAGCACAAAACACTGTCAGCCACGGGGCAGGATTGCTCAGACTGCCCTGCCTGTGCTGTGCTGCCATGTGATCACAGCCATGGAGAGGAAGCCTTTGAAACTGTGGGCTGTGTGGCACCTGGGCCAGCACAGGAATTCTCAAGCTCCAGGGGTTGGCAGAACATCCAAAGTTATAGGAGGGCAAGGCAAAGACTGTGTGTTCCTTAGAGTGGTGTCAGACACAAATTCTACTGGGATTTTGCTATTGCCATGAAAGAGCTCTACTTTTTTAGAATCCACAACCCCATTTACTTAATTAACAGGGATCAGGGCATTTAAATACACATTTAAGACATTATGAAGCTGAATGAAGACACTTTAAGAATTAATTTTTGCTGTTTCCAAAAGACACATGGAGAAATAAGATCGGTCTGTGTCAGTGAGATGCTCAAGGGAATTCAGCCTGGGCCACTCGCCTCTTGCTTTGCATTTTGTTATTGTTGAATCACTCAACAAATCCAGCACCACAACACAATTTTTACAGTAACTTACATCTCCCTCCATCTGTATTGTGCCACTGAGCAGGTACTTCAGCGAAATGGGAACGTTTCTCAGCGCTGCATGTGAAGTTTGGCGAAGCAAATGAGATGACAAGATTTGCTGTGTGCAAACTTGTAAGAAATCTGAGTGAAACTAAAAATCCTGTGACAGACCAGGAGCAAGACAATCAAGGCATTTCCTGGGAACAATAAACACTCAGAACATCCAGGCAAAATGCACTACTCTTCACTCATGGACAAGCAAAACCTTACAGGGCAATAACATAATGTAACAGCCCCCCAAATAATTGCACTGCAAAGACAAATAGAGGTGGTTTCTCCAAACTGAAACACCTTAATCACGTTCTCTAGCAGATAAAATTCACATCCTGCACCTTGGTACTTCAGGACTGTCTTTGTCCCAAACAAGCCAGTAGCAGGCACTGCTTTACATTAATAACTACACTTGGATGCTGCCAATGCTCTTGAGCAGAGAGCAGGAACAGTGGGCACTGTGGCCTAAACCAATACTAAATACACCCAGCTGTATTAGAGAAGTGTTGCTGCAAAGTTCATGCCTTACATTTGCTTTTCATAGCAAGCACTTCTTTCAAAGAGAAATTGAAACATGAAAATTGGGAACAACTTTGCCCTCCTTTTATGACATACAGCAGGGCACAATGAAGCATCACTCTGACATATGAGCATCTTGATTATGTGCCTGGCAAGATCTGCAGGTCAGGTTTAGAGAGACTGCCTTCCCTACTGTCCCAATCCCTGGGTGTTTAATCTCCAAGAAGGAAACAGAAAGATGCACAGTGATGAAAGGAAAGCTGAATGTCATCTCAACTGGTTTCTAACAGCATTGCCAACACATCAGGAAGTCTTTCTAAACCCCTGAAATTTTGAAGCAGGGTTTTTTTTATTATTTTCCTTTTATCTTTTGTGCAGAACAGTCTGTGGCTTTACCTCTCTGACTATTCAGTTGTGTGTACAGTCTTCATTAGAGTACCCCTAATGAGGGGGAAACATCCTGAAGCCAAGACTTCAGTAGAAGAATTGGCTTGAGAAGTCACTGGGGTGAGAATATAGATCCACTGGTCAGTTACCCAACATGGAGTTTTTGTTTCCACTTGGCCAGCCTCTGAGATTGGCCATTTGGACTGATCAGAGTCTTTGGAGGAACTCCAGGTTCTTTAATACACTGAAAATCTATCCTGTTCTTTCACTTGTTTTAAATGGGCAGAGGCAAACAGTGCATTATCAAGTGCACTAATTGATCCAAATACAGTGCAAACTAAATTAATGGGGCTGGAAATGCTGGAAAAATTAAAACCAGCACAAGTAAAACTGATACTAGCTTAATAAAGCTGAAAATGAGATCTGAGCAAGCTAAGGCTATTTCTGATATTTATTTCTGTTTAAATAGATGTCTTCCTGTAGACTGTTCCCAGCTCAGCAGGAGCCCTCCAAGGCAGGCATTCTTCTCATTCTGTGCATTTTAACTTAGGTTTCTAGGAAATTCAGCCTGTCTGTAAAAGCTGCTGCCAGTTCATATAAAACCCCCCCTAACTGCAGCAAAGTAATTATAACATGATGACAGCATGTGAGCTGCAATACTGAGCTGCAAATCCATCCAAGCCTTTAGCTCAGATACCGAATCTGCTCCCTTATCTTGCAGACAGGGAGTTACTGCACACAAAAGGAAGAAGGCACCTAAATGAAAAAGAAATCAATCCTCATTAGAAAGAGTTTCCTCCCTATAAATGGATTGTGGAAGTCCCTGGCTGGCAGCAAGGCAGTGAATCCACCTTTTTTCTCTGTTGCTGAGAAGGGTCTATCAGCATTGGAAGGTGGGATTGAACAGGGCAGTGCTTGGAAAGCACACACTGAATTAGATCTGATAGCACAAAGCACCCCAGAGCCCAGAGATGAGGGGCTGAGGGGCCTCTGAATACAATATCTTGAGCTATTTCTGAAGAGAGGGAATGTCAGCTGGGCTCCAGGAGGGAGCATCTCCAGCAGGAAACTTGGGGCTTCGCTCAATCCCCACACGAGAGAACAGACACATGCATTGCATTTCTCTTCTCCCAAAGTTTCAGGGAACACAAAGAAAGTAAAATGGGGCAGAGGAAGAAGAAAGTAAATGAAATAGGTCATTTGGGATGCGAGAAGGTGTGGAGGAAATGAGGAAATGAAAATACACAGCAAAACCAGAGCACCTTTAGATGTTGTAAATCTCACTGACCAATCACCAGAAAAAGGGAATACTGTTGGCTGCACAGGAATCCTGGACACATCTTTTAATATATAAATTTTAAACAGCAAAAGAGAAGTGCCTGCTGACTTCAAAGGGCAAAGAATCCCATACAGGGAAGGACTAATCTGCAAGATCTAGAACTGTATAGAAAATAAAAGAAAAAGCTGTTCTCTTTGGAAAAGGCACCAAGGTCACTGTGTCATTACACATGTGAGGCACAAAACAGTTTGAAAAGAGGTTCTCATGACTAAAAGGTGACCTTAATAGATACACACCCATGGTCCTGACTTAGCTTAGGACTGTAACTCTTTACTGTACAGATTATGAAAGGACTTCTGTAAAATTAAGATAAAGATACTGTCCTGTTATTTCTAACACAAGTTCACTGTAGTGATTTTCCAGCTCTTCAAGACATTTTGTAGCCAAACCATTCCATGTACATCGACACTGTGGACCATCCCTAAAGCTGCACTGAAAAAGCACATTCTGAAGGAGTGTGCAAGGCAGACACACCAGCTCCATGACAGAAGCCCCTGTCCCTGCCTTCCCAAACAAGTGTCTGAGCTGGCAGAGCAGGGCAAGGCACAGAGCCTTTAACTCCAGAAGGCTGTTCCATGCTGTGCCTTCCCCATTTGTGCCACTGGCACATCCCCAGCACAGTTACAGCCTGTTTAGTTACAGCTTGGCCTCTGGCACGTTTAATGATGGCCACAGATGGAAGGGGTGGCACTTGGAGTGGCACAGCTCTGCAATAAAGCCAACATCATCCATCTCTGATATGCATCAGAGCTGTTCCCCAACACCTACTGCAGCTTTGACAAGCACATGTAGCATCAATGGACAAAATTTAACCTCTCATTTTAGTCTGAAGTGAGATATGAACAACAAAATATTGAAGCTGAAAAGAGAAAGGGTAATACCATTTACAGGAATCTACAATCCAGCTCATTCTCGCCTAGAATTTAAAAAAAAAAAAAATCATGAGCCACTAGACAAGAATCATTAGAAGTGAGAAAAAAGGCTTGCACAAAACCTGCTTGTGAAGGACTTCTAAGGTCACCCCCAGACCAGCCTTGTCTGGTGGCCACAGCACCTGCCACGTCCCTGTCAGTGTCCAGGAGGCCACTTTGCACATGAAGCCACTTGAAGAAGAGGGCACAGAGCATGAGACCTTTGACTCTTCAGAGATTGTCTTAGTGTGAAAATACACAAGCCTCAGAAGGACTCAACTCAGGAATTAAAGAGCAGCAAATTCTCAGTACTGGATAATATGAAATGGTCCCCAACATACTGAAACGAACAAAAATCCCAACCCTTAGAGCAGGATGAGCTTTACTGAAACTGAACAAAAGACTCAGTGAGAGAACAGCAAAGTACAAACTGGTATAGATCGAGGCTGGTCTTCTGCTATAACCTTTGAAAAGTAGGAAAGCAGCCACAAATCACAGCTCAACTACTGTAACCAGTCTGGTCTGTCTGTGCCCAGAACCTCTTCTGCTACTGCCACTCTGATCTCACTGCAGCAGATCAGGCTTCTAACAGGGCCTCTCCTCATTTAAAGGATTTCCTCTCTTCCAGGACCAGCTGCTGCTGCCCAAACAAGTCAATCACACTGCCAGCAGAAGTCATTCCAATCCCACAAGACACAGAACCTGAAGAGAGGCTGAAAGGGCATCTCTGAGACATTCATTAACCAAAGAAGTTTCAACAAATTTAGAGTCCATCATCTTATTGGTGTTTCCATGAGGTTACCAGCTGCTCTGAAAATGAGGGGAGTCACTGGGAAGCAGCCAAAGCACTGATGAAATTGCCTCAGTTCCTCTCCAAGACCAAAATACCCATCAGCACCTCAGGACAGGCATCATCTCCCCAGAAGAAGTTTTGACCAAGAGGATCAATAAGCTTATTAATAAGAGGCTTCAAAAATTGATTTTTTTTCCAAGAGTCCTACTCATTTACTGCTCTGAAGTCTTAAGGAGCTACATTTTCTTTACCAAAGTAGTGGAGAAATTACACAGCAAGATAGTCAATCAGATGGCCATAAAGCTCTGGAGGGAATGAAATGTCATGAAATGGAAGTGGAATGAAGCAGCTATAATCACTGAGTCTATAATTTTTCAAAAGGTGCTCTTACTGAACAGGTGTCTGAAGAGCTTTTACATTTCACTTCCATGGTTTGTCTAACCTTAAATATGTTTGACTCTTGGAGAAGATGACACCTGGAAGCAGAAGAAGCTGAGAGTGTGCAGGTAATCCACAGGACCTGCTGTTTCCCACAGGACTTGGGCAACAAGCCCATTGCCCAGGCACAAGAGGAAGACTCCAAAGGTTATTGTAAATGCTGCAACAGAAGAACACAATTAACCTGCAGAAACTATTCCTACCATAAAATGCTGCAAAAAGGGTGCTTGGTATTGTCTCAAGTCCAGATCTGATACTTAAATTAAGCCTATAGTCCAGGGAGGACGTGTGACTCAGCCCCAAACTTGTGACCTCTGTGCAGGATCCGTGGTGAGGAGAGGAGAAAGGAGGAGAGGTGAGGCCGGAAAGGATTTCTGTGGCCAATTCCCCCTTGACTCCTGTCTCAGCCCTGCCCTTTCTGCTCTTGCCTGCCCATCTGCCTGAGAACATGATGCACTCAAGCACTCACATCCCTTCTGCCCAGGCCCACGTTCCAGCTGACATGGCATTGTGTGAAGCAGAAAGGAAAACCTTTCTCTAAGACAGACACTGTGTTAGTGTCCTTTCAGCTCTGGAAGAGAAACTGCACATTTACTGTGGTGACTGGAATTATACTTAGAGATGTGGGTTATCCAGTCTCTTAAACACAAAAAATGCATCTACCTGAACACTGACTACATTTTTCCCCCAAAGATGCTGGAATCCTGTTTGTTAATGCAACTGCAGCTGCACAAAATGCTGTTGGCTTTGAGAATCTCTGCCCAACAATTCTGAAATCTCTTTTCTTGTCACTGTGCCGCAGCAACATTCAATTTAGCAGATATTCACTTTATAGTCTCTTTTGCAACAGACATTCATTTACATCTATTTTACATGAACTAAATTTGGCACTGACTGTGGTAGACCAGATGCTTAAATGACACCAGAGCTGACTGCAGAGCTCATCTTTATTTACTGCTTGAGCTGTATTGATTCCTAAACATTTGCATATGTGCTGGTGAGATCTGAAGTTTCCTCACATGAATTTAGTTTTTCCTCATTCAGGTCAAGTCACTGACTTTGAGTTTTGGTTTTAGATTCCCTTTACACATTTCAGAATACACACTGTCATGCACAAGCCTCAGTGTAATCCATCCATGGGTGTTTCACACACAGCAGGGCAGGCTGCAGGTTTGCTTTGGTTGCCTTCTCAGCTCTCCTCAGTTAGACAAACCACTTTCCCTCGTTTCTCTCTTTCAAGACTCTTGTGTATGACAATAAGGGTAAGAGCTGGACCTCAGCAGTAGGTAAGTGAGGCTTTTCTCACTGAGAGTTTTCTTTCAATGAAAGAATTCAGTAAGCATTTTCCTGTGGTTTTTTCCTTGCTTTCTCATGTGTCTATTTACATACTGAGATCCACATGTCCATTGTGTGCACAGATACACCAATGGTAACAGCACAATAAACCAGCACCTCAACCCCCAACTAACATCACATTGATCACATCTAAACACACTGCACACATTCTGAGCAGAGTGCCAGAGTTCTGTACACGTGTCCTCATGCTGCCTCAGCCATAGTTATTTGTGCCATGAAGCCAAACCTGTGTCTCTACACTTCCAGCTTCTGCCTAAGATGTAAATGCTCTTATGTTCTCATTTTACTGCTTCCCCTAAATAGTTTCACTCTCATTTTTTATTCAGTGCATTAACTGTTAGATTTCTTATGCAATAATCGCAGCATTAAATGTATACAGAGATTTTCCCTTTTTGATCCTTTCCACTGAAATGCAAACCATGTCTTTATTAGGTCTTTAAACACCTTAAAATAGGACAGCTTACCTAAAAAGCACTTCTTCTGCACCTCCTCAATAGGGAAAGACCTTGACCTGGTAAATACATACTAACTTACCCATGTCAGGTGCCTGTGAACAGGATCACATCATTCCCGTGCCCAAACCACCCAAGTGCTGCCACCAAGCAAGGACACCCACAAGCAGGATGTGCCCATGGCTGGTTTGGTTCCTCCGTGGGCCAGAGGAGCTGCTGGGTGCAGGGTGGCAGCAGGACCATTCCTCCTGCAGGGGATGTCCCATTGCTGTCCCAGAGGAGCTGCTGGGTGCAGGGTGGCAGTCAGTGATGCAGGGGATGTGCCACTGCTGCCCCAGAGGAGCTGCTGGGTGCAGGGTGGCAGTCAGTGATGCAGGGGATGTCCCACTGCTGTCCCAGAGGAGCTGCTGGGTGCAGGGTGGCAGTCAGTGATGCAGGGGATGTCCCACTGCTGCCCCAGAGGTGCTGCTGGGTGCAGGGTGGCAGTCAGTGATGCAGGGGATGTCCCACTGCTGCCCCAGAGGTGCTGCTGGGTGCAGGGTGGCAGCAGGACCATCCCTCCTGCAGGGGATGTGCCACTGCTGTCCCAGAGGAGCTGCTGGGTGCAGGGTGGCAGTCAGTGATGCAGGGGATGTCCCACTGCTGTCCCAGAGGTGCTGCTGGGTGCAGGGTGGCAGCAGGACCATCCCTCCTGCAGGGGATGTCCCACTCCTCTCCCAGGGGCACACTGAAGGAGTGCAGCACTCAGGCCTTACCCACAAACATCAGTTATAAACACCATGGTGACTTTCCATGATAATCCCCCTCCTTCCATTCCTACATAACCAACAGTGAGGCACAGCATGTAAAGTTGTGCTCAGAAGTGCTGCTACAGCTACAACTGTGGCAGCATCAGAAATCACCAAATCCTTCAGCCCATCTGCGCACTCTCCTGTCTCAAGGCTCTTCCCCTTCAGATTTCTCTACTAAGTAACTGGATATGAAATCAGCCACTCATAAAATTCTGGCATCTTTACACCCTGAACCATCAGAAACCTTCTTCTTATTCCTAAGTGGTTTTATTCTTTAAAATTTCCTATCATTTGCTCTTGTAACCACAGTGTCCTTTACAATTTTCTTCTTCTCACTTGATGTTTATCTCTCACTGAATCTGTACATGGTACAAATAACTCTTCATAAGTTTCATACTGCTATGCTAAAAAAGGCAACTCTCTTTAATGCAGTTTTATCATAGATTCTGCATCCCTGCAGACCCTTCCAGTCATCACTGAACATGTTCCCCAGTCAAAACCACCTTTCTGTAACAAACATAACACAACTTATACAGTGTCTCCAAAGAGATCTTACATTATTTTTTGTACAATATTAAAGATTCTTTGCTTCTAGTAAAAATACCTGACCTTTCACTGGGCAGTTCCCTCTCATCTAAAGTGACAGACCAACACCACCTCACTTTCCATGTTACTTCAAAATGAGAAGTCCCAGCGGTACAGAAAAATTCCCTATAATCAGCTTCTAGGAGTTCTGAGGCTATTACAGAGTTTAAAGTTGATGATTACATTAATCCACAAGATTATGTAATTCTTCCTGGAGGAGAACTCAGGGTGAAAGTCTTCACAAAAGCCCCACAGGTCATCATTAGCATATTAACTGTTAAGATTAATGAGGTCTTTTTTGGTATTTTGCATGGTGACCCACCATGCCATTGCTTGGCTTTCACACCACGTCCTCAGCACTACCCCTGATGGGGCCCACCCGGCAACAGCCCCAGATCCCCCCTGCTCATCCACTGAAAGGGCCCCTGGGGAATTCCCAGACTTGAAGGAGCCCATGGCAGCTCTGGCACAGTTAACTTTGCTGGCAGAGTGCCCTTCTCTGTGGTGCACAGAAGCAGCAATACTGTCAGGAAGCTTTTTGCATTCAGAGGCTGCTCACACCCACAGGACCAAGAGTTTCAGAGCCCTCAGCAGACTTTGCTCAATGGTCAGTCCAAAACCTGCAATAAAGAACTTGACCCAAGGAGAACTGTTTGCAGGGTAATGAACGTCAGAAGTGAAGATGCCACTAAAGCCAGCTGAGAACCAACCAGGCTACTAAAATATAAAGCAGCAGACACTGAGCATATGTGTTCTTCCAGTGCCAAGTTTCCAAGACTTTATTCAGGGCAGCCATAAATACACCTCCAAAACAAGGCAACACACTTTATGTTGCAAGTCCCTGCCTCAGTTCAGGAACACCCAAGTTTTCCTAACCAAGCCCTCTGTACTTGTTTATTTTAACAGAAGTTGCAGTAATACTGAGTGCAAAGTTTTCTTTCTACAGCACCATTTGTCAGCAGAGATTGCTTTTTAAGATTACTGTCATGTTGTTGATAGACAACAGAAGTCTAATATTCTTTTCCAATTCCATACAGAATTTACCACCCACAAAAAAGAGCTGCAGTCTATCAAGAATCAATCTTTCCAATTCCCATGCACCAACATGCAGCAATACCTAAGTAGATTTCAAGGCAAAAATCTGTTCAGAGGGAAATTTAATACATTTTCTATTATTTGGATTTTATAATCTCCAATAAACACAGCTACTAACATGTAAGCCCATGATAATGGATGACGAAGCAAAACAGGGAGTGCAGAAAGAGGAAAAACAAAGGGGTAGTTTAATTTTGAAAGCTCTGGATGAGGAGAAGGGTGATGTGTAACTCTTTTGCCTTAGTCTTCCATGGCAACCTCTCTTCCCACACCTCTGCAGTGGATGGACAGCAGGATGGGGACTGGGAGAGCAAAGTCTCTCCCACTGTAAGAGAAGAGCAGGTTTGTGACCACCTGAGGAACCTGAACATCCATCAGTCCATGGGCCCTGAGGAGATGCATCCCAGAGCCCCAAGGGAGTTGGCTCCTGAGTTGCCAAGCCACGGTCCATGGGATTTGGAAAGTCATGGCACTCAGGTGAAGTCCCAGGTGACTGGGAAAGGGGAAACATTGTACCCATCTTTTAAAAGGGTAGAAAGGAGGGCCCTCGGAACAACCAACCTGTCAGCCTTCCCTCTGTGCTGGGAAGATCATGGGGCAGATCCTCCTGAAAGCTCTGCTGAAGCACATGGGGGACAGGGAGGGGATTTGAGACAGCCAGCACAGCTTCACCAGGGGCAGGTCCTGCCTGGCCAACCTGGTGGCCTTCTGTGATGGGGTAACTTCATCAGTGGACAAGGGAAGGGCTGCAGATGTCACTTATCTGGACTTCTGTAAAGCCTTCCACATGGTCCCCACAACATCCTAAACATCTCTCACTGGAGAGAGATGGGGTTGGTGGGTGCACTGTTGGGTGGGTAAGAAATGGGTTGGATGTCACACCCAGAGGGTGGGTCAGTGGGTCAGTCCCGATAGACACCAGTGACAAGTGGTGTCCCTGAGGGGTCCATACTGGGACCAGTGTTATTGGACATCTTCATTAGTGACAGAGCTGAAGGACTCGAGTGCACCCCCAGCAATTCTGCAGGTGACACCAAGCTGAGTGGGGCAGGTGACACACCTGAAGGATGGGGTGCCATCCACAGGGACCTGGGAATCTCATGATGTTTACCAAGATCAGGTGCAAGGTGCTGCCCCTGGGACAGGACAACCCCTGGTACTGACACAGGAGGATGAACAGGTGCAGAGCAGCCCTGGGGAGGAGGACCTGGGGGTGCTGCTGGGGGAGAGACTGGACATGACCAGCAATGTGTGATTGCAGCCCTGAAGGCCAAGCATGTCCTGGGCTCATCCCACATCATGAGCAGCGGGTGAGGGAGGGGATCCTGCCCCTTGCTCTGGTGAGACCCCCCTGCAGTGCTGCCTCCAGCACAGGAAGGATGTGGAGCTGTTGGAGCGAGTCCAGAGGAGGCACCAAGATGACGAGAGGGATGGAGCAGCTCTGCTGTGAGGAAGGCTGAGAGAGCTGGGATTGTTCAGCCTGGAAAAGAGAAGGCTTAGGGGTGACCCCATTGCAGCCTCCAGTACCTGGAGGGAGCAGACAAGGAAGATGGAAAGAGACTCTTCACAAGGGCCTGGAGTGACAGGACAAGGGCGGATGGATTCAAACTAAAAGTGAGTATGTTTAGATTAGATACAAGGAAGAAGTTCTTTGCTCTAAGGGTGGGCAGGCCCTGGCACAGGTTGCCCAGAACAGCTGAGGATTCCCCATCCCTGGGAGTGTCCCAGGCCAGGCTGGATGGGGCTTGGAGCAACCTGGGCTGGTGGGAGGTGTCCCTGCCCATGGCAGGGGGGTTGGAATGAGGTGATGGCTTCCAACCCAAACCATCCTATGGTTCTCTGAACAGCCTGAGCAGAAATTCTAATCAAGGGGGGCAAAAGGCAACACAAAAAACAATGTAATATAAAAATATTACCTTTCTGCACTACAGAAAGGCTACTAAATCTATCTTTATGTTGATTGTACTAATTAACTCACTGACAGCATCTTCAGATAAGGTACTGTTGTATCTGCATTTGACTTTCTGATATGAAAAAGAGAGAGAGCAGGAAGCTTGTCCAAGACTCAGATGCTACAAAGGAGAATCATTTCTCCAGCTTTACAACACTATTACAAGAAAGCTTTGAATTACGGGCCCGGCCGAGGACAAAGTTTTAACCTTGCTGTAACCCAGTGAAGCCACTGTAGGATACAGTGACTGAGTCTGCAAACCAGAAACACCTGAGGTACGACAGCGGGGTGGGGGGGGGGCTGTCACAACCATTTGTAGGTTTTTCTACTCATTTTTGTGCATGAAACATAATTTGCTGAGGTAACACAAACAATAAGAAATTATTCCCCATCTCCAATGGCAGATACACACAACATAAAGCCTTATTCCACACTAGTAAAGATGACAAGAATGAATCCAAAGCAAAGCCCAGATCCATGAAGATGCTTTCAGCAATTCCAAGTCTGTTGTTAAAAACCTTCTCTAGCTCCAATTTCTGTGGTCCCCAAGACCTTACTCTTCAGGTGATTGCTGCAACAGGAGGATGTAGAAACCACTGCACTCTCTAAACATGTAACTGCCATAAATTCAGCTGAGTTTCTGACCTTATTTCTCCACAGGCTCCTGGAGTGTTATTTGCTGCAGAGTGTATATTCAACTGCAATTTAAACCAAGACATGAACAGGAACACAGGAAGCAACCAGGCCCTAAAGTTACAATTTATGTCATTACCACTAAAATTTGGGGTTCAGAAATCTTGGCTCTCCCTATTTTTCAACAGTCATGTACAAAACAATTCCTGCACTTCCAAACAACTGCCCTGTGTTCCCTGGGCCTGCCCTGCTCTCCAGAGAGGCACACACAGACTCACCAGACCCAGAGACAGACCCTGCACAGAACAAAGCTACCAATTTACTGCCATGCTCCCAGGAGGATCTTACTGTTCTCTGGCATTTATTCTCTTCCCATATGTTCCTACAGCACTCAGGCTTTGAATCCCACACAAGATTTATCAGCACATGCCTCTATTAAACTACTCTAAGGTGCTTGCAAATAAGAATGGCATTTCATGACCCCAGGGAGAGGGACATAATGAAAACAACAGTGCAGACACTTCAGCAGCAGTGCAGGGGTCTCTCAAACACACCAGGGTGCTGGGATTTTCAGTTTTCCCAGCAGTGCATGGCTCTCTTCCACGTGTTTCCCACAGCTGAAAAAGCCCCTCACAAACTACAGGCACATCAGCCATTCCTCATCACCTGCTTAGGCTTGTGTTTGCTTTCCTCCTCCACGCTTCTGTTTCCCACCCAGCTCCACGAGGTGTATTAATGCTGCTAAGATGGTTCCATCCCACCTCAGACTCTGTTTCTGCAGCTTTTCCCCGAATTAAAGGTGTATTATAGTACATTCATTCAGCTTAAAATCCTGATCTGTACTAAACACAGACGAACAAGCTGAGCTTCATCCATGCAAGGATTTACTGCATTGGTGCTATTTGTGCCATTTTTATCCAGACTCCAAGGAGCAATAAACACATAAAACAAAAGCATCACTTGAGAGGGAGAATCTGCAGAGATACAAAGCAAACTGCAGGGAGATGTATCCCAGCACTCTGAGCGCTGCAGATGAGTGAGGGGAGCTGCCAGAGCAGAGGGAAGGGCTGGAATGCTCTGCACCCATCACCCCGGCGAGCGGCAGCACTGCCACTCAGGGCAGGCTGAAATGTAGGAGTGCCCGCTGAGGGGGTCCCTGCAGTTCATGCTGCACTGGGGGTCATCTTCATCACTGCATCTTCTCACCAGCAGTAATTAGAGTGGCTTTAACAGCACTTTCAGCACCATAACTGTGCATTTCCCTATATTGTATCACTCCCTTCACTTTTAATTTGTGCACTTTACATTATCTGCTTTATCTCACACAGCATCTTAACCTGCAACCCTGCAGGGAGAATCCAGCAGAGGAATTGTCATACCCACTGCTGAGACGTAGGTCCCTGGAGCTCACCAATGCTCAACAGCAACTGGAATTGCCCCGGGACACTCAGGAATCACACTCAGGGATCCCATTTGTAGGATTCTACATGTTCTCCACATTGGATCTTCAATGTTGATGTTTGACACCAAAGATGGGACAATCAACAGCACAGTGTGATCCCACGACAACTCAGGATGACCCTGAGATGAGCTCAGCTGGTTAAAAAACTTGGTTGTAATAATGCCAAGGTCATGGGTTCAGTCCCCTGTGTGGGCCATTGACTTGAGTTGGACTCGATGATCCTCATGGGTCCCTTCCAGCTCAGAATAGTCTGGGATTCTGTGATATTGGCTGGGGTTCTGCCAACAAGCCTGGCTCTGTACACTGCTAAAACTCATTTCAATTCTCACAGGTCAGATATTTAAGTTCACCTTTATCCCAGCTTCCTCAGCTTTTGCCACTGCTGGGTGGTTGTTTTTCTTTAATATGGTGTCATGTAGACAATGTAGTTATTTCTTGCTCTTGGTCTTCCCAGGCTGTCAGACTTAGAGCTTTGCTACTTACATTCATACATTTTAATTAAAAGAAAAAGAGTAAAATACTAGACTTCCAGACATAATTAAACCTAACACACTCTTCCAGATCAGAAACTCTAATTAAGTTTCAGTATCTGCTATTGCTAATAATCACCCAGTCAGCAGATACCAGTGATGAATTCCTCACCCCTCCTGCCTTTCTGCCCCCAAGGCATTGCTGCCCCAGCACTTAATTGGAAATTAAACATTTTCTCAGGGTACAAGCTGGCCACACTTGTGCTCCTATTTAAAGTTAACAGCTAGAGATGCTTCTAATGCTGGAAAAGAAATAATCAATAAGAGAAAAATGTATTTATTGAATGTGTAAAATTGACATTCTGTGACCAACTTTTTGTGGCAAAGAACTCTGGAATGCAAGTTCTACTCACAGAATAGTCACAAGTTTCTTGCTTGGAAAGAAGGTGATGAACCAAAGATGAAGATGCATGAGAAAGACAAAGGTTCATGCATATTGGAAGACAAAGACACTGACACTTAAACAGACTGCAAAAATGAAGTAATCCATACACCCCAGTAGTCCTCAGCCCAGTAACAAAGCCTAGAAAAAATAATAATAAAAATAATTGACAGTATTTCACAAGTTTGTTGCTGGTCATTTAAGACTGGCCTGGAGTTTCAGCCTGTCCCTTGCCAAGGCAACAGCAGTTTTCATTCATATTGTCAGTGCTATGCTATGTATAAACTAAGGTGAGGACTTTGCATTCAGGACTGTCAATCCAGATTTCATTCACACTAAATCAACCAGCAAAGAAAAAACCATTGTAAAATCATTGTCTGTGTGGTGTGTGGTGGTATGTTGAATTTAAAATGGGAAGGATTTGTCCTGATAAACTCTAATCTAAAATGCACTAAAGGGTCATTTCTTGCTAACAGTTCAGTATTTAACTATTCACTTAATTTCACAGCATGTACTTTTCAAAACTCAATAAAGCAAATACATTGAGGTATCCTTCCACCCAGGCAGCTGAACAGCAAGGCCAACCCCTGGCACTGGATGACAGCAAAAAGAAATGCTGGCCTAGTGGCAAAGTAACATTTTATGTTGTCAGCTGGACGATTTAGGAGAAAAAGTGACCTTAATATACGTCTTTAAAAAAAAAAGTGCTCTGAAACAGTGACTCCACTTCATTCTGTGGCAGAGCAAAGCCAGAGCCCTGGCTCCCACCTCAGATAGCTGAGTTCTGTGAGCCAAAATAAAGGACAGGCCACGGGCTCTGCCCTCCCAGCAGCGGCTCCTGGGCAGCCAGGGCAGCACTTGGGAAGGCAAAAAGAAATAAAAAAAGAAGTTAAAAAATATCTATACAAGCATAGCAAATGCCTCAGTGAAAAAAAGACAAAACATTAATAAACACTTCCTTCAGCATTGTTTCAATGCACAACTACATAATGAGATTAATAAATATGATCCACAACTGCTGAGCATCAGATTTGACCCTTCCAAATGTCTGCACTGACTTTGGGCTTGGAAAACAAAAACCACATTAAGCTTTGTGTTGGTTCCAACTTACAAGACCTATTTGTCTTCATGTCATTTTATACCCAATATCCCTTCCCTGCATCCCTGAAATAAGGCAATAAAAAGAAAAGAGATTTCATGTCAGCTAGTTGACATCACAAGTGAAATGCAAATAACCCTGCTAGCAGAAGATATTTTTATTTGATCTATCACCAATATAATTATCATAAATTCAAAAGAAAGTCTCACCTGACTTACTGGAAAAGGCTTCAAATTATTATGGTTTAATGAGAAATACCTAACATGACTGAATAAAGCTGATTATTTAACTGGGGACTTCCATGAAAAGGCAAGTGGGCTGGGTTCAACAATAACTCTGGCAATTATATTGGCATCCTAATGTCATAAAAGTGGAAACATGACAGAAGTATTTATATTGACAGCACCTTGCAAAATGTAAAGAAAGAAATGGACCTTCAGATAAACTTGAAGTATCAAGATACAACACTGGAGGCAGCAAAAATTTTGTTTTCCTTTCCTTGGACATAGTGAGGCCCTGGCCCAGGTTGTCCAGAGGAGCTGTGCATGCCTGGAAGTGTTTAAGGACAGACTGGATGGGGCTTGAGGAAACCTGGTCTAGTGGAAGGTGTCCCTGCCCATTGCAGGGGCTGAGAACGAGATTATCTGTAAGGTCCCTTCCAACCCAAACCATTGTATGATTCTCCCTTGGGGGAACGTAAGTGAAATTCAAATATCCTTGCATGGAAGTTTCTACTTTCCTCCTTTCTAGTAAGACTGTACTTCTCTGACATTTCCACCTCTACAGCTGTTTATCACTGCACACACTAAAAAGCCACATTGAAGCCTCTGCCTGAGTGCTCCCCTGTCCCCAAGGTCTGCACCCTCACAAATGTGAGTAACTGCCTGCATGGCACCAACTTCAGCATCCTCCATCTCCTGCACGTTCTATGAACTAGGGTGTTTGCAGCTGTGGGGTCACAGTAACTTCCCTTAAATCAGAAGTGTTTCCATCCTTACACAGCAGAGTCAGCCTGGGATGAGAGAAGGGCTGGAGTGACTCAGCCAAGTGGAGACACACGTTGCTTTCGCTGTGTCTGAGCTGCCAACAGCAGACATGGATGCAGCCCATGACACTCCAGAGCCACCAGTCCTGCAGAGCATTCCAGCAGGGCAGCTGCCCCAAGGGAACAGTGGCAAGTGGAGGAGCAGTGCACAATATTCTTTAAAAGGCATGAACAAATTTTTAATGAAGGTGTTTTCTCTCACCATACCTGCAAAATTTCATTACAAGTAGCAGCTTAAGCTCCTGTAGCAGTTTGATGTACTGTTTGCCAAATGTGATTCTCGAGGCAAGAGCAAACTGTGTGTCCTCAGGGCCTGAGTGGCCCTGTCTGCTCTGGCCTAGGACACAGTTCTCAAGGTTTGGCAGGGTCATGGAGACAGAAAGAGCACTGAGGTTTAAACAACAATAAAATAACTATATGCAGATGAAAACACCAGGTTTGCTCACGTTCAGCTTAGTCACATTCTCCAGTGCAGTTCATTCACACTGAAGGCCAGCATATTTCTCCCCAACTGCTGGAACACAGCAGTATAAAAGGCTTTGAAGCATATACAAAAAACACAGTTCAGAGCTTAGAAACACATCATAGAAGTGCCCAAAAATGTATTTCGAGATCTATATCATGTTTCTGTTTAATGTGCAATCTTCAGTTTCAAGTACCAGGCACAAAGAAACACTGCTTACAAATTTCCAACATCTCCCTTTATCAGTGACAGTTAATTCCACTTGTTCTCATGCAACAAATTTCATGCATCAGGTATAACTTACTGAGTCACCGGGTGTAACTCTCCCCATAGACAACCAGACCAGTAGGAACAGTAATAGAAGAAATACATAAAGGGAAAAAAAGGAAGGAAAAATTCCCCAGAAGAACCTGCATGCCTCAAAGGCCACATGGACAGAATTATGGAACTACATGCAAAAATGCTATTCCTCAGTCCTCTTGTCACTGTTTGGGAATGGCATTCCCCAGTTCAGTGTTCCCACTGCATGACTTGAAACCACAGCTGCTCGTTCACTGCCCCATCCTCCCCTTGCCATGGGATGGAGAGGAGGCACAAAAGGCTGAAGATCATCATGAGGGGACATAAGAACAATTTACTGGAAGCAGCAATGAGATAAGAAAACACACAGTAACAGCAACAATATTAATAAGTGAGTCTGTAAGAGGTCAATGATTTCCATGTGAATGTTCACCCCCATGGAAACCCCCAACAAAACCTGACTGTGCACCCCACGATAAGGCCTGGAAGGGACCCATTCCCCTGTCCCCAGAAAATGGTGTGAAGTGGCACTGAATAACCCCCAGGCCCTGGCCATGCCCCCTCCTGGCTATGGCAGAAATTAACCCTGTCCTGGCCAGAACCAGGACAATTCCTCAGCTCAATTCTCCTGCCCACCCACCAAAGCCCATGAGAAGTGCCAGGCACTGCAGTTCTGCACAGAAACCTTGAGACATATAAAAACCCTGGGCACAGAACAAGGTGTTGGCAGCTGGAGGAAGTGGAGGCCAAGCTGCCTTAGCCTGTGTAAGCTCCCAGCCCCATTGTCCTCATGCCCAAGTGCCCTGAGGGCCTTCCAGGAGTCTCAAAAAGCACTGCCTGCCACGAAGGTCCATGCCAGTCAGGGTGAAGGGGCTGTGCCATCCTCAGTGCCCTGAGAAACTGCCAGCTGCTGAAGCACTGCCTGGGAGCTGGGAAGCACAAGGGTTAATGCACCCTCACTCTAACAAAAAAGAAACCCAGAGCTCCATTTCTTTCTGAAGAGAACACTGTGGCGAGGGAAGCAAGAGAGGTTTCCCATCTTTCTCTCCCATCCCTCAACTAACCCAGTGGGAAACACGGGAGCAGAAAAGCCAGGGCAAAGATGCCCAATTCCCTGTGTTAGTGGTTGCAGCAACTGGCCATGAATTGGGAAGGATACTGCCTGTTCTCTTCTCCTGCTGTGTGCAGGTGCTTATTGGATTATTTTACTTTCACCTGATGAACATTGAAGGCAATAGGTGGAAATGCTGAGTGGATGAAACCTTAACATCTGAGCTATTTCTGAATTCCAGTGCTTTTACACAGTAAAAGTATAAATAAATAATGGAGAACTGAAAATCACTTGGTAATAACCATTGACAATTACTCATAGATTTCCACCCATTTTTATTTAGGCTCCAACTACTTCTCTGTAGCAGAACACTGAAAATTAGTGTCTAAATCTTCTTCTAAACACCCTCTATTTGCCAAGGACTCAAAGGTAAGCAACAGGTGGATTTGGCCACTCAGTCCTCCTTTCTCCAGAAATGATGAGTTCAGTCTCCCCCTGACACCCAGCTTGCTGTCTGGGTTTATTCTAACCTGGATAACCCCAGCCAAGCACATGCAGCATGAAACCGAACAACTAAGTGCCTGATTATGTACGTAGTCTCATTGGAGTCAATCCCTTACTTTTAGTTAGACACACACCTTGCTCAGTCAGGTGTAAAATTAGCACAATAAGGATTTTCTCCCTTGTCTCTCTCCCAGGCTCAGGAACAGTGCACTGTGCATGCAGGACTGATTTGATTACCTAGAGCTTTTATTGGGAGAGAACGCCTGTCAAGGCAATACCAGATGACGATTGTTTCCTTTGTTCTGTTCAGAGGGAGGCAGGAATAGGAGTCAGGGAAGCAGCACAGCCATGTGTCTGGGTGAGCAAAGGGGCATATTAATGAGCATCCACAAACCATTACAATTAATGCAGGGGAATGGATATTACCTACTTAAGCTCTGCAAGTGTTCCAGCAGCTCCACAACCAGCTGCCTTTTCCTTCCATGCCAGAGCTTTCCACTGGCAGCAGCTCCCTGGCAAAGCCACTGTGGAATCAGATGCCCAAGGGGATGGGTGGGGACACTTTAACAGCACAACAGTGGCTGTTGGGAACAGGTATCCAACCTGTTCACCAGTGGCACCACATGCTCCCCACAGCCTATGGGCGGCACATATCCCCTTGAGGTCCCAGCAGAACTGCCAGACTGCAGAGGATGGATGTGCACAAAGGGGTGGATGTGCATTGCTTTTACTTTTTTAAAAAAACAAAAGGTATGTTTGTGAATTTTACATAATTTTAAAATTTCAGTCCCTTCTTGATGTGCCTGTGTAGCATCCAGTTTTCAAATAAATAGTCAGTTTTGAAGTTCAGCTTCAAAAAATCCAGCCTGACAATTCCCCTCTTTACATTCCCAACCAAAAAGTGAGGGAAAACTGCAAACACTATCAAGGTGACACACTAAGTTGTTTGAGTATTTATTGACAGAATAACAACACGGGTCACACAGCTCTGGCCCTTCAGGAATACCTAAATAAAACCTCTTAGGTTTTATGACATACAAATTGCTCATTTTTACTCTTGGATGGCTGAATTTTAAATTACATTGAAAAGCAGGACACCTTCAATTCCCACCTCTACTTGGTTTACTTTGCCTTCTAATTCCCTCTGCACATAACGTGTTCTGAGCTATTTTAATTCACATTCTTCTCGCAGTGCTTGGGTTGAATTCACCCAATAACTCATTTTGATGATACAATCTTCACAGCATCATTTGGGTTTTTCCAGTAGGTTCCAGAATAGATTCTTTCTCAGTGCAAGGTTTCTCTCAGGTACCATTCTCAGCGTGGTGTTTAAGCTTGCCATTACTCTTGCACTTAGCATATGCTCACTTAGCATAGGCACATTTATTATTTTTATTGTGGAACACTTTAGGTAAGAACCCTCTGCACACACAGGGGTGCCTCAACTTCTCAGCACACTGCAGAGACTAAAACACCAGCACCACTGTGAAACACTTGAACTGGAGCATCTTTCTAGATAAAAAGATGCAAATTGTCCCATCAAACATCCTGCGTGGCTTCCAGATTTGCCATTCCCAGTGCTCAAACAATAAATGCAACCTCCACAACCAGGAAGCCAAGCAACGTGACTCATGCAAACACAGTCAGCCATACCTACATACCTGGCCATCCAAGCATTATTGCTCTAAAATACCATTTTCAGCCATGTGGTCAAGTAAACCCATTGTAAGAAAGTTTTTCCTGTGGTGGGAATCTACCAGAACCAAAAATTCATCTATTTCTCAAAATAACTATCAGGTAGATTATTTCTTGGGGGTTTTTTCCTAACTCTCCCCCATCCCAGGGCCCCACTTTGGCTCAGAGATTCGAAAGCTCATGCCTTTTGCCATGTCTGTGGACAAACTCAGGGTGTGAATATTTAATCACACCCTCTTAACAACCTTAGAGCATTCACCATGTTTCACAATGGTGCACGAGGCAGGAGAGGACAGAGAAAGTGAAGAAAGATGCAGCTGGAGAACAGAGGGAATGGGAAGGCAGTGAGGACTGTGGGAGCTGCAGCGAGGAAAGGCAACTGCAACACCCCCCTGGCACCCTGGAACTGAACCCCTTTCCCCCACACAGAGCAATATCATACTCCTCAGGTCATGGGAAAAAATAAGAGTGGGGAGCTACAGGCTGAGCAGCTGGACAGCTGCTTGAACAACCAAACCTCTGCACCACAGCAGAGAGCTGAGTATGGGCAGCTAAAGCATCTCTTGATGAAACAATATACATTGATTTCTGAAGGCCCTGGTAATGTCCTAAATTCAGCACAGGCACTGGGACAGCAGCCAATGGCAACAGAACACACAACACCTACTTTCAATACTTCACCTCCTTCCCTGATTTATGTATTTATAACGTGCACTGAATGAGGGATGGGTACCAAAAACCCCCACCCTACCTGTGATTTGATCAGTAAGATATATGTGACTTAGATTACTTTAGTTAACCTAAATTTGACATACCCCCAAATGCTCGATTTTAGAGTCTTTTTGTTTGATTCTTCCAGGTTTTTTTAAGTGTTTCTGATAACGTCCATGGAGAAATCACAGTCCAATGGTTTAAGAACAGACCTTTCAGAGAGGGAACAGGGTCTGAATCCTGGATCAGGCACCAGCTGTGGATGTCACATTTGACAAGTCACTTAAATGGTTTTCCTTGATGTACTTCAGAGGAAGAGAAGGCTGGAAGGAGTTTTCTGGCTGCTGTTTATTCCACTGCTATTGCAAAGAACAGCCCCTTTGTCCAAACAGAACATACCTACAGAAATGGGCAGTATTATCCTTACCAAAAGGGACTGCTCCGATAATAACTGCAGCCAGAACACAAAAATAAATCAGCTGGGTTATTCCAGAGGGCCTGTCAGCCCAGCATCCTCTCTCCAGTACAGCCCATAATGAACACTGAGGAGAACAGGGCAAGGATCTGGTGACTAAAGGTTACCCACCACCTTTCTCAAACCAAACACTGTGCCCTCAGCTGCTTCTGCTGTTCTGACATACAACAGCCTTTCCCTGTGCCTGGCACCCTCACACCCTGTCACCAAGGGCTCTCAAACTAATTATGTGCTGTGTGAAAAGCTACTTCCCTCTGCACTGGGGTGACAGCACAGAGTGCCCAAAAACTGCTGCCAAAACCGGGAACTGCAAGGCCCTTATTTTCTATTTGGGCAAGATATTTACATTCAGTTTTCAATACTGCTTGGTTATGTTCTGCAGGGAATAGAAACCATGTCATGTTTTTTGGCATCTTCTTACCTTTTAATGTCCGTGGTCCATATACATGACCCTTGCAAGGGGTGCACACTGTGAGTGATTTCCCAAGAGAGGGAACTCTGTGCTGCTGTCGCTGTTGTGCTCCTGTGGCTGCCCTGAGCCAAGCCCACACTGCAGTCAGCTCTGGGCAATGATTGTTTCCAGGTGTTCTTAATGAACTGAGTTCTCCCACCTAACATCACAAAACAAGTGCTTTGTTCCAAATAACTGCACGTGAAGCTCCCAGGGCAGGCAGGAGAGCGACAGATCCAAACAGACAGGGCTCCTCACACCACAGGGACTCCAAGCTGAGGGCAGGCAGTGCCTCAGACCAAACCACTGACCACGGCGGCTCCTGCTCTACTTTCAACAAAGCAGCAGAGTGAATGAGTTCCTCCAATGAAGGATGTGTCTGGGGACTAATGATTGACAATTTCTGTTCAAATTTTAGATTTCAATACCCCAGGAAGGAAGAAAGAAAAAGTGCTGGCTCATATAACACAAATGAACCATTCCAGTAGCATTAGAAAGCTGCCTTTGGGCTTCAGGAAGCTCCAGACTGGGCTCCTCAATGCTCAGTGAGAGAGACCTGGGAGGTGACACTTCTGCAACCAAGAATTAAGATGATCTCAAACATGTTGTAGAAAGTAAGTAAGTAAAATGTATGGAGCAGACATCAATTATAAAGTAAAATCTTCCTATTTTTGCTTTTATTAGCTACTGTCTTAAAAGAGAAAGCAGTAACTACTGAAATAGTCCCCTGCTTCTACACCACCCAGTTTTACTGCCCAGGAGACTGAGGGGACATACCTGTTAACTTGTCACCCCCTGGTAATTCTTCTGTAGGTGCTGCAAGGACCAGGACCCTGCAGTGAGCTGCTGACTCGAAACCAGTGAGTGTAAACCAAAGCAGGAGGAGACAACCAGCAACTCGGTCAGGGAGAGCCTCTGCCCCTCAGAATGTGAACCTGGGAGCCCTCATAGACACTCAGGAGTAGCTCTGCTGAGCCCTTTGCATTTATGCAGGCAGAAAAACCTGTCAGATGAAGTTTCACAACATTTCAGATAACTACAGCTTTTCCTCCCGTTTATACAGGTACAACAGTTCTCTGGACCAGACCACTTCTCCAGCAAGCACAAATCACTGCTACACTCCTTTTCAATTAATTGGAAATCTAGAGCAGTCAGAAAACCTGTGACAGCAAAGAGATCAGGATCTGGACTCTGACAAGTTCCATTAATCATGTGTTTTAAATGAGCTATTCCCATGACTGACGTGCATTCTGAATCACCTTGAACCATCTCACAGGCAGAACAGGATCCAATCCCCAGCACACACTGTGCCCTCAGAGGGGCTGTAAAACCAGCCTGCACAGGGCTGGGTGTGCAGAGCTGAGCCCTCAATGCAGTGCAGGGGCTTGACAGGCACCAGCAAATCCACCCTATCCACTCCACAACTGGGCAGGGAGAGAAAATACAGAGGCTGCTCAGGGGCTGGGATAAGGACAGGGAGAGTTACTCCCCGATTACCATCACGGGCAAAACAGACTCAGCTTGGGGATATTGACTGAATTTACTACCAACAGAACCAGAGCAGGATAATAAGAAATACAAGAAATCTTAATAAATCTTCCCCCCACCCCTCCTCCTTCCCCAGCTCTCCCTCCTCCCCGCCAGCAGCACAGGGGGACAGGGAATGAATGGGGGTTACAGTCAAAACACAACATCTCACACAACTAAATCTACACAACTACAGTCTAAGGGCAAGAAAAAATTATCATCAATCATCTTAATTGCATCAGAATTATTTTAAATCACTACACTCCAAAAAACAAACCAGGAATAACAATAAAACTGAAGTTTAAGAAGTACGTGGCAAACAATTCACAAAGCAAGTTTATGTAACTCAAAATCCAAACACAAACACAGCAACTCTAATGAACACACCACACTTGATAGATACCTAATCATGAACAAAGATACACCAACATCTCAACTTGTCATTTTATTAACACAGTGGATCTAGAACTATAGACAATTTAGTGGCTTCATTCACTCTTGATTCTGTGTCCAGCAATGCTAGTTTTAGAATGAAAAAATGTGTAAGAATTCTAATTGCACCTTTGTGTAAATATATACTGGTTTAAAATTATTAAACCAGTTCTACCCAGAATGCCTCACCCAAGAAGTGTGAGTGGCCAGTTTCTCACACTTGCCATGGTGTTTTCCACGTGCCAAGGGACAGCAAAAGGCATGTGAATGCACCTGCCTGCTTTTGCAGTGATTTATTCACGATGCATTAGGTATAAAAAAACCACATAAGGCTCAAGACTGTGAAGAATGGAGATAAAAATCTCAGCATGCTTCAAAATTCACCTGTTCTTCCATGAGATGCTATTACACCAAAACAGCCCTGCTAAGGCACATCAGGCACTCAAAGCCTCAGAGTTTCAGAAAGCTCGAGGGCTGCAGGGAAAGACATGTTTGTTCCTTCCCATCTTGGCCTACATATCATTCCTAACTCACCCCAGTGCTTCATAAAGGCTTTCGACTCCACCTCCAACAGACACACACATGCAAAACCCATAAACCTGAGAGGCACCCAGTTACCTCACAGTCATCTGAGGGGCTTTAATATCAGATACCAGCACGTCTGGCTCCCATTGCTGGCATTTAATCTGCCTTAGCTTTGCTGAGGTCAGTGTAAAAGGGACACAAATAAAGCAGACAACTCAGCACAGAACCAGAGAAACTGATGATTTTTTTCTTCTTTAGCTCTTACTAAAATACTCGAGTATTTTTCACAGCAGGTGAAGTTCCATTAACACATGAAAACTTCTTTAATCATCTGTTCACTGCACCATCACTATGATCCCCACATGTTGGGCACATCTTTCATATTATTAAACATATTTCATACTAAGAAGTACTTTAAAAATACATGCTTGGAAACATAGAAAACAGCAAGGAAAGAGAGCTCTCAGATTGCCATAGAATAAAACATGTCCATTTGATGAAAATTTTGATTAAAACAGTGTAAGAGAGCCCAACTTACTGACTGAGCTCAAACAGAAGCAATTGTCACACCTGAGACATACTCCAGTTGTCAGGGAACATTCCAGGTGTATTAGGAATAAAGACTCCATATGACTGGCCCCATTACCAGATAAAAGATAAGAGTATCTGTTCAAAATCTGATTTCTTTTTATACAGTGTTCCTAATAAGTTATTCCTGAAGTGACCACCAGGTCCAACAGTAACAACCACACCCCTGAACACACATCCCAAGGCAAAAATATATAAGGACCCAGAGTGCAATTGGGAAACCAAAGTTTCAGATTACACCAAAAGAACTGAGCCACTTAAAAATAATGGCTCGAGTCTTTAAGGTTCTACCATACACTGGATTGTAATCCCTTAAGTGTCTCCTGTGTAATGTTGCAGGAGAATGTAACAGGGAAAAAATAATCACAGTCTATTCTCTGGCAGAAATAAACCATTACACAGCCTGAATATTAATTAGAATAAACACTGGTTTGATTTTTATTTCACGATACCTGATGTTTCTCTGCCCAGGCATCAGTCATATTGCACACATTTGCTTTAGGTTTATGATTGTAACTAAATCCACTTCATTTAATCATTCTAATAAATCTACAGTTGAGTAGACACCACTAAATGAGATATTAATAGCACACTAAATATACCTGTTAGACAGATTATACATGTAAAATATAGAAGCACAGTGAAAACTATTTGCACTTGGTTAAGTGCTCGACTTCTGTTCAGTCTCCATGGCAGAGCTACACGAGAGAAAGATTAACAAATGCACCTTGTTCGTGTTGCCAGAGAATTGTTCCTGTTTACCACCAGAATATACACTGCTGTTTTCCTGAGGGTATATAAGGATATCTGTGGGCAGAATTCATGTTTTACAGCAAACCTTTAGACCAAGATACCAAGAGTTAGGACAAGGCTTGATACTGCATCTCGGACTCCTGGCACAAAAGAAAACAACTAATTGCAACAAAACCTCGATGGCGACTTGCACGTTGTTCCTGACAAAGTCTGGGCGGTGGGGGGTTGTTTCTTTCAAGGCATTTAATCCCAAAGGACATCAATTATTTTAGGAGACCTAATGATGCTTCAAAATACCTTGTTTTCTTAGCTTTGCCTTCAGCCTGTGGCACAAGCTCTGTGATAAACTCTGTTAAGCTGTAAGACTGTACAGCCCACAGCAAGTGTTTTCCTCCTGCCCTCCCACTAAGGCAGGGCAGACTGTGAGGCAAGAAGTCTTTGATGTTTTAAACAAATGGCACACCCAACTTCAGCATGTCCCTCCCACAGCGTGTGGGGCAAGGCTGCCAAGTGGAACTGGCACTAGAAGGTACCAAGACAAAAAAGCAGAGCAAGCCATTTCCCCTGCACGTGTCCCACCCTCCCAGACTCCAGCCCTGGCAGGATTACACACACAAACACTGCAACACACAGACCAAGAGTGCCTGCAGCCTAAATGTGGAATTCTTCTCTGTATCCAATAGCCCTGGTTCCTCAGCCATGGCAGTGAGTGTTGCTCATTTTATGGATGGCAGAGTTTTACTTTCACACACACTCCTGTCCACAGGTGATGGGTTAAACTTGGCTGTCCTGGCAAACTGAAGGTTCATTCATCCCCCCATTGCCATAAGCACTGATTGCCCACAAGGTCCATGCTGACAGGCACACTGCAAAGGACTGTGCTGCACCAGGGAGCCCACCACAACTTTTTAAACTACAACATTCAGTTGCTAAAGGAATTTTATCACCTTTCCCTTCTATTCTAAATGCAGCCTTTATGCTGCACTATTAAATCCCCTCCTGAAGGTCAGTGAAATTGCTCCAATTGTCCTTATTCACCCTCACCTAGGAATTCTACAATTCATTACAGAATTCAAGCAAAAGGGCATGGCATGTCTCCATTACCCACCCACAACTTTCTCTACATCCTGAATCACTCTTACATCTTTTGATTTTTTCCAAAGTTTCATTCACACAAGAGAGTAACTTCACAAATCCTTAGATTCAGAATCTCTCTTTATTCAACTAGTTATATCTTTGTCCTCTGCTTTTGATGCTGCGATTTCTTCCAGAAAAGATCTCCCTATCTTAGACTTTTCTGAAGAAATCCCAAGATATAACCTGATTCTGGTTCGTTGTTTTGTCCAGTTCACGAGTGGTGATGGCACAGCATTGTCCTGACCTGTCATTTCAGCTCATCTCAGCTTTGTTCTGCTCTCATCTATTGCCACAGTTTCAGTATCAGTCTGAGGTGCTAAAGCATTTCCCTTCTTACAGTGGAATTGGGAGCCTCCTTAGGAAATCTCACCACAGAACACAGTGGGATGGAAGGGACCCCTCAGCATCACCATGTTCAACCCCTAGGCCAGTGCAGGACACCCTAAGGATTCCACCACGTGCCTCAGAGCACTGTCCAAATGCGTCTTGAAGTCTGCCAGGCTTGGTGCCACCATCACTGCCCTGGGGAGCCTGTTCAGTGCCCACCCACCCCCTGGGGGAAGAAGTTTCCACATCTACCTTGACACAATCCAGTCCTTAATTTCACAGTCCAATCTACTACATTCACAGTAACACAATTCCTTATCCACAACATTTTCTGCTACTCAAAACCCATGACAGCTTGATTTTACAGGGTTAAAAAAGTATTTCATTTCCTCTTCAACATTTGGGGTTTGCTTTTATTTCCAATTCCCCAGCAACCATAATGTTCACATCTGTATTATTTCTGTCCCTTTTATTTCTCCACAGTTTTCTCAAACACTGCAAACAACACAAATTCTAGCCAGAGTAATCACATTATATTTACCAGTAGTTCACAATGCAATTTAATTCAACTACACATGTTTTCTTTTTTAAAACACAAATAACAGCATTCTGGGGGTTTTATAGAGACTATCACGGGGTTATTCACTAAAACCAAAGAAGATGCTTACCCTGATTTTACTTTTTACCAACATTGCTGAGATAGAGTGCTGAAATAGACTGTAGAATCATACACAAAGCCAGTCCTTTTCTCTCATCATAAAATCATCATTTTTCTATTTATGGTTTGGCTGAACAATATTCACATGATTTCCTACTGAGCTACAGAGTTGTGTTATTTCAGTAGCAGTTGGAACGATTGTTTTGTGTGTACACACACCCGTAACACGCAAACATTTATGAAGCACTCAGAGATGTCTCAAGGAGAATAGAAATATTTATCTTACCTTCAAATGGTTTTGCAGTAAATGTATCACCTTGACTTATATCCAGGTTTTTTCCAATCTCCACTGCCTGAAGATACAGCCCTAGGACACTACAGGCCAACATAGGCAGTTTATGTCTGTCCTGCCACATCCAACCTCTGTCCTTGGGCCAACCCCCAGGGAACTGCTGGACAGGTGACCCATAACCTGTCACTGTTGGCCTTGGCAAAGAAAGGATGCAAAGGTGGTATTTCTGCTGCTACCATGGGCAGAATGGGAACAGCTCTTCAACTGGCATCCAAACCTGTGAAAACCTCAAGTCACCACAGAACCACAGGCTGAGAAATTCCAGTCAGTACTTTGCACTGTGTGGTTCAGAATTTGCTAAAGTGCAGACAATTCCAACAGTACCTGGACTGCAGGAGTGAGGATTCCATGCAGTGCTGGATTGTTCTTATCCCCGGGACTTTAACAACTGTTAGACTGCAAACCCCTCTCTATAATCTCCAGTTTTCTTTGCAATTTATGGTTCCCAGTCAGAATATACAAACACGGTTTCCTGTATTTCCCTGTACATCCACCTCAAAAAGGCCACTAGCACAGAATCTCAGCTCACACAGACTCACAGACTGTTCTGAGCTGGAAGGACCCACAAGGATCATCGAGTCCAACTCTTAAGTCAGTGGCCCACACAGGGGATTGAACCCACGACCTTGGCATTATTACAACCAAGTTTATAACTACATTTGCATGTGCAACTCAAAATACTCTAAAAATATACACACAATACCTGATACTTTTATATATAAGAATATATATTGTAGAAACTCAGATTTCAACAGAACTTTGAGAGTAATAACATTACTGCATTTCTGCAGTGGAATTTCATTACTACATTGCTGGTTAATAAATATTCAGTAGGAGTTTCACTTGGAGTTTTTGGCACCCTACACCAAATATCCAGGTATGCAAATGAAGGGAACCTGTGCAAAATCACATATTTTATTAACTAATTCAAATATCACCCTTTCAAAGAAATATAATTAATATTATCAATATTACAATAATAATAAAGTCTCACAGTCAGGCTCTTCACTACTCAGACTTCCATGAAACTAAAGTTGTCTGTGCTGCAATTTATATTCAGTGTAATCAAAGACTCAAAACACACTGCAGTGAGTTCCTCCTTCCCACCTGCTGACCTTCAGTAGTGAAGTTTAACTTGTCCAGCACTTTCAGAACCTTTTTCTATTCCTTCTTAAATGCCTAAAAACTATTTTAGATTTAAATACAGGGATGCTCTTGCATGGGTGGAAAGCACCCAAAGGAAATCCTATCAGTGTGATGGTATTTGCTAATTCAGCTGCTGAGAGGGTGATCTTGGGGAAGGACTTCAGCTGGAAACAGCAATGACATCAATCTTCCTTTAAGGAGTTGCTTGGCCAATTTACAACAGTCTGAAAAATTAAAATCCAGCCTCTTGTGCCCCAAACTGTAGAGAACATTTTCTCCAGCATATTCCTCAGTTTCAATGGTTGTCATTAAAAAAAAACAAAAAACAAACAAAACCAAAACCCAAAAAACCCCAAACAAACCTAAAAGTTAGTTTTCTATTACTGTAATTCTGTTTAGAAAGACAGAAAGTACGAAACCCCAGACAAGATAAAATACAGCTTTTTATGAGACAAGTGTAATTCATAAAGGAATGAGCTACAACTGAATAGTACTTCAAGACACAGCCCTCACTAATCCATCTATTTAATGTATTCCCTTCTTTGTCCTTTATGAGATGTTTGTTTCTCTTTCTCTACTGAAGGAAAAACATAAACCCCACCCTAAATAAATGACCTACCACTTCACAGAAAGCACGGCTGGCTATCAAGATTTCTTGTTTATGTAACTGAGAAATCTGCAAAGTACACATTGAAAAATTTATATGTATAGGAAGTATCTCAGGCAAGTAGTCAAGCAACAACCATCTGATGTCAGCATAAAAGACAATTATCCCAGTTTGACATGCATGTCATCGAAGTATAACAGCCAAAGGTGACAGCACACACCATCCACAGTTTCTAAAACATGAACATCCCTTAAAAGCTGAATTATCCCAGCTCAAACGACAGTGTTCAGTGCAGTAAATGAAGAGCTCTTTTCTTCTGACATTACATAAGTATTTCCCTCTTGCTAATAAGTGCTGCCCCAATCAATTCCCATCCCCTGCGTGTGCTCTGTGTGCCAGACCATCAGCCTTAACGCAGCTCAGTGTGGGATGCAGCCACCGTGAGCCACCAAAGGCAGGTGCCTGTCAGCAAACCTTACCCCAGCCTGGCAGTTTGGGGTGCCCCCCGAGCAGCCTCACCTCGGCAGCTGGTGCCGTTGCCCACGTAGCCGGGTCTGCAGGTGCAGCTGTGCCCCCGCACAGTGTTGGTGCAGATGGCGTTCTCATCGCAGCTGTGCTGCCCACGGCCACACTCGTCGTGCTCTGCGGGGACAGAGAGAGTAAAACAATTGGGAGGTGCAGGGAGCTTTGCAGTGAGAGGCTGTGACATCTGAAAGCCAGGAGGGGTGACCAAGCTGCTGCAATGGGTGAGCACTGGGGGCTTGGTGTGCGAGTCAGCCATGGGCTCGCTCCAGTTCTGAAACTCTGTAACATGGGTGTGGCAACAGCAGATTATTGAGGTTTAAAAACAGAAAGAAAAAGGAAAAAAGAATCTGTGAGGAAGCAAAGTATGGCTAAGACAAAAAGCTATGAAGAGGATTATCAGAGAAAAACACCTGCTGTGAAGACCAACTTTTCCATCACTGCATCACCAGCAGTAATAATCACAAACACAGGGTAAGTGAACACCAAAGGGGCCCCACAGCCCGGCCTTTAACCCCTCAGTTTAGCTGTCACAGCTCTTGTTCTAACATGTGCCGAGCTGTCTCCTTCTCCAACAGCACACAGGAACCTTTCCAGAGCACCAATCACACCCTCAAAGAGGCTCCCACACAAACAGGCCGTACTCTGCTTTCATCCAGCTGCCCGAGACAGATTTGCCACAGCTCCGCACTTCACTCTCCTGCTACTTTTTGTTCTCCTAAAGAATCAGTCAGAGGTGATGAGCTACCTGACCCTGAATTTTCTCGCTCCTTCCTGCAATTACAAGGAGCTTCCTCCACACAGTAGGATTGCAGAAAGGAAACCTCAGTGTTTGACACCTTTGCACTGCTTGTTTGACAATTTTTGTTCAGTGGAATCAAAAGGATGCAACAAATTTTGTTAAAACCATACAATGGACAACAATGAGAATCTGGAACCCCTCTTGGTAGTCTCTGTGCAACTGCAACCATCAGGCTGATATCCCTGTGCTGCAAGGTGAAAGGTATCCCTCCCTGGAATCAGGATTTGCATAAGGGTGTTCCAAGGACTATGGGGTATATTTAGCTTTGTACAGATCACAGGGAGGTAGTGCCTCTAAAACACGAGCAAAATACTCTTTTTTGCAGACTGAACTCAGCCCTTTGGGAGAGTCTCTCTCCTGAGAACAGCACACCACAGGCTCTGACAGGCTCCAGCTCACCCCAGCAATGCTCCCACTCCAGCACAGCACAGGACAGCCAATTCCAAGAGAACTCAAGACACGTCAGATTTGAATGGTGAATTCTGAGGAACCCACTAAACCAAATACTTCTGGAACACTGTTGATAACTACTTGCAGAACATATATCCAACATGTTTTCTATTTTTCAAATATGTTTGACAGCAAAATGATACGGATTGTGACTATTTTCTCTTAAAGAGCATCAAAGCAATTTATCACCTGCTCACTCTCTGCTCTTAGCAGGAAATCCACGCACACTCTCACACGTGCCTGCCTTCAGCTGATAAATTCAGGCTTGCATTTGTACTTGTTAGTTTATGCTGGTCCCCAGCTCTGCTTAGCAATTCACTTCAGCTCCTTGCCAATTTCCAGAGGCCTTACATGTTCGGAATGCTGGGGCTCTTCAAGGGCTGCCTGCTCTCCCCTTCATCTTTTCAGACACTGTTCCACGGGTTCAGTCTTTGCTGCCTCAGTCTCGTGGTGCTCAGACTGCTGGGTCAGACACAACAAGTACCAAGCTGCCCTCCAAGGAAGGGCTTTGAAGGCAGCTGAAGCTCAATTATACTTTCTTTTAAAGGAGACACCCTCTCCATAACCTCTCCCTCCTCTCCCTACTCTCAACTGCCATTAGCTTTCATGTGTTAGTACTCAGATTATAACGAGAATGCCTTTGACAGGCTCATGTGTGTACACACGAGAACATTCCCACTCAAACCATTGCCACAATTAGTCTATCACCTTCTCAGCACCTCAAGTATAAACACAAGATTTCCCAGTGGTAACAAATGTGTTTTGCCAAAATACCCATAGTCTGCTGTGTTGCTGTAGGACTCTGACAATGTAAATCCCTGTGCTTACCATTCCTGCAGATGTACAGATGCTGCAAATATCAGAAGATTTAGCACTGACAAAGCTGCTTTCCCACAGCCATACTTTATACAGAGGTCAGTTTTTTCCAAAGCTGATATAATTTAAAGAGTTAGCAACAAATCTGACCATGGGAACCTGCCCTTCATGAGCCACCCTGATGCTCTCAGCACAAGGAGGACTAAGGATACCTCATCTGCACAAGGAATCCCAAGATTCCTTAGGAGCAATGATGGGAACTTTAAATGAAGTTTTCCCTGGTGCAGGGATGTCTACACTTGATGTTGCTACAGGCCTAATAAGAATGGGAAAGCATTGATTTTCTGTCAGGGTACAAAAATCTTTTCATCCAGATGAAAAATCCTTAAGATTCTACAATTAGCAAGTTTTTTGGGTTTCCTGTGCCCTCAGAGGGACCATCCTTTGGAAAACTTGGGTGCTCACCCTGGAAAGCAGGCTCTGGCTTTGCTGAAACTCGAAGGAGACTGGGACTGATGTGCACAGAACATTGCCCTCCTACACACACTGCTTCCCCAAAATTCCCATTCAAGCACATCAGACACAACCTGCTTTGCTTTAATGTTCTGGTAAATACTGACAGCAAATAAAACTGGCACAGAAGGACTTTGCACAGAATCACTCCAAAGCACCAAGGAGGGGAGAGCTGACACAAAAAGCCCAAAGTCGTATCTTATTCTGACAATTTCTCTTGCAGCTGAAAATGAGAAGCACAAAATACAAAAACAAAAGTAACATTTATCTTTTTTTATACACACATATACACATGTACATATAAACAAATCAGATGCCATGCTCAGGAATTAAACTGTCATCATTACCTTGGATTGAAGTCATCCATCTCTCTGACCTCTGTTTGCTGTAGAATGAGGTCATGATCACAGATAAGAAGGAAGGTTTAGTGAGAAGGGCAGCACTGTAGGATGCAATCCTTGACCCAACTCTTATTCCCCTGGATTGTTAATATTTATTTCAGGATCAGCTCCCATTTTAGACAAACAGTTACAATGGCAGAACCATTCTTTGCTTACAGACAAGTAAACTTTTTTATGAAATCTCTATAAATAATCATCAGCATTAATATTTCTCTGACTCAGAATTCCTGATTGTTGTTGCAAATATTCCATGCCTTGTGGTAAAGCCACAACGTCCATTAGTTTACTGTGGCTCTTTTTTACCTTCTATAAAATACTACAAGATATTACAAGATACTACAAGATTCAATTTGTCTTTACTATTTGTCATTCTTCTGAAATCCTCTAATACTAAAGATTTTACAGAAGATTTAAGGATATCAATTTTCCATTGCCAAAAAAAAAAAAAAAGCAGCAAGAATCAAATGACAACTGCTCGTTTTCTTTCTACTTCATTTATCCTTCCTGCAAGCAGAGATGAGGTATGAAAGGACACATCATCTCTGAAGCTTCAGCTTCCCTGGCCTGTTTTGTAGCCACAAAGATACAGGTGATGCCACCAAACTACACGTTTAAACTTAACATTTTCCTTCTGGATAAAGCCCATCTAGAATTTCCAAGAGCTTTCACAAAGTTTTCCAGAACAGCAAAGAGAACTTTCTGAGTTCCCACCCAAGTCAGGCCATCCTGTGAAGAACCAGCTATGAAGTTCACTCCTTCCTTAAGCTCCACCTGAGAACGGCCACCTGCCCCCAGAAGCACATGCAAGAAATTAGTCTGCCTTGTACCAAACACGTCTCCATGACCTGTGCTGGATGATTCTGCACATCGGCCTAGAGGGCCACACGGGGCACTGCAGGTCTAATGCCTACATGGGGGTGGTGGTACCCCACAGCACCTGCACAGTCATGGCACAAATATTATAGTTATCTCTGCTTTGCTCACAAGCAACCCAACAAAAATAAGTTTATCTTGATGGTGACAGAATTTATTTCAATACTACGTAGCCTTAGAGAGATACCAATCACATAAAAAGCAAAATTCATTCACCAGAAAATAATTTCAGGATGGTTAGCTGCACATCCTATTACAAGAAGCACCAATGCATCCTACTAACAGCAGAAGGCCACGTTATGGAGAAGCAGAGATGGGTCTGGGAGCACACTGATATCAGAAAACACACTATCTGCTTTTTCCTGAAACCCCAGAGGAGAATCTAGTCACAGTACACTGGGAAAACACAGACCATTTTCTGTTTGTCCTGCTTTCAGGGGCCAGGACCAGCTTTCCACTGTGTGGGTGTGACCAAACCGTGTGTTCTACACCCTCTGTGGCATTTCTGATGGACTGTTATCAGTGGGCATTTGCAGCAGCTGCCCAGGGCACACCTGACCCCTCAGAATGCAAACTGGGTGTGAAAGAACCCTGTGAGACTGGGGAGTGTCCTCACACCAATGACTGAGGTGGAAACTGCCCTCCAGGGAGGCACCAGCCCCTTCACACCAGCCTGAGGGGCCATGTCTGCTCATGGGCCATCAGGGACTGGCACCACAGCAGCTGCCATGACCCAGCCCATCAAAGGTGCCAAAAACACCCCCTGACTCACAGAGTCAGATCACCCACTGTGGAACTTCCCTGCCCTGGAGGAGGGACTGGGCATTCCCACCTGAACCTGAGCATGGATAATCCTGGGGTTTGGGGACTTCTGGGACCACTCATTGGATCCAGAGGAGAACCAGAGCCTTTACAGGATTGTGACCACCACTCTTGGCCAGTCTTGTGACCATCATCCTCACCAATTTCCTTTCCTTTTACTTTGCACTCAGAGGGCCCATGTGGGGCTCAGCACAGGGGCTGCTGAGCACCATCCTGTTCATGCCCAGGGTGCTGGGTTACTCATCTGTTCTTTGGAGGTTAAAATCAGTTTTTCTGTGTATCACTGCATTTATTGCAATCTTTTTATTAAACTGTAACTCTGACTTGCAATCTCTCGAGTTGGGTTCATTTCCCGCACCGGTTTAAACTGCTGAAGTCACAAGAACATGGGATGAAGGGAAACTGTTGAAATAAGCCCAATGACCAGGCTGAGGACAGCTGTGGCCACCCTGCATCCCCCCTGCCTGTGCTGGAGGCAGAGGCACTGCAACCCAGCAACCAGCACAGCACACCAACATGTGCAGCCACCAGCTCCTGGGACATGCCAAACCACCAAAGGGACAATGGCTGAGGCAGCGGCACCCCAGGACCACAGGGAAACTCCACGCCTGCCAGGAGAAGGTTCTATAAAGAAAGGTCAGGGCTCTGCGAATTGCTGGGTTAGCTGCACCCTCAGCAACAGCAGAATATTCAATCAGGATGGACTCAGTTGTGAAACCGCTTGTTTAAATTTGAACTCAATGTTCAGCTGTCTCCAAAACACAGGGATCTAGTTAAGGCTAACGAGGTTAATGCTCAGCAGGCTGTGGCAGCTCCTGCACACCCCCAGTGACTCAGCATTCCAGCTGCCACTTCAGTGGGAGGCATAAACTGACATAGTCAAAAAAGGATAAAACAGTCAGCAGCCTCCATGTAGCCCCATTTCTGCCAAATCCGTCATTTCCCAATTCTTCCAGCCTAATCTCATTGAGGAATCACATAAATTCTTCTGTCTTGTGGTACTTAAAAAATCCCTTCTGTTCTGGGCTAAACTGAAGGATCCAAGAGCAAAAGCACTGGGGGCAGAAGGAAAGGTGCCAGACAGAGATTTTGTCTGCCTGAGGTAACAAATTCTGCATAAAGCCACCCACAGCCCACTGCAGAACTGTAAGTAAAAACAACCATATAAAATAATCCACAACACAGGCAAGGTAAAAAAAAGATCTGTCATGCATTTATAACAACAAATGCACAAATATATAAATGCATATATATATATATAAACAATTACCAGTGAATACAAATTCACTCCCTTCAAATGCAGTGTCTGTGGAAGGTTCCAGGAGGTTCTGACAATGAGCATCAGAACAAGGGTCAGTCAGAAAGTGGCCCAGATCTAAACTGTTGAAGTCTGGGGTATTGTAAACACCCACATTTTTCCTAAAGAGCTCTGTTCAATACAATCATTTTTTATTCACTGTACAAGAGGAAGATGGCCTTTGCTTCCTTTTTGTGTGCATATTGTTTTAAATGCATTTTCCAGAAGTACCACAGAATTTCTAGGGTGCTTCTGCTTTCCCACAACATCAGACTCACTGGATTTGTACGGGCTCTAAAGGAAGGATCTAATCAGCTTTACCCTTCTCTCTCTATTTTTTTTTTCTTTTCAGTACATGCTTGGAAAACTCTACAATTTGTATTGTTGCATGCCTTGCCTAAAAAAAAATTTAGAAGAAAATTAGAACCATGGGTTGAAAATACATAGCAAAGAATATACAGTAAAGCTAAGAACCTTCTGATCAGGAGTTCTGACATCAGGATGGCTTTCCCCTGCACAGCTCCAAAGCTCATAATGGATTCCAAACATATCATTTCTAAAAGGTAACATTTCACTCAGGATCTGTTTTCAAGCAAGAGTGCTGATATTCTTATCTTTATTTTCTCCTCAAAAAAAGGCAGACACTGGGATGGAATTACAGGACACATCCAACTGAAGGGCCTTTCACCATAACTATTCTCACTTCTCACTACAAGAAAAAGCCCCAGTTTAAACTTGCTTACAAGATGGAAATCATTTCCTTATTGTAAGGATTCTCTTCTGTAAGTTCCTCAAAGCCTTCACACTTTCATAATGAAACATTCATCTTAGGAATACGTTGTGCAAAGACACTGAGTATTTCCATTTATTCTGATTTTTACAACATTGAAAGGAAATTAAGTTGTTCTCTACATGGCTGAGGTAACAGTCAGCTCCTGGGGCAGAACCCCCAGTGCAGCCAGTGTCTCTACACACCAAGAGTCCTGGGACAGAGAGACCCCTCCCAGAACAGCAAAGCCATCGGATGAGACCATTTTTTATTAATGCAGATGCCATTTGCATAGAATACATGCCCTAATGCAACATTAATTAGCTATCTGGCAACCATGTAGCAATGAACTTTGAAAATTCAGAAAGGAAAAAGCCATCTCTCCAAACACTTTGAAAAAGCAGCAACCTTTTGTTGCATGTTATTGGGATTCAGGTATCTATGTAGTAACCAAGGCTTTAAAAATGAGAGCTTAAAGAAATTGAATTTAGGCAGAATTGTGGACTTAGTGGAATCAGGATTTCAGCTCGTAAGAAGTTGGGATGAAACAGAAGGGACAGCTTTTAAACAGACTGAATAAAAGGCAACATTTTTCTGAACACACATGGAGAATCTCCCACAGAAAACCAGGGCAATCAGAAAGAAGATGCACACATCAAACAGGAAATGACACTGCAGATGGTGAGCTGGTGCATGATAACAGATAATTGGGAATCCACACAGCTCTGGGTATAAAATCAAATCAAATCTGTATTTTCCCTCACTCATCACTGTCCACAACTACCTGAAGGGAAGTTCTGGCCAGGTGGGGGTTGGTCTCTTCTCCCAGGCACTCAGCAATAGGACAAGGGGG
>JAWWEV010000167.1:3811017-3834798 GCA_035583235.1 Hafferia zeledoni | reverse complement strand
GCCATGATCTGGTAAAGGGACTGGAGTTGGCCCAAGGGTTGGACTTGATGACCTCGGAGGTCTTTTCCAACCCAATCCATTCTGATTCTATGATTCATGAGAATCAAAGAAACAAAGTTGTTTATCTCTGTCCATTCCAAACCTCAGCATCCAAGCTCCCTCTCCTCATTCCCCCAGGGAGAAGGGCCAGGGTGCAGAGCACAGGAGCCCCCCTGCTGCAGGCTGATCCTCAGGAGCAGCTCAGCACACACATCCTGGCACAAACACCACACCTGCCACCCTTCTCATGAGAAACTAAAACACTGTTGTAATTTATGACACAATGAACAGCTTCTGGTGTTTAACATGGCATTATTTAGGCTACATTCTAGAGGAGTAGACATGTGCTACTCTTGGGTAATTAGGAAGAAATAGTGGAGTTTAATTTGAAGATGAAATTCTGACTGTGTTCGCAGTTGCCTCTCAGAATAAACCCTTCCACAGCCCGAGGAGTTCTGCTCTGTTCAGCCCTTCTTGAAGTTCCCCCTGTCACCCCCTCAGCTCCTGAGATGGGCAGACCAGAGGCACACCCAGGATTCCAGAGCCCAGAACAACATGCATTTATACACTGGGATAATACTATTTATCATCTTGTTCTCAATGCCTTTCCCAAAGGATCTCACTGTTCTGCTCCTCTCTGACCGAGGCTGAGCACTGAGCTGACATTTTCAGTGTCTCCCCTCCAAGTGCTCATGGCTAACTGAGAGCATTTGTATATGTAGAAAGCTTTTCTGTTTCCCCAGGGAAAGGTGTGTTATACTCTGATCCTCTGTTCTGCCTCACTACTTCATAAAAACCCCTACCAACAGCACCCATTTGAATTTCCATGAGATGAGTTCACCGAGCAGTGACAAGAAATTCTAAATTGTTACAATAAAATGTTTATTTTTGACCAAATCAGGATGAATAGTAGGTACCCCTGCTGCCAGTAACATTGCATTTGTTTTCTGCTAGGGACGAACAAAGGAAATGGATCTCTTGCTGGCACACTATAAAATATTTGCACATATACCTTAAATGCCTATATAACATTTCTAAGCAAGTGGGAAGACAGACACTTGGTTTTATTGTTTTCTGAACACAAATCAAGAAGTCAAAGGAAGAAGTGGAAAATCTGAAGAAGTGAAATCTTGAAAAACTGTGGTTTAGGTTTAGACACATTTCACCCTGATAAGAAGCTCCCCAAGATTAAAGAAAAACAGCACTGAACAAAGTAGGTCAAATGTCTGAAAATTCAAGAATCACTGGAAGTGTACACTGTTGTTTTTTGTTTACATTTAAATCTTTCCCCAGTCTTTTAAAGTGTGTTTAAATTGAGTAGACATGTCAAATTAGTAAAGAATATTATAAAAACCAGCTACTAAATTATTAATGTGCAGAGTCACTGTACAAAGGGTAGTTTTTTACAGTGAATTTTCATGTCCTACTTACTAGTGAAATATTAGCAATATTGACATACACAGAATTCAGTTTGGATGGGATCTAGACAGGAAATTCATTCCAAGAGTTGGTAGATTTGCATATGTAGAGATGCAAACAAAAATCCTGTAAGGCAGGAACCACATTTCACTGTCAAGGAGACTCTTGTGTTACCTTCACGTTGACAAATTCACACCACCTAAAGCAGGAACTCTCCTGCAGGCAGAGTTTGTCACTGAGCAGGGAGCTGGCCCATCCACACCCCTCCCAGCCTCCAGCAGTGAGGCTGAACTCCAGGAGCACCAGGAGATCTCCCAGAACTCACACTCAGTAAGGACTGTGCAGTGCCTGCCTCCCAGACCCTGAGCAATTCCTACATTGAATGGGAAGAGAGTGCACAGGAGCTTCATTTCTGGTCCAGCAGCTCAGAATGAATCTGATTTTTGCAGGGGGTGAAGGAAGCACACAGCACACTGCTAATGAAACACAGCCCAGTGGAAACCCATTGTTAAGACTAAGGGATAGCAATTATTAAGACAAAGCCTCAGAGGAACAAGAAATGGTTCACAAAATCAACAAAAAGGTTGACAGCCACAAAATGTGGTGTTGAAAAGCACATGGGTATACCTTCATCTGCAAGAACCAAAATGTCTTAAAAGTGTTGGATTTATACACCAGAACAAGCAGTTTCTAGAGGAATGCAGTACCATGTCTGCATGCCAGCCTCTTATTCACATACTTCTTTATTTACTGAAGGAATCCAGAAGAAACTGCACATTTCACAAACGACAGAGAAGGGCCCTGAGGTGCAATGGGGACTCAGAGCACAGGGCCATGTGCTGGGATCTCGTTCTGTCCTCAGCTCTCTCTCACACACAGTACTTCATACACGCCATCAGGCCTGAGTTATAACACATACCAACAAGTCTGAATGCCAGCAATATGGTCATCTTGATTATTACTGTGGGATATTAAACTTCTAATACAATCCCTGACTTTCTCACACACCAGTTAATCATCAAGGCTCTGGGCTTTTACGAGGCACCTTGACTGTGTACATTGATTTGTACATTTGTAAAGCATTAGCTATTCCAGATTCCTCAAAGTACTTATTGCTTTTCTTGATATAGTTACAAAGCAGGTGATTTCAGACAGAGAGCAAGTACAGCCTTGAACCACATGGGAGGTACCACACTGAGAGGAAGCAGCTGTGCAGTTCCAGCTGGACTGCAGCACTGACATTAATATGGACAGAGAAAAGACCAACACCCCTTCCATGAAGTGCTCAGCTTCCCTAAACCACAGGACATTCACTTAGGGAAATAAAGAAATCACACCCAGGGACACGACCTGAAACAGCTGAGACCTCGCCTGGCAATTGCCACTGCCTAATTTACAGCTTTCAGGAGAGAGCCTTGTTACCATTAAATCTTCAGGTACAGTTTTATTTTGCTTCTTTGTTGTAAAAAGCTGAATATGGTCCAAGCACCAGCACTGGGTCAGAAAATAAACCCTACAGCAAGATGTACCATTTTATTTCTATAGCAATATAACAGGACAGGCTGCTTGTTACCCATCAAACCATGAAAACTGCATGCTTCTATCAAGCTGATACCAGAATCTCATCTCTCAGGCATTTCAGTTCAACAACATCCCCAAGTTTTATTTTGCAGAAATCTCAACATCACCAACACAAAAAGTATGAAATAGACCTCTGGATGCAATTTTGCAGCCAACATTTCATCACAGCTTCATGAACTTATAAAAGTTCTGAGGAGTTTTGGTGGCCACTGCTCCAGGATGCTTTAACTTCCCCCAAAACAGAACTGCAAGGAGCAGCACATACCCCATCTCACACCAGCACAGGAGCTGTTGGTGCTATTGCAGTGCAGGAGGGGGAACTGGAACTGTTTCTACATGAGCTCACACGTGTGACAGGTGTGTCAACCTGCTGAGACAGGAGCACATCAAACCAGGGTAAGGCTTTGCAGCAGAGCTCAGGTACAATGAGGACAGCACACAGATTCATCCCCTGCACCCATCAGAGATGCAATGAGGAGGCTTTAGGAGTGCTGGAGTGTGTATGACAGGTGATAGGAAAGCCATAAAGACTTAATGTACTTCTCCCAATTTTCTGTTTGCAAAGTTAGACATAATTGAGACATTTGGTTTTCCTTTATGTTTTATGTACAACTCTGTAATTAAGAAAATGCTGCTACAAGATAGACTCTGGTACATTTAAGCTCTTTGACAGAGCAGAGATAGAATCCTGCTTCTTACTGGAAGTAAACAGAATATTTCAAAGTCACAGAATCATTTAGGCTGGAAAAGACCTCTAAGATCACTGAGTCCAACCACTAACCCCGCACTGCCAAACCCACCACTAACCACGTCCCAAAGTGCCACATCTACCCATCTTACAACCAGCTCCAGGATGGTGACTCAGCTGCCTCCCTGGGTACACAGACATCACACTGCAGGAAGAGACATGAATGTGACAAACCCCTCCATCTCCCTGCTGGCAACTGCCCCAAGAAAGCCAGTGAGTGCTGACTGACAGTCTTAAAAACGGATGTCTAAAAACTGTCAGGTATTTAGGCATCTAAATTAGTAATTGATTTATTCTCTTCTTTATTAACTTCCCCTAATGAGTTTAACTAGGACAAATGGGTTCTAAGGACTTAAAAAAAATGTTTTAAACAGAGAAAAAAGAAAAAAAGTAAGTCTGGGTCTTTATGTCCCTCATGTGTATTAGTCTTCAGTTTACTGCTTTGGCCTGACAAAAATGCTGTGGAACTTTTACATGGAAGGAAGGGATCAAATTGCTTTACCCCTCAAGCCATGCAAATGCAGCATCACATCTATACTCTCAATACACAGAATCAATTTTTATTTGAAAGCAGAAATGGAAACCAGTGCATCATCATTTCCTGGGGCATCTCTATTTTTCCCTGGAGGTGCTGTACCATAATAGTGATCACAATAGGCAGCACTTTTCTTATGAGATCTGACAGGATCACAACCTGAGTTCCTTCAGCTGCAACTACACCTTCTCTATCAGGCAAACAGGGCACAGTATGAATGTCCTACTGCTGAGGCAAAAGATGGATCAAACTGAATTTATATGCTGTGCATTGCTCAGGTTTCACAACTAAAAGGGGATTTAAGTACAGGATTTTCCAAGAAACCTGATGATGATGCAAGAAAGAATTCTTTTCTCCCAAAACCTTAGGACAAAACTTTGAGGGAGAAGAGGCAGTAAGATGAAGTCTCCAGAATCATCAAACAATGTGGAAAGAACTGCAAGAATACAATGGATGTGCAGAGGAGAAGCCCCCAGGGCATGAAGTCACGTTCATTTTTGGGCTCCTTTTTCTGTGTTACCCAGTGACTGACCCAAAATGCCACCCAAAATCTCCCTGCTGCAGGCACCAGGATGCTGCATCCAGCCTTTGGCAAAGCAGGAGAGAAACAGGGAGGAGAGCACAACACCTGGTGTGAGGAAGGTCTGCAGAGATCCATTTACAGATGAAGGGACAACGACATTTTCTGCTTGAGTATCTCATGGTGCCAGGACAAATCCACATATATGCACCCAGTGAGACAGAGAAAGAGGGGCTGAATGACCACAAACCATGAAGGAGGCACTGAACTTCAGGAGGAGGATTGGAATGTTCCCCCAGAAAAAGGGAGACAGAAGTCAGAGAAGAGAGAAATGAGAATCAGGCAACAGTGAACTCGGAAAGAACAAATTCCATGTTAATACCAAGCAGCCTCCACAGACCAACGTGTGGCTAAGCATATTACATGCTAAAGCACTGCCTAAAATTGAATTCCAGCATTTATTTCAGGGAAGAAAAGCAGGATTACATAGAGCATTCCAGTTCAGAAAAGGGAGCAATGGTGCTGTTAGCTAAACTGAGCGCAGATCATCCTGCAGAAGATGCTCAGAGAAGGAAGCACAATCCAGGGGTGAGAACATCTGGCACAATCTAAATCCCACCTCTCTCTCATTAACTGCCTATATCATTTGGTGACTAAGATACTTTTGCCACCTCTTTGGTAAAGAAATGGTCAGAAAAGTGTTATGTCAGTGATAAACTCATCTAAATAACCAATTTTTTTACCAACAGACAGGAACGGGAAAGAGACTGAAATGTGGAATATTTGAACCACTTGGAACAAAAGACTGGAATCTAAAGGAAACCTGCCATTTATCACTAGGGGGTACCAGGCAAAGAGTGTGACATGCTGGAACACCACTGACATTTCAGGGCTAGTTTGTAGGTACAAGTGCTATAAAATCACCCAGACACAATTTGAAAAGGGTTGCTGATAATCACAAACAAGGAATGGCTGAAACAAACCTGACAGAAGCCCACTGGGAAAGTGAGAGACATAAATTTACCATCACAGGCTAAAGCATCACAGAGACAATCACCATGAAATTATCCGGAGGAAGGTGTCAGGAGGTACATGATCAGCCATCACAGAATTCCAAGAAAGAAAAGGATCAAATTATTAAACACAGACTCACAGAATACTCTGAGTTGGAAGGGACCCAAAGAACCATCTAAGTCCAACTCCTGGCCCTGCACAGGACCATCCCCAGGAGTCACACCCTGTGCCTGAGAGCATTGCCCAAAATCTTCCTGAACTCAGACAGCTCTGGTGCTGTGAGCACTGCCCTGGGGAGCCTGTTCCAGGGTTTAACCACTGTCTGGGTGAAGAACCTTCTTTCAACACCTAACGTAAACCTCCCCTGACACAGCTTCGTGCCACTCCCAGAGAAAAACGAAGACATGCTTTACACATCCAATAGTATTCCTGCTCTGGACAGGATCTCTAACCCCTCCAAAGGCATTTTGTGCCTTCACTGACTCTCCTAGAAAAACACCCTTCCACAGAGAGGAAAGGACAAGGTCCCTGGTTCTCCTGTCCCACAGCAGGCAAAGGAAGGGAAGAGATACAAGTATGGCTTGCACATAGTTTTGATAAAGACTGTAATGTCACTCTCTCTCACATGTTCCATTGAAGGGGCTCAAACCCAATTACAATCATTAACAATCAGTGTCTCATGTGTCACTTCTCTGACATGTGACAAATCTCTCTGAGCAACAGCAAATACTGGTACAGTAAAAGAGGAATATGCCTTTCCAACAGATCCCTGAGCTGTGCTGCACAAGTGCTGAAATCAGCACTAAATTAGCATTACAGTAATTAAGGAACTTCTTCCCAAAGAGGACTATGGAGCTTTTGATTTCAGCTGTTCCTCAGAAAACCTGAGCACAGACAGGGCCTGCAGCCCCACGGTGATCCATTCCCTGGAGGAATCTCCTGCCACAGGCTGCCCTGCATACTGATGGGGGGGATGGCAGCTGGGGGCCCTCCATCTGATCTCCATCCACAGCAACAGAGGCAGCAGCCTCATGCACAGCAGTCACAGGCACTCCAGTGCCACAGAAAGACACCGTTCAATTCATATGTTAAAAATAAATAGTAATTTGAATAGTTAAATATTAATAGTTTAATTTAGAGGGAGGAAAAAGGGTTTCTTTTGATTCTGATTTGACCCTGCATACTAGGTGCCAGCATGAGGAAAATGCCAGGTGAATAAAATTAGTGTGACAAAACAATTGCCTGGAAGCACCAACTGAATTTCAATGGGATCCCACGAGCTGCTGCAAGCCAGGGAGTCATCTTGGGCACAGCTCCCTGGGTGCACTGCACTCTGCAAGGTAAGAGCATAAACATGCCTTTCAAATATTTAACAACAGGCAAGACAAGGCCATCCAGGGCTGATCTGATAGCTGAGACAAATACAGAACTGGGGGGTTGAACCCTTCTGTAACGAGAGGAAAGCAATCCTTTCCAGGCAGAGCTTTTCTAATTGGTACATGTCTGGCATCCTGCAAAGTGTTCACGCTGGGAAGGATGAATGGGATGTCACCAAGCCTTGCTCCCAGTGCCCACACCAACACTGGCAAACCCACTGGATTTCCAAAGGGCTTCATGGGAAGCAGCCACACCAACCAGGACAAACCATCAGCACAGGCAACTCTCTGAAAGCCCTGAAGGAAAATGCAGAATTCCTGCTCCTAATTAGGTGTAAGAATTGCACAAGGATTGTGCCACAGTCAGGCACAGCTCAGCAGATCCCTGCTGGGGGAAGGACAGTGAGGGAACAGAGGGAGAAAAGGAGCTTCAGGAGCTCCCTCCCTTCCTTTCCCCAAAACTGTGAGTAAGTAACTATGACATAATAAAGGGAAAATGTGTCTTATAAACAGAGTGTGTTTAACCTGGACTGATGATGGCCCAGATAAGGGTCAGCTGCACAACAAGGCATTTTCCAAACCTCAGTGTTCCTCTGAAACCTCCCCAGCTCCCACGGCCAAGTGGCACATTTGGACTGGGCAAACCAGTCCTTAGTTCCACACCCCAAATAATTGCCATCTTTTGTTCTTAACATAAAGAACAGTGACAATTTCAGCTTGTGACCCTGTTTTTCATTCTTTTTGGAACAATTCATGGGGAATATTCTTATTTTAGATTTATTCTCTTTGAAATACTTGCTTGGCATTATTGTGACACTCTGTTGTAAGGTTTACAAAAGGCTTGCAAAAAGAAAAGACTTATTATTCTGTGATGCTCACTGGGTACCATTTCTTGCTTGAGAGGCCACAATGTAGGTTGAAGAATAATGATGATGATGATGATGATAATAATAATAATAATAATAATAAAATAACACTACTACTAATAATAATCATCATAATATCAAAAGATGGTCATTAAGTACAGCAGGATTACCACCACAGCCTTGAACAGGCCCTTCTCATTTTCTCTGTAGGCTGGAAGGGATCACCACATCTTAGATCAATGCTGGAATGAGAACCATTGGGCCAGCCATAGAGACAGAACAGGATTAAAAAATGATTTAACCAAAAAGGGAAAAAAAAAAAAAGGGAAAACGGGGTGGTCTTGAACTACACATATAAAGGAAGAAACCTTGTAACTCAGGTTTCTCTCGGCTGTACATGGAAAGAGAAGGCAGCAGGGGAGTAAGATACACTTGCCAGTAAGAAAAGATAGAAGAGAAAGACATGGAACATAATATAATAGCATGCTAACAGCTTTAGATTCTCTGGGGAAAAAAACCCCAAAACCCAAATAAACAAAAAACCTCCACTATTGAGTAACAAATGTAACTCAGTTCTGAAAACAAAACAAAAGAGTTAGAGTTAAGGCTCAGAAAGAATAAACCCCAACGAATATTGAGATTAACTAGAACAATATCTGATGGTATTTTCTGTAAAGCCAAACCTCAGGGTATACTCCATATGATAAATGAAAAAAATGCAACAAAGTAAGAATGTCTCACCAAGAGAACTTGTAATTCTTACAGCTTTTCATATTCTTTCCACTTCCTATAACAGATGAGACAGCTTTTCAAAAGCGGAGCAGAATGAGGAGCATCACTGTTTGCACCAATTCACAGATGTCAAGAAACTACAGCAAAAATGGAAATGTCATCATTATAGAATGCCTGAAATTGCTATTTCAATAAGCCTAAACTTTCCTGCCCTCCCACTGCAGTTGCACACAGTGTAAGGGTTATCATTTCAACACTCGCAGACAGAAAATGAAAAAAAAATAAAAAAAGACAGAATTTCACAGATACTTACAGGAGCAAAAAACCCCTGCAACAGCATTGTGTGCAATCTGTGCTTTATGTAAAACTAAGGCAACTGAGTCCCAAAAATACTGAGCTACTCAATACCCTCTGGAGGGACCCTGAAGGACTCAAAGGGAAGTAATTTAGGACTCCAGTTCAATACCCTTTGTGTTTCTCCTTTAGCTGAGGGCAGATTTAGATTGGGTATCTGTAACACTGCCAGGGGTGCCCAGAGAAGCTGTGGCTGCCCCACCCCTGGGAGTGTCCCAGGCCAGGTTGGATGGGTTGGAGCAGCCTGGGCTGGTGGGAGGTGTCCCTGCCATGGCAGGGGGTGGCACTGGACGATATTTCAATCCCCTCCCAACCCAAACCATCCTAAGATCCCAGGTTGCATCTAACAGATTGGTTTAAAACACATCAAGTTCGCCTGATCTAATTAGATTAGCCATTTCATAATAAGCTGACTGCCTTTCCAGACACAATTTTCCTTTTGTCATCTCTAAAGTAATCACATTTTTGTATTAGAGCTTAAAACGTAAGGACATTGAAAATAATGGATTGTGGCCAATTGAAATTACACCAACAAATAGTATTTGAGGGATTTAAACAGATAGCAGCAATTATCCTCCTCTTTGTAGAGCATGAAAGTGATAAAAATGATTATTTTTCCAAGATCACTATAATATTCATGTATCTACTTAACTTTCTTCCTTGGAAGGTCCCATTTGTTTTCTTTAGAACTGAATAAAAAGATTTTAAAGATTATGATTACTCAGTACTTATGAGAAAATTAATAGCAGCTATGACAAAGGTATGCAAAATGAGTAACAGAGAGTAGAACACTGTCCTGCCCAGCATTAATAAAAAGGCTCTCCTGCTTGGTGAAATTAAAGGAGAAAAAATTCAGGTGGACAGATGTAAACAGTCACTTTACAGAACAGGTCTAAATGATAAATACTTTAGATACTATTGAGTTTAAGTCCAATAATATTCAAAATAGTTGCTCCTTAATGAACATGAATAGGCTTGCTAGCTAGAATTTAATTATGAAATTATTGATTCTTATGGTTCAAGGCCCAAAATGATCATTAGATGGAAGCCAGGAAAGGGATTCCTTGTGTGATATATTACAGTTGCAGGGAGGCCAATGCTGTCTCTGAGACAACCAACGTTGCTGACAGAGAGTGAGCACTGGGGTAACTGCAGGTCAAGATGACAGGTTCTAATAAAAAAGCAATTGATTTTATCTGGGGGAAAAGAAAAACATCACAGACTTTAGCCTGCTATGTGAAGAGATCTCGGGTAGGAAGGTCTCCAGGACTGCTGCCTGCAACAGTGAGCCTTCCAGCTTACACCAGTTTAATTATTTATTCTCCATGAGTTTAGCCATCAGAAGGCCAAGTTTAGACTCAGTTTGGCTGTGGAAGGAGGAGGGATGGGAAGTTGGCTCCTGGCCTCCATCTGAGGCAGTTCATGCAGCAGCACATGGTGGCTGGAGGTCACTCAGGAACGTGGCACTCAAGGGACACTGACTGTGCCCTCCACACTCCTGTTGCCTCTTGGCTCCCCCAGAAGGGCAGGCAGTGGGGACACCCAGGAACCAGGCACAGAGACACCACTGAAGGCAAAGGGTGGATGCACCTCAACGACTGGGTTTGCATTCTGCTTTATCAGGAGGCTCTGAGTAACAAGATGCTCAGAGGGCTGAAGCTCCTCTGCTGTGCAGACAGGGAGAGCTCAGAGCCCCTGCCAGTACCTAAAGGGGCTACAGGAGAGCTGGAGAGGGACTGGGGACAGGGGTGTGCAGTGACAGGACAAGGGGGAGTGGCTTCACACTGGCAGAGGAAAGGTTCATACTAAATATTAATTAAAAATTCTCCCCTGTGAGGGTGGGCAGGCCCTGGCACAGGTTGGGCAGAGAAGCTGTGGCTGCCCCATCCCTGGGAGTGTCCCATCAGTGGTTCAATCCTCACAGTAGAACAAGAAAAAATGCAAAGGAACCCACATTACATTACCAGATGCCACACACGTCTTACTTGAGCTTGCACCAGGGAGAGACCTCAGAGCTGGGCAGAGGAGAGACACTTGGACTGTGCATTTTGAACTTTCACTGAGCTGTGGAATAAATCTACTTTCCTAAGCATGGAGTGAATCAATCAAAAGGTTTTAGTACAGGATTTACATTCCAGGTGGAGAAACAGGGAAGTGAATGGAGGTTTAATACATTTAACTACCCTTGTTCCTAGAGCAAAAAGAAGAATCTCCGTGCCTGACACCACACCCCGAGCTGGATGGGGCCATGGCCTGGGGGCAGACAGGACATTGACTGACACCCACAGCACAGTGCCGTGTTCCCCACGGGGCACACACCAGGCATAAAGCTCATTTTCTCATCACCATCTCAGAGATGTGAAGCTCCAGGCACTGCTGCTGGAGCCCTGACCCACCCCATGGGCCAGCCAAGCACCCCTGGGGCCTGCCCAGCCCTCTGGGGCAGGTACAATCCCCTGAGGCAGGTCCAGCACCCCGGGGCAGGCCCAGCACCCTCGGGCAGGCCCAGCACCCTCGGGCAGGCCCAGCATCCTCGCGCCCACCCAGCACCCTGGGGCTCGCCCAGCACCCTCGGGCAGGTCCAGCACCCCGGGGCAGGTCCAGCACCCCGGGGCAGGTCCAGCACCCCGGGGCCCACCCAGCACCCTGCTGCTGGCAGAGGGGCTCCCAGGGGTGCCAGACAGCACAGAGCCCCTGCTCCATCAGGCCACAAAAAGGCTCGAGGTGTCTCCACCATGGGGCATGTTCTTCCTTCCAAAGAGCACTGATGATGTTGGGGACAAGAAGGGAAGAGATCTCCACAGAAGGATGAACAGTAGAGCAAAGTGAGATGGATTCCACCTTCTTGCTTTTCCCTGTTCTGTAATGAAATGCATCCACCCAGGAGAGATACTATTTACCTTTTCTATTTCAAAATCACTTATAATTGATGATTAAAAGCATGCAGAGTGAGGTACAAGGGGAGAGCACTTACTTAGCTTTGTACTGAGCAGACAGGACTGGCACACTGAAAAGGTAACGTTTTATGCTGTGGTAGAATGTGATCACACTTGGAACGTCTTTGCTTTATTGCAAGGCCACATTTGCAGCCTAATGGTAACAAAGGACACAGCTCAGAACTGGACAGATAGCAAGGAACCTGGCTGAGAGCAAGTCCCCAAAGATCCGAGGGTTCCTCTGCCCCTCTGTGGAGCAAATGTGCCTAAATATGCACGTTCTTAACTCACTGTTTGAAGAAGAATTTGCTTTGTCAGATGTTCTACAGAATACCACGCTCAACACTTGTGCTGTTGGGTAAGCAAAAAGCCAACAACAAACAGCAAGCCAAAAACTGGCATAAGGGCCATGCTGGCAGGTAGTTCAGCACTGTGAAAGATTAGATACATTAAATTTTGTCACATGGAACCCTCCATTATGAGAAGCACAAAGCAGGCTAAGCCGAATCCCGAGGAGCCTGAAAACAGGGAAACTTCTCTTCTTCATAAATAAATAGGAAAAATATGTTTTCCCCTTCCAGGCCATTAAGCTCCCTCTCCACAGACATCCTTATCCTTTACTGGCAGCCCTTCTGCTATCAGCTGGCATACCAGGAAAGCCTTCCCCAAAACACCTGATTATCTCAGTCCAGCAGCATGAACGATATTTTCTAAAAATGAACTTAATTTGTAAACACTGAAAAGAAGCAAAAAAAATCTAAGCACTAGAAATTGCAACAGAGTATTCTAATGGGAACACAATTAGCAAGACTGTGTCATTCATCTGCCCAGCTCTGTCCCACTTCCCTGACAATGAAGATTAAGAGCTATTTCTGAGAGAGTCATAAAAATCCCCAGTTTGAGCTATTATTACATGCAATCATGTAACTAAATAGGAAGTTTCATACTGGGAGGCAAAAAGCCTACAGTAGAAAGCATGAAAGTATTAACTACAAAGTGCCAGATCAAAGCACCTCCCCTTCTCCCCAGCCCTGTGCTATTCCCAAAGGCTCTATTTCTTAAGGACCAAGCCAGTCTTCTTGCCACTGTCAGCTCCTCTACATTCTTTAAAATTATTTCACAAACATTTCAGAAAGGCAACACTACATCAGATTTATGGTTATTCACTTATGTTTACAGATCCAGAAATAAATTTAAGAATTTGGGATTATCTATGTTATCAGACACCCTGGCATTCACCTGCAGTATTACCCATAATATATCTCAATGTTCTTGCTCACAGACAGAACATTAAGGTCCTCCAAAACCAGAATGAGATTATCCAAAGGAACAAATCAAACTGCACACCCTCAGAGCCAGACACGGCCCCATCCCCCGCCCTTAACACCCACATTTCTGCTGAGAGAGGCAGTTTTTAAAGTTACCTGGGAAGATGCAGAGCCGCAAAGCCAAAGCTGGACGATCCCCAGTGCACGTCTAAACAGGGCTCACACCAAACTCCAGCCACTTCAAACAAACTGGGGATGCCCATCACTGAACCAGGGTCCTGAGGGCTTGGCAGCTTTTGAGATTTTAAGATCAGAAGGTGATTCTTTGATCACTTGTATACAGTAATAGACACTCCAGAATCAATAGCTGTTAATAAAATATTAGCTTTCTCCCAATCAATATGCACACAACTATGAAATATTCAGCACAAGCATAAAAATGAGATCATAACAAAATGAGAAGAGTTAGTATATGACTCTGTATATAAAATGCACATTTAGATTGGAAAAAAGGGGGGAAAGCCCAAGACCTGCTAAAGCCTTTGTCACCCACATGTCTCGCTGTCAGAAAAGCCCATCAGAAATAAGCACCATGAACTTCATGGAAATTTTCCTGTTCAGCTTAACAAGCTTTATAGAATTCCTTTGTTTCTGAAGTAAAAGCCTTACTCCAAAAATCGTAAACCCAAGCAGCAAATACAAAGATACAACAGCAGAGCAGAAATGCTGGACATTTCAGATGTGCCACTCCTGACTTGGCAGACTGTTTTCATCCCCCATGACACAGAGCCTGTCAGGAGTTACACACTTCTCAATTCCAAATAAATACGTTGCATGTTCTTGCCCTTTCCAGAGCTCCAGTGATTGCACCCTGATCATCCTCACCATCCCTTAAACTGCAGTGGTAGGAATTTGGCACTCCCACGTTCCAATGGGAAGGGGCTCCTCCCCTTCTGTGCGAGGTTTCTTTGGAAGAAATGCACGTGTGTGCCACACTCTGCCCAGCCTTCAGCTGCACAGGACTCCAGGCACACACACTGCAAGCACACACAGACCTACTGGAGGAGCACTGGAGGAGCACTGGAGCCTTTTTTCCTAACATTTTCCAGCAGTGACGTGCTCAGTCAAGAATCTATTCAAGCCCCAAAAGCAAACTCTGGAGAAGGTCTGTACCTGGCCATTATTCATCCGTCTGACCTCTCTTTGTCTAGCTGAACTATGTGTGTGGACAGAAAAAGAGGACACAGCAGGGCAAACTGCCCCTATCCATGGTCAGCACTGGCTAACCAGCCTTTGGAAACACATTCACGCAGCCTGGGACTCTGAGAATCAGTAGGGGAGGTTTAGGCCACATCTGTCTGTCTGCCTTGCCAGCCTCACACACTCTGCCCCTCCTCTCACCTGGGACCATTCCTTAGAGCATCTTCCTTGACACACAACAACAATCTCGCACCTCAACACAAAAAAAACCTTCTGTGAGACACCAAAAGGCTGGGGACAAAGTCACAGAATTTTCCAAGGAGGAAAGAGTGAAGTTACAAAGAAAAGGCAGTTCAGAGTAGCAGCTGTACAACTAAAACAGGCACCTGGGTTTCAGAGGAGAATAAAGCATGTTCATGGAAAGATATTTCAAATATTAAGAGACTGCAAATGGAAATGTCAAAGCATTCTCCACATTCACTGAGAGTATGACAAGAGGTGACAACCTTAAATTGTGGCAAGGGAGATTTAAGGGAGCCATTAAGCAAAGCTTTCTAAATGGCTGAGTGAGGGACACACACACACAAAAAGGGGATTATAAGGGATTTCTCTCATTGAAGTGGTTTGGGGATTTTTTAAGAACAGGTAAGACAAAGGATGTTTCAGGACCACAGATCCTGCCTTGAGGAGGAAGGGTGGGCCTGATGCCCTTCCCTGTGTTTCACTCACTTCCCTGATTTAGTAGGAGGGTTCAATTTGGGGTCTGAAGAACAAAGAGTTTGCTACAAATATCTTCTAGAAACAGAATACAGCCTGGGCAATATTTTATTTGTTTGGACAAAAGAAGATGACAAACCCTGGCTGTTGGAGCTCCAAAAAGTTCAGAACTCGAGTGAGAAACTCTCTCCTAAAAGGAATTCACACTCCTTGAGGCTTTCACACTTACTGTGGAAGCAGATGACTAAAATATGAGAGCTTTTTGCTCCCAGCAACTGCCACCGATCCTGCAGCTGCTGCATGTTTTTGAGATAGCCCATTCCCACCAAGAAATCAGTGTGGTGACTCTCTCTTTCCATCCCTCGCCCCACTGGCTGCTCGTAGGATTGGCTACATGTAGGAATCACAAATTCTTGGACCATAAAAATGGGTTTAGTCCTATTGTATCAAGGAGAAATCCTGCAATAAGAGAACTCAGAACAAATGCTGACCAGGTGCTTGTCCTGGATGGTTCTCTGGATGGAAAGCTTCATTCACAGGTCTTGAACGAGTATTAAATCAATAATATTATTTTCAAGCCTAAGCTTAACGCTTAAGTTTATGCATAAGCATGAACGTGCATAGGAAAAAGAATTTAAACCACTAAATTCCTGTGATAGCACATACACCAGCACAAAAGCCTGCAGCTAAGAAATCATGTGAAAATGCTAATTATGCCTAAGTCAAGAAATACAACCATCAGCATGATTTGTGGTCAGCTGTTTAATTAATTTTAGTATTAATAAAGTTACAGGAAATCAATGTGTCAAAAGGACTTGAAAGGATTACCAACTGCTCTGGACAAATTAGCAACACTTCCATGCCTCGAGTACAGGAAAGCACAAAGATGTTTAATTAAACTATTTACCAGTGAAGAATTTAAATCACCATAAATATCACATTTTTAGTACATTTTCTTCCTCTGATTGAAAGCACTTAGGAGCAAATAACATGCAGTTTTCTATTGGCATTTTTTTAAAGGAAGGAGAGTAAAAAATGTTGCAGTTAAACCCAGTAAACTCCCAAAATGAAGGTGAAGTCAGGAACAAAAGAATGTAACATGGCAGGCATTTAAAATGAGAGGACTGGGGAATAATTCAAGTCCAAAGTAACAAAAGATGTTACCAAACTGCATGGAAAGAGGAAGGAGAAGATTTATAACATGAGGGCCATGTGGTTACTCAGGGCCCATTCACACTGTGCTTCAATGAACTGCTATTGCTCCTTGTGAAAATGTCAATATCTATAAAAATAAACCCCACGTTCACTGAATTCTTGTTGTTACAAGCCTGTGTTTTTCCCATATCTAATTTTTCTGACTCCTTCTGTCTCAGCATGAATTCGGGCAAAACACTCCAACTGTCTGTGCCTCAGCTTCCCTCTTCCAAAAGAGCAGTGCAACACTTGCCAGGCTTCAGGGGATGCGCTGAGAAGGTGCATTATCTATTTGAGCACAGCATTCTCCGACAACACAAAGGAACCATCCTCTTTAGGATTACTAAAATCAGAGCTTCCCTATGGCAATAGAGCACCAGTTACCTCTCTGTGGGACTTATCTGAAGTCCAAATGAAGGCAACTGAAAGCTTTCTCCTGATTTAATGGGGCTGGAGTCAAAACCTGCGTGACTGTCAGTCAACTGACGTGGAATTGCTCTGCTTTTGTTTTGCTGGATTGATTTAACACACTTCCAGTCTTCTGTTGACTTGTCCTGCAGAGCAAAGAAATGCTCTCTGCTGCGGCCAATGCCCACTGGTGCATAGATTACCTGCTGCTGAACTTGGCCAACAGCCCTCTGGGGGACTGGGAACAAATGTTTCTGCATTTCAAGGCACCCTGAACTCACTGACATTTCCGCTCACAGCTCTGGGAACGGAGGTGTCGCTGACTGCAGCTCCAACAGGAGAGTCCTGCTTGGCACCAGGAGCCAAGTCCTGCCCTTCCTTATAGCTCTTGACATAAAGGATCTCAGGGAAGGAGAGATCAGCACAAAAATACTTTGTGCCTGCAGAGTTAACACAAGCACAGCGTCACCTGCTCAGGCTTTCTAAAGAACAATTTCCAAGTGCATTTGGAAACCCACGAGGATGTGCAGTGAAAAGACAAGCACACAGACCAAGATTCGGCTCACAGAAGGGTGATGGGCTCTCTGCAGTGGGCAGAGTGGATTCCAAAGCAGGGAATGTATCTCGGTGCCAAGTATAATCCGGGGTGTGCAGACCTGCCTGAGGTCCCCAGCCTCGGTCAGACCCCTTGTGCTGAACATCTGATACCTAGTCTATAAACTGTGACATAACTGTGACCAACCTAATTCATATTTTCACAATTTTTCTAGAAAAGTGTGGCAATGTTGCTGATGACACCGAGCTGAGTGGTGCATGCCAGAGGTGGGATGAGGTGGGCACCTGAGAACACCAAGTTCAACAGGGCCAAGTGCAAGGTCCTGCACCCGGGTCGGGGCAATCCCAAGCACACATTTCTCTCTGGGCCAAGAAGGGGGCACGGGCAGCCTTCAGCAGGAGGATATGAGTGTGTTGGTGGAGGAGAAGCTCAACCCCACCCAGCAATGTGCACTAGAAGCCCAGAAAGCCAACCACATCCTGAGCTGCATCAAAAGCAGGGTGACCAGAAGGTTGGAGGAGAGGGTTCTGTCCCTCTGCTCTCAGGAGAGCCCACCTGGAGTGCTAAATCCAGCTCTGGGGCCCCAACATAAGAAGGACATGGACCTGTTGGAGAGTTCAGAGGAGGCCACAGAGATGCCCAGAGGGCTGCAGAACCTCTAAGACAGGCTGAGAGAGACGGGGTTGTTCAGCCTGGAGAAGAAAAGGCTCCAGGGAGACCCTCCAGCAGCCCTTTGGTACCTAAAGGGGCCTCTGAGAAAGCTGGAGAGGGACTTTTTACAGGGGCATGTAGTGACAGGACAAGAGGCAACTGCTTAAAACCAAAAAGAGGGAGGGTTTAGTTTAGAAATTAGGAAGAAATCCTTCCCTGTGAGGGTGGGAGGCACAGGTTGCCCAGGAAAGCTGTGGCTGCCCCATCCCTGCGAGTGTCCAAGGCCAGGCTGGACAGGGCTGGGAGCAACCTGGGCTAATGGAACACATCACCACTACCCATGGCAGGAGGGACAGAACCAAATGATCTTTAGGTCCTTTAGAATCCAAACCACTCTGTAATTCTACCAAAAATTCTGTAGTGCCAGGCAAGATACCAATGATGTAATTAAGAACAGCAAGATCTAAAGAGACCTCTTCCCCAAAACACACCTATAAACTACTGTAGCACAGACCTACCCCCCCTGCCTGCTGACCTAGACTTGGGTTTCCAGCCAGCAGACAAGTCTACCAATTCACCAGAGAACAGCAGCAACATTTGGTTACTGACCTCTGGGAACATCCCAGACCCTGCACAGTACTTTGAAAGTGCAAGTGCCCACGCCAAAAATAATGATGTGGCTTTCCTGAATGCTAATTTAGTTCAGCCAAAAGGAAGAGCGGAAAAGAGGGTCAGTAGATTAGATTTCAGAAAGAGCAACTGTCTTTCAAAGCAAGACTATTATCAGTTGGCTTCTAGTCAGGATTTTTCCAAACACATCCAGCAATTCTGGGTGAGAGGCCAGCAACCTGCCCCTTGAGATGGCCACTTCTCTGCTGTGAAACTTGCTGCATTATTGGTATTATTATGGGGTCAACTACACCACCTTGAACCTGACAGGCAAACTGCAGCAACAAAACAATAGAGAGGCATCAATTTTAGTGATAGCAAACAATTTGAACATTTGTTCTTACCATAGCAGGACATTTCTGCAGTTGAGTTGCCTCACACAGATAAGGGAGGGGAAGAAGAGAAGAGCAGCAGAAGGGGGTTCTGATATTTTCCCTTGAAAAGGAGATTTCTCTGTGTTTTTCTATGCTTTAGGCACAACTTTTCTAATAACGTGCTGCAGAAGGGCTTGTTCTGAAAAGTGCATTACATTCCAAACTGAATGCTGCTCCAAATGGGATAGAAGGGAAGGGCCTTATGGGATAACCTGGCAAAATCATTCCATTTTCTTACTTCCTCTTCCCTACTCACACTGGAAATCAAATTGCCATTTAAACTCAAGACTAACGTTTATATTCGAAGACTTCTTCTAAATAATGTATTTCCATGTGACATTAATTTTTCAACAGAACTAAAATACTGAACTATGTTCTGAAAACACTCCCCGTTTCTGTGGCAGATGAGGGCTTGCTTTGTGCAAGCAACATACAAATGTTTTAGTGACTCATTGCTTTGAGAAGCCAAAGGTTAAAGAGATTCTGTGAGCATCATCACACCAAATGAGGACTGAAAAAGCTAAAAGCACAGTCCAGTAATTAAACACACAGAACTGCACAACTCCACAGTAGAATATGGGGGTGAGTTGCTTTCCCAGAGGGAAATCCCTGTCAGCACAGCTTGGGGCAGAAGGAGGAGGGTCTTTGCAGAGGTGTCACCACACTTTGGCAGAACGAGGTACTGACACATGTTGGGTGGACAGACAACTTCTGTACAACGCCTTCAAATGGTGCCCCAGGACAAAACGGGCTGAGACCTTCTCAAGTCCAAAATAGGCTGCTTCAATCTGAAGAAGGGCCATCAATTATACATGGAAAGAGAGGAAGAAAAAATATCTTTTGGCACTCTCATTTGTAAAGGTCTTCACATTTTAACACATAATCGGTGAATAGTTACAGGAAACAAAAAAAAACAAACCAAAACAAGCAAACAAGTAAGAACTCAAAACAAAATACAGCATTCAAACACAGCAGTGACTACACAAAATGAAATAACTTATTGTTTAACTGCAGGATTTGGGGAAGTTTTTGGTTCCCATGCAGCCTCAAGGAAAGCATTGCAAGATCACTCATATTTTTTCAAATGCTTATCATACGTGTTAAAGACCAGAAATATTTTTCCTGATCATTCTGAATGTCTTCATAGAAAATGCCAGTATTACACAAAAAGAGACTAAACCTACTCACATGTTTTCCCCTCCATATCAGCATGGTATATGCAATTATTACAGATAACTCTTGGTTATTAAGATGAAAAAGCATTTGCATACTCTATTGAATGACAGTGGAATGTAGAAACTATATATTCTAGTTTTAAACTACAGAAACTCCTGTATGTGAATTCTGAAAATCCTATCAGAGAACAGATGCAGCCCATCAAAAATAAAATTACTGCATTTTATGATGTAATTTCTAATGCTTCAAAAAGCATAAAACAAAATAATGCACCTCTGAAGCAAACTCCCAAACTGCAATGTCAGAAGAAAGCAACCCAAGAGAACTTATTTTACAACAAGGAAACAGGGTAAAAACCTGGGAGAGTCAATCAAATGCTTTAAATCAGTAGATTCCAGCAAATGAGAACATCTGGAGCAGCAAATCTTGCTGCCAGTTTCGGAACGGACAAGACTGTGATTTACTCGAGAACAGATAAACAGCCTGTCAGTGCCACAGGAATGGATTGAAAAGCAGGCTCCTATTCAAGGGTAACTTTTCTTAATAAAACTGTCTTTCACTCAACAACTTAATTAACATTCAGAGCACAAAGCTCCAGGAACAGGTAAGCAGAAAAACACTCGTGCCTTTCTTGGTGAACACAGGCTGAAGTTATTACTAAGCTGACAACCTGTCACAAAACACCATGGGATGAACCTCAGCACACCAGGTCTGCTGCTTATGTGAGGCTGAACACTGATTATTTATTAAAACACTCGCTATTTAATTCAAAGTCATATTTCAGAGTTTAATATAACACAGACTTCTTCCAGAGTATTGTTTTAGTCACTGTGTCTCTGTGGCTGCATTTTCTATGCAAACAGCACAGCTTCCAAAACAGTAGTTTCTGACTGATAACCACACAAGTTCCTGCTTCACAGTTGGGAACAATTATTCAAAATCTGTTTGGGAAAAAAGGTTTCAGCAATGTCAAAGCAGTAAAAATTAGATTAATTTCAGAAAGATGCAGTGTTTCAGGAAAAGACATCTGAACCAGCATATTTCAAATTCAGGAATCTCTAAATGAATTTCATTTTGCTCAATTCAAATCGACATAGTATTTCAGTAGTTATTCCATTTCTTTTTATAAAGATAAACCTCTCAATACCAAACTGAAATATTTCATTGAGCTTAGAAATTGTTTCTGATTTACAGCTTCCACACACAACAGCTTTGCACCTTGTCAAGTCTGCCCAACGGCAGAGGATGACTTTGTACCTTCATGAATGAGACTGTGACTTCCCAACACGAGGCACCTCCTGCTCTGTGCAGTAACTCTGCTTGAAGTGCAGGAAGCACAGGCAGTGCTGTGCATATACCACAAGCACTTCCCTTTGGGACACCTGAATCCTTGTTCTGAACCCCCCAGAGCCTGAACCCACACACAACAACTGCAATCAGAACACCAGCCCAGGCTTTCAGGCTTGTCTCCAAGTGCATGGCTCAATAACAAGAAAATTTCTCATTTATTTTGTTTGAATAAGGAGTAATAAATTTTTAAAAACTGAGTAATAGCTACAATCTATTTCACTTGTGCCTGCTAAACATTTGGTGTTGGTGTGAGGGGAACTAGTTGAGTATTTACTGCCTGGGGTTTTTTATTACTGTTTTTTAATCATTGCTATTATTGCTGGAAGTCTGTATAAACATAATGTCAAATACAAAACAGGATTAGTGCTTCTGTTGCACAGTAATTATTTTATCTCCCTTTATTATTATAACAAACCACTATTTCCAGACACAGGCAACGAACCAAGTCTCTTCTGATCTGTGTTACACACGTGCTGAGCTTTTTAACCTTGAGGTCAAAAATGAAGTCTTTTAGCAAGACAAGAAACCTGCAAGAAATAGTTATCTCCCTCATTCTATTATTTGTCTTGGATTTTTTTCTGTATGCACTTTAAGTGAATGTTCACTCACTACAGTCAAGCAACTTGTCTTACTACTCCCACTTTTCTGGTAAATCAAAACTGCCTTCCTTTGTAACCCTTTGCATGCCTAATGACAGTGCCTTGCTGGCAAGAAAGGCACATCAGGAAATCAGAAGTGCACAATGGAAAAGCAAGTGTCAGATTATCAGCAACACCTTCCCCACCACTGTGAGGGTTCCCATCTCACACGTGTTTAGAACAGAATTGAAGGGCTGAAGCTTTGATGTTTCAACCTCTCACGTGAGATTGTAAAAGACCAAGAAACTCAAAAGAGACAGATGATACAGAAATAATGATTCTCTGGAGAAAACAAAAATGAGCTTCCTGAAAGCTATTTAGTATCAGCCTCTCTGAAGTGGTGGGCAGGACCTCTCCAGTTTTATAAACTCCATAATCTCAGCTAAAAGACATGCTACCATCATCATCAAAGTCAACACTTCCTATGGCCTTCTGCAATGACAACACGCACTACAATGTAGTTATTCCAGGCTGGAATTCATCCCCATATTGAATACCCCTGTGCCATCTTTCCACTTGAGAAAACAGCTCACCCAACACCATCTGAAACACAGTATTGTGTCCAGCTGACTTATATCATTTTAATAAACCTGCCTTGTATTTTCCTTCTTTGCCTGACAGGTGCACCATCAAAATAATCCCCAAATCAGCCTTCCTGGAGAACTGTGATTGAAAGGTATCCAGATAGGTAGAGTTGGGATGAGCAGTTGAGCAGCTTCTCACATCTGAGACTACCAGAGAAGGTCCCTTAGAGACCCCTAAATGGAAATGAGACTTACCTGCCTTCCACTAAGAACTTTTAGAGCAAATTTTGTTGCTACTAAAAAACCCCTCACTAGATTTATTGTCTAATGCTATCACTCTTGCTCTTTTTTCTAAACAGCGTGTCACAGTCCTTGAGACATTCATTCTCAGCATTAACAACAATTTCCAAACTACCCAAAAATAACTGGTTTGGAGGGGTTCCTAAATTTTCTGTGTTCCTTTTACCTCTTACTCTGGGCTCTGTCCAGGTTTCCCCTCCTGGATAATTTCTCATGTTTCAATGCACTAACCAGTCTAGTCTAGTATTATTTCTTCACACAACACGTGCTACCTGTTCTCAGCCCCTGCACCACACACAGACACCGATGGGGGACACAAAGGGACCATGTCCTGCCTGACAACAGCACTCAGTGGGTGCACCACAGGCCTTCTCAGCCACCTTCCAAGTCAATCCCAAAGGGTTCATACACAGGAAAGGTACCTCAGACTACATCTATCTTTAGGCTGGTGCCTAAATTTTATGCCAGCAAAGGGCCAGCTGGTGGGTGGCAGTTGGTGTGGAAGAGGGACGAGTCAGCAGCTCAGTAATACACACACACCTGGAGTGTGACAGCACTGCTGGTGTCCCTGGGAGCTCACCTGTGCATGAGGAGGTGTCCCTGGGAGCTCACCTGTGCATGAGGAGGTGTCCCTGG
>JAWWEV010000167.1:3796578-3810917 GCA_035583235.1 Hafferia zeledoni | reverse complement strand
GAGCTCACCTGTGCAGCAGGTGTCCCTGGGAGCTCACCTGTGCAGGAGGAGGTGTCCCTGGGAGCTCACCTGTGCAGCAGGTGTCCCTGGGAGCTCACCTGTGCAGGAGGAGGTGTCCCTGGGAGCTCACCTGTGCAGGAGAAGTCGTCCACGCGCACGTAGCCCGGCACGCAGTCGCAGCGGTAGGTCCCGGGCAGGTTGACGCAGACGGTGTTGGCGTGGCAATAGTGCATCTTGGCAGCACACTCATCAATATCTGCAGGGAACAACCACCAAGGGGAGTCACAGTCGGGCCATGACATGACATGAGAGAAAACCAACTCCAAAGGCCATCTGGTTAAACACCAGCACTGCAGAGCAAGGACAATTCGGCAGAAGATATTCCTTAAAACAGAGCTAAACCTTCTGTATCACAGGAATGGGTTCCTTCCCATTCCTGTTCCTCATGAAATACTTTTTTTTTTGAATGTGGAAAAGTAATGCATACATGTGGGTTTTTTCTACAGTGTTAAAACCCAAAACCTGCTGCAGTTTCCAAACACATGAAATAGTGTCAGAATCATGCACTGCTGAAAATCCCAACTCTTACAGGCACAGTAACTCTGCACAGCACAGTCCCAGTTGCAGTGCTGGTCAGACGTGACGTGGCAATGTTTGTCAGGACAGTGCAGCAGCAGAGCCAACCACCCAGTGGGACAGTGAGCACTGCAGAGCTCCAGATCCACCCAAGCACTCTGACAACGCCCTGCTCGACACAGCTCTGCAGCAGCAGTTACTGGACAGGGCTCTGTGCCACTTCCACACCCTGCAGAACCAGGAGACTGAACCAGCCACCTAAGCCCATTTTATGCCTGCTGTGCATCATGTCAAAAAAAGATGACTAAGGAGCAGCAAAAACTTGACCACATATCTCTGCTTAAGCAATCTCTATTGCTGCTGCAAATCCAAAATTTCAAAGTGTTTCCACAATAGTGACTCAACCCTATCATTTACTTGCCTGTTTAAATATCTCAAAGCTCTGTGATATTGTAAACTGTAAAATCTTCCCCCTTCCTTCCTCACAAAACCAGACATTATACTGAAGAATTTTCTTTTTTTTTTTCCTCAGCAGGATAGATCCTCCATTTAGCAGCACAGATTTTACATGAAGTAATTCACAGTTTTCAAAGTCTTAATTCTAGTGTTACATCCGTCCACACAAAGAAAGATAAGCCAGACTTATTTTTCCCCCTATTACTCTCTTTTTGTTGTTGATTGCTCACACTCAGGAAAAGTATCGATTGACAACAGAGCTGAAGGACCCCCTTGGCTGGTGGAGCACCAGTGGGTGGGTCACCCCCCAGGGCAGTCTCCCACCACACCCCTCTGCCCAGCCAACTGCAGAGCCCGAGCCACAGACTCTCTGCTCCCCCAGCACCCACTGCTCGTGCAGACACAGTGCAAGTCCCACCAGGGATGAGCACCAGAAGAGCAGCATTCAGCCCAGAGGGTGGGGAGGGTGTGCACATGCGGAGTTCTTGGCTACCTCAAGTCCAGTATCCTCTTCAACCTTCCTAAACCGAAGTGGCTGCAGGTGGGATAAACCCACCTCCTCCAGCCTCTGAAAATGAAACCCATGCCAGCTGCACTCACACTTCCCACATCACAGACATCTGTCCAGCAGGAGCTACCAGCTCAATGGCTTCACGTTGGCCAGCAAACAGCTGTCAGTTGGCAGTGATTTCTGACTACTGCCAGCTTGGCATGAATTAGAAATGATGGCCTGGAGGCAAAACACTTTGCATACCACTGCAAACACCTTAAACTACCTCCTTCCTGCATTTCTGTTGTTTCAGCTGCAGTGCCACCTGATGAAATGAATTTTAAAAAGTCAGGAGCATCAATATATGAAAGATAAAAGCCACAAAAAATCCTCCCACATGTCTTGTTATCACACCACTGAGTGCTCGAGCCACTTGGGAAACACTCAGGTGTTGACGTGTGTTCACACTGTTCCACTTGCAGACTATTTTTAATAGGCTTTTGGAGCATAGCTTGGAGGAGTTTTGTTCTTGCATATCTAATAATTTTCTGGCATAAAAGGAAAAGGAATGAAAATATGTCTGTAAAGAAAGCAAGAATGTCAAAACAGCAACCAATTCACCTGAAAATTAACCTTCTGCACTACCCTTCATATCCAGCTCCCTCACTGAATTCATTGGACTACACTTCCCTTTCTTCCCCCAAAGGGAAGCGAGAGGATTAGAAGTCTCAAAGGTAAAGGAATTTGAACTTTGATTCATTGCAAGAAAGGCCCAGATTGCTGTAACAAAAGATGCAAGAATACCCAGAGATAAAAAGAAAATTCACAAGCTATATGAAAATATTGCTATGGGAGAATATCTGAAAAGGAGACTAAGGACTTCAAGTGGTGACTTGACTATAAATAGAAGAATTGAGACAAACTGGCAGTGGGTTGCTGCAGAAGTTCTAGAGTCCAGGAGGAAAAAGCCCAGGCCTCACAAAGGAAGTAACAAAAGAGCCATCTCTTCAAACTTTGCTCACTTATTTAACTCTCTCCTCAATTTTTCTTGGTGAATTTTCCATAAACACTTTCTGTGAGAGAACACCTGTCCTGTGAGGGCTGGAAGAAGTACTACAAAGAGTGGATTTATGGAACCATCACAGGCCTTAAAGGATGTTGGGACTTTAATCATGGAAGTTTCATTAGGACTACTGCGGTTTAATTGCACAGGTTTCAGTTTTACAGCTTTAATGTTACCCACTGTGGTGTTCCCTTTCTCGTCCTCCATGTTGTCTTCTTCCCCCTCAGACCATTTTCCCGCCTTTGCCCTGAACCCTGTCCTCTCATTGGTCAGTTTTCCCGCCTTTGGCGCCCATTGGCTGCCCCGTTGCCGTGGTTACGCTCTCCACCCCATCCCGTCCCAGCTCTGGAACCTTCCCCCCAGAGCCCCATAAAGCCCCAGTTCCCCTCAGGAAATGGCGTTTTCTGCCCCGTCACTGTCCCATGTGCAGGGTTTGAGGCACAGCCTGTCGGGCAATGACTGTCACCTTCCAGCATTTCACATTCCCTTTTATCTTTGCCTCCTACTAATACTCACGTTTTCTTTACAGAGAATAATACTGAGAGGTCAAAACTGGCAACGGAATTTTCTCATTAAAGCTTGTAGAGCAACACTAAAGCTGTTGTTTTGGACCACAAGTCTAAAAATTCTTTTAAGAGGTTAGATATTCATTACAGAAAGAAAAAGCTTCGTGTTTTTACTTAATATTGTTATAGTAAAATGCACAAGGCACACAGTGGAGTGTACATCAGCTCAGCTGTAATGGAACTCAGATGGTGATTCATGTGCACAGATTGCTTGTCGCATTTGAAATATTAAAGCTCATCTTCTAGTGGTCTTTTGAGGTGACAGAAATACATGATTTATGTTTCTCTCTAGGCTGGTGAAGTAGTTTGTTTTTCTTTTAAAAAGGTATACTTATGGTCTTTAAAATGAGACTTGACACAGCATAATGATCACGTGCCTATCAGCAGCTCCCATCTACATGAGCTCAGCTTTGCAGCAGCAGAGACATTTGGGCTTTTCAGCAAGGACTGCTGTATTGCAGAGTGGGTTGGCTGCTAAAGGAGTGGGATTCTGCTGGGTCTAAGTGTTTCCCGAACAGTGAAATAGGGTTCATTGTCTATACAGAGCTCTCCTCACTGCAGTAGTGTTATGGGTTTAGCCAAGCAGGCCTAAATTTAGGCTTTAAAGTTCAGGCCAGGCCTGGGATTGTCAGCTGACCTGGGCTGGGCCGAGCAAGCTAACAGCTGATTGCTTCTAGCCAGTAATGTTGTATTCCATGCCATGTTACGACATCATCTCAAAAGGAGTAAAATGCAGTGTGTGGGAGTGGCTTGGGCAGTTCCACCATGGCCAGGCTACAAGCTGGACGTGGTGCAGCTCCCGTCTTGGACTAGGCCTTGCTCCTGCTGCTGCTGCTACTGGCCTTTTGTTTGAGTTCAGAGAAGTAGAAATATTTTGTTGTTATACTTTCTCTTTCTTGCAGGGTGTCTTTTAGAGTCCTTATGAATCTAGAGTAATAGACTTTATATTAACTGGGGAGTGGGAGGTTATTTCTTGTTATACATAACTTGTGTAAGTGTGTGTTATATTGTAGTTTTCTCTTAATTTTCTCTTTTCTATATAAATATATGTAGCTAGTTTAAGGATAAACCTGGTTTGGAGGGGGTTTTTTCCCTTTGTTTTCCCTTGGCTGGTTGGTTGGGGGTGGAAGAGAACCCTTTCTCTCTGTCTTGGACAGTTGGTGTTTTGCCAGCTCAACCCAAGACAAGTACTCACATACCCTAAACCTAATTAGTTATCACCATTACTCTTTCCAGCTGTAAATAGTGAGTGTGAAGTTATAGGCAAATACCCATCTTTTATTAGTTGTGCCAGTGCATTCAGCAGTGCTATGAGGACACTGGGATAAAGCACAAGAAAAGTGTCTCAGTGGAGCCACCTTGCTCAGCAGCTCCTACCAACCAACAGCACAAGGGCAGGTGGAGAGACAACACCAAGTGTTCAACCCACAGCCAGGGAAGGGGCTTTCTCATCTGCCAATGTGCTTTGCAAACTGTCCAAACCCTTCACCTCTTCTCATGCCTGACTCAGAATCCTATTGCTAAATATCTGTAATACTGAAAGATGCCAAGGACACACCAACTCTCAACTAGAGCATCTCTTTACTATTTGTCCGCTCCAATAAGTCACATCAAACCAAAATAATCTCAGCTGCAAAGAGGGCCCAGTTCCTGATAATGGCAATGGGAGTTCTGTCCATTCACCCAAAGGTCAAATGGACCTCTTATTTTTACAGCTCTGAGTCCTGTGATAAGCAGGAGTGGACCGTGTTGGAACCAAGCAGTCTCTGCCTCTGGAATGGCAGAGCAGTGTTTGCATGCATCTAACAACAACCCTCTGGGGCACCAGTAGCACTGTCTCCTGTTGCTTGGGGCTCCACAGCTTAACTACTGAAAGACAGTAACATGCAGACCAAACCAAAACGGAACAAACTATGAAGTGTTGCAGAGCACTAACAGATTATTTCTTTGTATCAGAACCAATCAGTCTCTTTGCAACTATCTCCCAGTCACCCACCTTCTGGTTGGGGGGTAAATTTTAACAAACTAACTCAGAATTTTGGGACACTCTGTAAGGCAGCAAAGACAGAAAATCAAAAACAAGAAGAAAACAAAAAAAAGACAGTTCTGCAGAAAGCTGAGAGGTCTAATTCACAACTGTTAGAGGGAAGGAACTCCCCTCCTTTTATACAAGTCGATACTGTGCATTGACATGAACTGTATTACACCCTGGTCTAAATAATCTGGATTTTTAAAATTGTAAAATCAACCAGTGCTACGATTTAAATAATATCAAATCTTAAAATAGGCTCACAAGCTGATGGAATCTTATTAACCAAGTTTCCAAAACAGCACATCACAACAGCAGTGGAGCAGAAGACAGGCCCCAAAAATTTCAGTCACCCCATGCTGATGCAAAATTGAGCACATGCCATTTTCACTCCACTGAGTCAGCAGCCCCGAGTTCACTGTATTTCTTGCTCTCCACTTTCGCTCTGATTCTGTCCCCCATGAGCTGGCAGCAGCTCAGCCTCCCCCAGGTGCCTGAGTAAGGAAAGACTAATTACTGGCTGCCAATGTTCACACTGGCCTTAAAACGGGGGTTTCCCTGATGGCAGCTCATCTCCCCCAAGGCAGGGCAGCAGGGAAAACACAGGCAACCCTCGGACCTGAGGATGGAGCTGCTGCCCGTTCAGAGGCAGGAAATAACCCAAACTAAAAATCGCCTTGCAACAAGGCAGGGAAATATCACCCTAATGGTGACTAAGTAACTAACTAGCGAAGATTCCTTCCATAAATTAGGGCTGGTGGAGCATCACCTGGGAATCCACAGGCAGTAAAATAACTATCAATGTAATAACACCAGGAAGTATTATCATTTTGACTTTTAGAGCATCGTTAAAATGGTGCAGCCTCTTCCTCTGGGCACAGAGTGCTTTCCATTGATATACCTACTTTACAATCAGGATGAGAGTATCAATATTCCAAATCTGCTTTCTGTCTATTAACTGCCCCTCAGGGATGGAAACTGTGTAGCTCTTAGGTTAAACAAATACACAAATAAATAATATTTTAAAACACACATTCACATGCAGATCACACTTGAGCAGTCGTATTTTCCAGCCCCAGACTAACCCAACGTTCCCAAGAAGAACAAAAATAAAAATTCAAGTGAAAATACCTCCCTGTCTTTATTTTAATGGCAAACTTAAATACTTTTACCAATCACACTCAAGAAAAGAGATCACAACATTTTAGTACCCCTTTGTCAGCTACAGTAATAAACAATCCACCCAGGAAAGTGGTTGTTTCCTAAAATCCACGCTGGTGAAGTTCAGCCTTAGACATTAAAATACTGCCTAGCTACAATACAATCCCCTTCTCCATCCTTGTCAGTGCTTGCAATAATATACTAATCATTAGCCTCTTCAGGTTATGATTTTTTGCCTTAAAACCCCCAAAATTAAAAAAAAAATAGAGATTTTCACAACCCGAATCTCCAGTGACCTGACCAATTTCCTCATTCTTTGGAGCCAGGGAATTTCATCTATAGTCATTTTTGGTTGTCATTCTCAAAATAGCACAATCCTACCATGAAAGACAGCACCCAACTCCTTAAATCTTGTGTCCAGACTACCTAGAGTCCCTCTCTGAGAGAAGTTTTTCCTTTTATTATTCTTGTAAATTCTGCTCCTCTCTAAGGAAAACTGGAAATTTGCAGTTCCACTCCCCCCTGTGCTTGCCATTGTTGCACTGGCAATTTATGATGCATTATTAAATGTCTGTGCCATTGGTGTGGTGGGATGGTCCCAAAGAGCCTTGAGATCTCTTAGGATCAAACTAGTTTATTTAAATTGAACTTTTCCTAAAAGATCATTTCAATCAGTTCCAAAGCTGCCCCTGATGCGTTGGCATTAAAGAAAATACAAGTAACACGGTGTTGTTTCTATCAGAAAGGAGCTGTTTCCCTAACCCTAAGTGCATTCATCTGATAAATACATTAACAGAAAATGTTCACAGACTTATAAATATTACTTTTTTAAAACTGTTTGCAGCTACAGCTCTTAGGGATGGTTGATAACTTATTCATAAGGTATCTCTGACAGTTGCAAGGAAGTTATTCTAAAACATAAGCAGCCAGAATTCACATATGATAACGTAGCTTAGAGAACACAGATTAAAAATAATCACAGAAAGCAGAATTAAACATGTGGGGGGAGAGGTTTGGGCCAACAGCAGCAGCTCAGTCATTTGCTCAAACACACCAAAGGAATTAGAAAAACACAAGTAGAAATTCTTCGACCATTATAGCAGCTGCTGTGATGTTTAGAACTAGCTGGAGTTAAAAAAATGCTTTATCAGGGATTATCCAAGCCTTTCAATTTTTTCTTTCTAATTATTCTTTGAAAATACACTGATATTTTTCTATTTAGCATGCACAGCAGCAGAACACTGAGCATTGTGCCTGAGTGGTGTAGGGACTCGGAATCCTTTCAATGTGCTGCTTCATTTGCTCTTCTCCTCAGTGCCTCCTGAGAGGCAACGCAATGGGGAGGACACTCCTCAGTGTCAGCCAGCCTGGCCAGCAGGATTCAGGATTTTACCCAGTCAGTGCCACCAGCCCTGCTCTCCAGCCCCTCTCTGGCCCCTGGGACTGCAGCAAGGCAGATCAATGCCCTTGAGGACACTCTGCTGCAAGGGATTCGTGGGTTCTGAGGAGCCTTCGCTGCACCCTCTCAGGGACATCAGGGCAGAGAGTTCTGTGACATCTCCAAGTGTTTGAACATACCCAGGAATAACAGGAGCTGCTTGAAGAGAGAATTTTATATTTCAGGGAAATGACCTGGTGTCCGTCAGAAAGGAGAGGAAAAAAAGAGGAGAAAAAAAAAAGGAAAAAAGAGAGGACGACAACTTATGCTTGAACTGTGACAAGTGGTCTGAAAAGAAAAAAGGAGGATGTAATGACAGGAAGCCTGGGAGAAATACTGAGAAACTGTTCCATTCTGGGGTAAACTGGCAGAGGGCAGGTTTAGATTGGACATCAGGAAGAAACCCTTTCCTGTGAGAGAGGTGAGACACTGGAGCAGCATGGCCAGAGAAGCTGTGGATGCCCCACCCCCGAGTTGTTCCAGCAGAAGGTGCTGATTCCCAGGCACTGGGGATGAAACTCAGTGCTCTTTAAGGTCCCTTCCAACCCACACCACTCTGAGTCTGTGCAGCTTCTGCTGATCATAAACAGACCACTACAACTAGACCAGTTAATCCCACGCAAGCAGGTGCTGGCCCCACAGGAGCTGGTGGCTCTGGGAACTTTGCAGGAGCAAGCCTGCAACAGGAGAAGCTGTTTGCTCTTTGGCTGAGAGGACACAGGAGATTTCATGGGTTCCAAGCTATTGCTGCATCCCCCAAGAACATGACTGTGTAATGAACCAGCAGAGATCTACCCACAGTCAGTGCCCCAGTCCTGACAGTACTGCCAAGGACTCTGCAAGAGGTAAGAGCCAAATTCAGAGAAAGACAAGAGACAAACTCAGAAAGAGTATGCCATTCAAATATGACACATTTTGAAATCTTCTTTCATAAAAATATGAAATTAGAAATAAACTCATGTTGCTCTAAGTCCCATGATGACATTAGCTTGTCCTTTTGTATTAGTTTTATCTTAAAAACAGCTCTAAGATTGCTGTTCTCTTTTTTTTTTAAGAGATGGTGTGTTCAGCATTTCACATTATAAATTCTTTCATCCATCATCCATACCTACTGAAAGTTAGGAAATAATCATATTTGGACACGACATCTTTCTCAGAAGAGAAGTTTTCTTAAAGCTTTTTTCCAAGTGTTCATCTGGGAATAAAAATTTCTACAGAGTGAGAAGTAACGTGTTGAGGTACCCAAGGTTCATCCTTGTAAATGTAATAAATGCCTGCATGGGTTTAGTGACATGTACCCAGTAAAGAAAATATTGCTTAACTGCCCCACAATAGCATGTCTGGCAGTTCATCAGGAACTAAACAGCATGGAAAACATCACAAGCCACTGCTTTTCCCATCCTGCATCATGTGTTCTGTATATTTTCCCAATAAAGCAGGAGGTGTTTTGGGAATCCCTGAGCTTTGGAGGAGGAAATGGTGAAAACAAAGGCTTATAGCAAAGCACATGTGGGAACAAATTCTTTTCACCTAAGATGGTTTGATGAGCCCAGCAGTAAATTGTGAGCTATCCTGTCCCAGTCTGTCAAGCTGAGCTTTCAGGTTTGGAGTCAGCAGGTTGACACTGTTGCCCATTACTGCCTTGCTCAAACCCAGAGGACAGTGCCAAGGGGCTGAACTGTGCCACAGCCCTGACAAATCCATACAGATCAACAAATCCAGGAGTATCCCTTCCCTTCCACAAGTGGTGCTCACAGTGGAGCACAATTTGCCTGTCTGGAACACAGAGGGACTAAATCACTGTCCCCTGCCCAGAGCCCATGGTGGAAACCTCAACAAATCACTCCAGGGAAAGGAGTAGAAGAGTTACACACCATAAATCTAACTGGACTATCTCCCTTAGCACCACTCCGTCACCCATTTTGCTGCTTCTAAGTCTCTTAATTCACAGAATTCATTTATAATCTAACTACTTCATGCTCGGCTGTAAGAGTTGTGTTTACATGTCTGCAACACATGAAAGGTTATGCTACTACTGCTCAGAAATATATTACTGCCCATTAGAAAACACAGGAAAATAACCACCTCATTCTCATGAAAACAGCCCTGTTCACTGGAAGGATTGCTCCCAGTGTACTATGTAAGTGTATTCCCAAAGCCAGACTTGCTTTGCCTTTGATTTCACTTATGAAAGAAACTCCTTCTGGATGTCAGTAAGCACTGGTGCAATAATTGCTGCTGTTGTAAAATTTCCCTAACAGAGTCACCTCCTCATTGGTTCTCTTTCCCAACATTCTTAGAGATATCTGTGGATGTTCATATGGGGGGAAGACGTGGGGGAAGTGTTTTTTCCCCTCTAATCTTCCATTCACCTGCATTAGCCCAGCAAAACGATACCTTGAGACACCTAGATCCATTTCCATGTAGTGTTACCTGACCTGTTTAATCCCTTCTAGCTGATTTTACTAATGGCTAAGGGTGAACAATGGATTATTGCTCATCAAAATGAACAATCCTTTCTTCGTGCCATTATGTTGAGAGCAATTGTATGAAGTATCTGGCTCCATCAGCACTTGTTTTATTCCACCATCCAAAATTCTGGCCTCACTGTGCTCTTTTTCAGCCCAGTACTCCTCCCCAGTCTGTCTCCTGCTCTCTGTGATAAATTGGAGAAGGCTACCCAGATAATTGATCTGGAATCCCTGTGCCCACAGCAACATTCCACTGTGGCATTTTGAAGGACACTGCAACCCTCTGAAAAATCCAATGTTCATTAAAACTGTATGGTTTGTTGGGGGTTCTTTGGGGGGTGGTGTCTTTATCGTGTCTAAAAACCCTCCAGTCCCTGGAAAACTACTAGGCTAGTATTTTATAGTGACTTTTTGCATATACTGCTATAGGAAACAAGACGTATGTTTGTAGAAAAATAGAATATAAAATTAATACTCCACAATTTCACACTGAAGAACTTTTTTCACTCGGGGACTATTTCTGCAGCACAGAGGTAATGGAACAATGTCAATAAACACCAAGTGGGCCTTACCTTCTCTATTTATGGCCTTCCTGACACTGCTTGCATTTTCCTAACTGTTCTCTCTTAACATCTTTTCAACAATTCATTACCCCCCTGTTTCCATCACACCTCGTTCCTGTGTCCAGCTCTGCTCAACAATCCAAGAGGACACAAACCCTGAAGTGGCAGACTCACCACCAGTGCTGAGCAATTGCCTCTTCAGTGCCACATAATTCAAACCAGGGGGCTCCTCACCATAGAGGATTCACTGATTTTATTTGCATGGGTCCAGATTATTCCCTCTTAATCAGGTTCCACAGAGGGTGGGAGACAAATATCATATATAAGCAAATTAGGGATCATGGCAAACAGTTCCTCTCTGGGTATCCCTTGGAGCCACACTAAACACATCTCTGTGTGTCACATCCTGGCTATACAATCTAAGTCTTATTGCTTGTGCCTTTTTTAATTTAATTTAATCTGTAATGTAAGAATAAACAAACAAGGAAACATCAGCAGAAAAAATCTAATTTTAGATATTATATGTATTATAATATAAATATAATCTTAATTGCTATCACTGAAAAATGCATCTTGCCCTCGCAAATATGATAATCAAGTGTGATTTATAGCAGTAGTTACTGAAGGAGGCATTTCTGGTTTGGAGACTGCAACACTACTGCACTCCTTAGGCATAACCTGAGGTGAGGCAAATAAGAGGAACAGTGAGAGGAGGTGGGGGGGGAATCCAACAGATGATCATAAAAATATTCTTTACCTGCAACCCTAAGTCTTGCCTGCACACTGGGCATGAATTTCACTCTGATTGCTTTGCCTTTGGCTATGAAACTGAACTGGTGATTTAATGCTTTCCCCTTTGATAACATGTTTAGCTGTGTTTAAAAACAAAAGAAATGGGAACACTCTGCTCCTTAATATTTCTTTCCCAGTAACTCTGCATCTAAATTACTACACCCCCCATCATCACAGAGAGTCAGTGATGTTTGACATCCATTTCCTTTATCAGGATCAGCTACTGAGGAATACATTCCCCCAGATTCCCCCAGGTTCCAGCAAGGCAAGTGGGCAGAGCACAGATGATGGAGCAGGGAGATGGAGAGCCCGTCCTCCCTGGCTGGGAAGGCTCTGGGAGCAAGGCTATTGCTTGCTCGATGTGTTTATGGAAGACCTTGAGTGGGCACATGTCCTGCTGCAAAGAGCCTCACTGCAGGCCAGTTGTGGGAGCCTCTTCCAGAAGCAGGGTTTTAACTGGAGCACACAGCACACCTTGGGGGTGGAGGTTGGGCCCAGAGGCAGCAGCACTATGCAGTTAGTCAGGACAGTGACTTACTGGTTTATTCCCAGCACCATTACATACATCTTACAGCATGTTATCAGCAATAAGGCCCAAATCCAGCATGACCAAGAAGGGTTTGGACCAGTTCTCTCAAAACCCTGCAAAATTCTCTGTAAATACAGGACTGCACAGCAGGCAGTGACAGCAGGGGCAGACACCAGGTGACAGTATCCTTGTGAAAGTCCACAGAAAGACACCATGAGTTTAATGAGCTTTGAACCAACCTACTGAATAGTGTGTGAGTGCACACGCTTATCTGCACACTGCAGAGGGAGATAAATCAACAACCATCTCATCCTGAATGAGGAGAAAGAAAAGGAGGGTTGAATGAACATTGCTCGTTTCAAACACCGTGTTCTGACTCAAATTTTTATGCTAGATTAAACTTTATTGAATAGTAAAACAGTAACTCTTAGATCACTGTTGATGAAACCTTCATGTATTTTGTCCCTGGAGAGAACCAATATGCAAACTACATGAGCTTCCACTATCAATGTAAAGATGGAGACTTCTACAGGTATCTAATGCATTTTCACCATCTAGATTAAGAAGCAAATTCTAGCTTGATTTCGCTGGTCATTCTACTTTAGTTGTAAATAAATGATGAAAAAAATAAAGACAGAACTAGGCAGGCTTAGATGGAAAGTCAATATCAAAAAATCAATGCAAGGTAGTCCTCATCTCCACTGGTTTCCAATGCATTCTCTTCCCTCCACACACATTGCCAGCTACTGTTTTGGGGGTTTTTAACAGCAATGTAAGCCAGTCACACTGTAGCACACAGCATGAAGTCACCCACACGGCAGAGCCAGTCAGGACACTATCTGCTTTATGAAAACACACGCCCACTGCTAGAGACTTCACATGAAAAGTGATGATTGGCAAAGCAAAGCTACTCCACATTGAATTCATGAGATTATATCTAATAAAAACCCTGCTTTGAAGTCTCTCTGGGATTTTTCTTAACAAAACGTTCTCATTTTAGTAATTGAAAAAAAAAAATCTGAGCATACAAATCTCATGTCAACGCAAATCAGTGTGCCTATGGCAGCATGTAACAGGGACTGGCCCTTGTAGCTGCCAGGAAGAGAAGAGTCAGCAGGCACTGCTGGGCCTTGGGCCCCAACACACTTGGCTGTGCAGGTTATTCCGTGGCACTCGAATCCCAGACAAACAGGCACTGCAAAGAGCAATTCCCACTTCTTACACTGTTCCACTGCTGTGTGCTCTGCCCACGTGTCCCTCCCCTGCACATCCTTTGCTTTCCTGCACAGCAGCTGTAGGGAACGGCCTCCTCGAAGGTATGGACCACACAAAGCTCCTCTTTGCTCACAGGAGCAGTACCAGCACCTCTAAGAGTGCTGTGAGCAGAAGAGAAGGCAGAAGCCACTGTCTGTATCTCCACCCTTAACATGTGCTCTTCGGTGGAAAGCAGAGGGAGCACCTCAGACTCAGAGTATCGTTGTTAGCAGGGAAAAAGAGACGTTTTCCTAATGTTTGGAAAAAGCAGAGCTAAAGCTGGGCTGCAGAGGGAAGCAAGAGCCTGGCTGTTAGCACATACACACAGGAACACAGGTAGGGAAAGATGTGGACAGGGCTAAAGCTGCTGGGCTGGAACAACAGACTGAGACGACTATGACTGCAAAACTGAAAGGAGACAAACAAAAAACATTACATTTCCACAACAGTCAAAGTCCTTGTATTACAATCCAAAGGTGGTTTTCCTTCTCAAAACCGTAATTAGAACATAACCATAATTAGCTCCTTCTCCTCTCCTTGGCAGCTTCTGAAAGAGAATTTCAGAGTTTATGCCATTATCAATTACACCACGTGACTCTCCACAGAAAGGAAACTCATTTTACTGCACTGGGTTTGTGTGGCAAGGTCTTGGTAGCACAGGGTCTATAGGGGTGGCTTCAGTGACAAGATGCCAGAAGCTGCTCCCATGTCCAATGCAGCCAGTGCCAGCTGGCTCCAAGACAGACCCATCACAGACCAAAGCTGAACCCATCAGCAACACTGGGGGCACCTCCTGATACCACCCTTGAGAGAGGGTAAAAAGCCCTGTGCAGCAGCAGCTGGGAGACAGGATGGAGAATATGTGATAGGACAGCCCTGCAGACCCCAAGGGCAGTGGGGAAAGAGGGGCAGGAGGTGCTCCAGGCACCAGAGCTCAGATCCCCCTGCAGC
>JAWWEV010000167.1:3772524-3786150 GCA_035583235.1 Hafferia zeledoni | reverse complement strand
CAGGGGCACAGGAACAGGGCTCTCAGGGGCACAGGAACAGGGCTCTCAGGGGCACAGGAACAGGGCTCTCAGGGGCACAGGAACAGGGCTCTCAGGGGCAGAGACACCTCCTGTGATAATCCTCAGCTATTCAGTTTAAGCAGCACTTCTTGCTCAGAGAAGTGCCAAAAGGTGCAGTTTAGCCTTAAGTCCTTTCATTTGCATTCTATTACCTTGGATGCTCAGGTGTGAAGAATACCAACATCTTCATTTTCAAAAGACACCCTCACATCTTCCTCTTGGCTTAGGAAGACGCATTACAACCACAACTCCTCTGAAGAAAACACTTGTAAAGCAAAAACCAAATAAAACACAAACCAGACAAACAAACAACAACTACAAAAAAACCCCTCACCAACCAAAAAAACCCCACAACTCTCTTCAGGCTGCTCAGAAGATGAAAAGGAAGAGAACCCAACACCCTAACAGAGTCAGTTATTGAACAGCAAGGAGCTCCCTCGTGCTCCTGCCCACCCTCTGCACACACAGAAGCACAGACTGCTCTGCTTTACATCCTAGAAGCTGACAAGGCAAAAGAAGACACACTGCAAACAGAATTTAAACAGGTGCTCTCACCAATCAAAGAACATTTTGGAAAATCCATTGCTCAGTGAGATTATGTAACCAAAGCCAGGTTGGCTCAATCACCCTTGCACAGCAGTTACCAAAACAGGAGCTAAAAAAGAGGCAGACTGGGGTAAAGAGGATAGGAGGGGGGATTATATTTATTTATTTAAAGGGGAAGAAAAGGTGACAATAGCTCAGAAACTTATTTATTCAACTGTGGAGACATTTCGGGGTGGGGAGGGGGGGAAGGACATTATTTTATCACAAAAATGAAAGCATTCTGTGTAGAATGTTCTATACAATAAGCATCTGGCACAGCACTCCCAAGGACACTATTGCTTTGCCAGCAGCACACACTGAGGAGGTTTCTTGCCAGCCAAGTGCCATGGCAACCACAGCAGCACCTGGGCTCCAGCGTTCTGAGGAACAGCTCTCCTTCCCTGGAGAAACACAACCTCTGTGCAAGGGGGCAAAGGAAAAGCCATTTTACACCAGGTAAGCAGCCCCAGGGACCACAGAGCCACTGAGCTCCACAATCAGCCCTCCAGTAACTGCACTTCTTCCCCCCAAACATCTGTATCAGAGCCAGCTGTGATTGTATCAGGTAGCAGGATGCATGTTTTAAACTTATCCCAGTCACTCCCCACCTCTGTATCTGACTTCGTTGAGAACGGCACAACTGGGGGACGACTCGGTGGGTTGGTGGGAAGGAGTCACTAAACAATAACTGTTGTTTCAGTCAAAACCAGAGTGAAAATGGGCCCCAGGGGAACGGTCCAGCCCCTCTTGTGGCCGAGACACTTGCAGCCCTAAGCACACAGCCAGGAGGGGCGTGGGGCTGCCTCCCTTCCCAGCCGCAGGGGCAGCTCCAACTGAAAAATGGGAGCCAGGACCAAGACTTCTTCCTGCAATTTAGAGATTTTATATCCAGAAACAGCCTCGTCATTCAATCTAATTATCAGGGAACAGAGGAAGGAAAGGAAAAAGGAAAATATCAGCTATAGATCTCTGGGCATGTAAGAACATTTCTACACCATGAAAAAACCCCAAACCCCCAAAATACTGGAATTAGAGCTTTTGATGCCAATTTGGCCAATAGTGCACATGCCTTAGCTCAGCTCTTTCCTGCAGCAGGCTGCACATAGTGATTAAGTCAATTTTTGAGAAAAAGCAATTCAAAACTCCTGTTATTCTGAAAAATAACTTTATAGAATGCATTATTTTTGAGTGCATTCTATCCCAACTATCATTTTTGGAAGACTCACATTATTGTATTATTATATACCTGGAGTGGCAGGGGAGGAGGGGAGAGGGTTGAAACACATCACTCTAAGAAAACTTCCCTTCCCTTCCTTCTCTGGCTTTCCCTCTGCTCTCCATTCTCAAGGCTACGGGAGGAAGAAATTACACAGATCATCTCAGCCAACAAAAGGGAAAATACTGAAGAGCAGTAATACTGCTGACAATGGCAGACACCAATTACCTTCTTTTTCTGGTATCAGAAAAGCTTCCAGTGCTTTTAACTTGCAATTTATGAATGTCACTGACTGACATTCAACCTCTGTGTTTCTAGCACACTCCCTTTTTGTTATGCTAACACTTTATTAAGCTTTTTTTCTTTCCCCCCATCTTTTACCTTAACTTTAAAACCTTGCCTGGAATCACTTATGCCCTTAATAACAAACTAGGACCCAAGAGATTAAATAATATTAACATCCCCACCTTCCACCCCATTTTAGATGAAATTTTTGCCTGTTTGTTTTGAAAAGGTGAAATAATAATTTGTCCACCAGGCATTCAGGAGCAACATTCACTTATAACAAGGAAAATATTTCTTAGTCTTTTTTCTTCCCTTGTTCTTCAACTTCATTTAAAATGACAGTTTGACATTCTATTAGACACGTGCTATTAAAAGGTACCATACATGAAAGATGATTAATATATGCAAAGTAATGTGTTGACTTATTCTCTTATTAGTGTCAAACCCCTACAATTAAATAAAATGTTTTCTTTCAAACATATTTTAGTATGATATTCTCAAATCGAGCAGTCATAAACATTTTCCTTTCATTTATAAATGAAAAAGCTTAAGGAACACAAGATGGTGAGCACTGAAAAAAACGCAATTAAATCGACTGCTCTTTAGGCACTCAGAACAATTATTTTTCTCACATGCAGCCCAACTTCTGTTTCACTTGCAATGTGCTATTTGTCTCACACATTATTATAAGTGTCTGGCATCTACAACAAAGAGCACTTGCTTGCACAGAAGATGTGAGAGGCTGTTTTACTGTTATTTTAACAATGCAGTGAAGGGCAGCTCCAAATACAAACAAACTGCTGTAGAATTTCCTCCAACACTGACAGCCCAGACCAGCCAGGCTTCAACATGCAGGAGGACCTTTAACCATCTTCACCAATATCCGTTCCCACTTTGCTCTAATCCTTTTTGACACAGTATTTTGAGTTCCAAACTGCTCACGGGTGTGAACTTGTTTAATCTAAAACGTTTTAATGCTGGTGACAAATATAACATAGTTCAACAATGACTGAAAGAGCACAAACAAATTAAGCTCCTTTTTCTGCACCACTGCTAAAGGACACTGAGAGACCCACTAAGAATGTGAGGATATTCTGTGGCACACACTGTGTTCTACAAGAATTGCTGAGCTGGGTGTGAAGCATGTGTTGGCTAACTGATCAAATTTATTATAAGCATCATTGCCACAGGGTTGGTCCTGACTCTGACACTGACTCTGATGAAATAAAGATGATAGTCAAAATCTGCCAACACTGCTAACCTGGCAGGAATTACAAAAGTGCTGGTGGACACAACAATCTGAAAGTGTCTTGACAAACTGAAGGAACAATTCTTTAAAAATAGAAAGCAATTTGAAAAGGGCAAGGTTAGCCACCTCCACAGAAATAATAAACTACCCTGGTACTGGGTGGGAGCAACAAATGAAATTGATATATTGGTTGGTTTTCCAGCAAACAAAACAAAAGCAAAAACCGCCAACACATCAAACACAAGGGCTAAAAAGCACTATTTGATGCTTCCTGGCAGCAGCCTTTTCTGCCTGTGAAGATTGTGATGGTGTGTCCTCCTTCTCCTCAACAGCCCAACACCATCAGCTCTGCCAGTGGAGACTGTGGCAGGTTAACATCAGCCTATTCCTTGGGCTTTGCCCTGCAGATCCAAACCTGCCCAGATCTGGAGGAAATGCTCTAAGTGATGTGTTGCAGTGCAGGGAAGAGCACAAAGATTTATTATGTTTTATGCTTCTTTCACAATGGAACTTGCCTGATTTTGCACTCAGATACTGACTCGTTGGACCCTCAGATGTCCCAGTGACTCTCTAGAACCCCTTTTAGTTTCTTCTTTTTTGAACAATCCTATTAAATTAGGACTGAGACTGCAGCAGAGATTAGATTTTAGGAAAGATCTCATGATAAAAGCACCACAGCACTGGAATAGCTCTCCAAGTGGAAGCTGTAGAGCTTCCAACTCCAGGGGGTTTTAAAGCCAATGTTAGACAAGTATCTGTCAGGAATCACTTTGTTAAGCTCATCAATTGCTGCGCAAGCCAAATGGACTGTATGATCTCCCAGATCAGCCTTCCCACTTTCAGCCCTGGCTTTTACTGTAAAAGTTGTATGTAGAGATACAAACATCTGGGAAAGAAATGGCAAGTGAGACTGATTAATGTTATTGCTCATTGTCACAGCTACATGGCTGTGCCAGTGCATCTGGGCATTCCAACCCTAAAGAGGGGAAAATCACACTCAGAACCAGCTCCTGAACTCTTGTGCATCTCAGGAAAGTTTAACCTGAACATACTAAAGGAAAAGCAAAAGTGGAAGAAGCAGCACTGACCTGAAAAAACAGTGCATTTATATAACATTAAATACTCACAGTCTTCTTTTGGCCTTTCCATGCAAAATTCCCCCTTAAAAATCCCCCTGAAGAAGATCCACAAAAGCTCCTTTGAGGTAATAATTGCAAGGAATCAGGAGGAACTGTAGTCAGATGTCATTGTGGAGGTGAGGCCGCACAAGGGGCAGAGGATTTGCTCATTTGGGAGAGCTCGTACAAAATACCAAGGTACTGGTGATGGTTCTGCTGCCACATTGTTGTAATGGGGAAAACATGGTACAGGCAAGAACTCTGTGAGGCCAAACTGTCCCCAGCACTCTATTTCACATGATCCACCAAGGGCTGGAAGGACTCCCAGCAGACCTTGGATCTCTGCAGGTGGTCACGAACAGCACTTCTAAATGCAGCTCCTGAAACTTGCGCGAAGGAAGGAGCGTCCTGGGCTCAAAGGCAATAAAAGAACTCAAACAACCAACCAATTTTCAATTTCACTTCTGGAATCCTTTCCAGGTTAAGGTATCAAGTTACTCGGTCTTTAGTGAAGACAGCAAATGAAGCATGAGCCATAAACCAGCTGAATATTACAGAAGTCTGATGAAATAAAGTTTTCTTGCTAACATAACCCCACATTCCACTGCCTCCTATTTCAACACGATGTTTCCAGTTCCTGTTGTTTGTTGCTTCTAATACCACCAACCAGAATACTCATCTACTCATCACCACATCATCAATGTAGCTAATTAAAACATTTCCTTTTTCAGACAAGGAATGCCAGGACACCTAGAGATACAAATTTCTGGTTTTCACTTTTTTTTTTTTTCTTTTTTTCTTTTTTCCTCTCAGTAGGACTTTTTATGAGCAATTAAGTCCAAAGATTGAGGACAACAGCCAAGTATTGCACAGGGCATTTCCTTAACTTTTACATTAAGGAAGGACCTGCATTTATGCACTTCTTTCTTATTACCATCTTCTTTCACTAATATCACCAAGTTACAAGGTTTTCAAGGGTGTTACTACAGGCATCAGAACTAGTATCGTATGAGTAACCTTTCAACTGGTCACCATCCACTTATCTAAGTTATTCATCACTCAGATATAAACTGGAGGACTCCCACCTGTCCCTAAAATTGATCCAAATGTTACACGAAATCCCACAGGAAATTATGCTGTAACTTTGACAATGTCAGGATCCTGCATTGTGCACCTAATTTAAGAGGTTAAATCAGGACTTAAGTTCTACTCATCTCTCACATGGAGAAAATTGTCTGTGCATCAGCTCCTAATATAAGCAGAAATACAAATCCCATCTATGGAATTCACTGATACACACATTTAACCTTATTGCTGGACTGAGTAACCTGTTCAGCAGCCAACACACCTCAGAAAAGGCTCTGCTCACTCCATCTTAGTCCCCTCATCTTTAAGGATACAGACACCCATTTTCCTGTTCTTTGTGCTGAGCTGAGGAAGAGGAGGGAGACACTCTGCTGCCTTCAGATAATTATTCCAAGTGTTTACCCTGTAGGCTGTAAGGAGGACAACTCATCTCAAACACACACAATCTTTCCAAACACTCAAACTCAGTCGAGTAACAGAGGCAGACACCAAAGCTGGGTGCAAACAGCTATTTCAGAGGTCACAACTCCCAGGTGACAATGACTCGCTCCCTAAAATGTACAAATCTCTGGCTCCTGCACCAAACCCCGAGGCAGAAGCCAAGGGGCCCTGTGTGAGGGCAGGGCAATTCACAGCATGGGGCTCACACCACTGAGCCTGCTGAGCAAAACCCTGACAAAAAATGTAATAGCAACAGTTCAGCTCCAATCCCACCTCTCCTCCAGGCTTCGAGGTCTCCCTGCATCCACCAAGGAGACATCTCCACCTCCCACCCTCCTGTGAACACAGGAACAAAGGGCCAAAGCACAGAGGGAGGCTCCTAATTCCTACTTAAGCCCTTAAGGACCCTCTAAAGTCATGAGAATCTAAGGATTTAAATTGAAGATTAAGAGCTGAAGAACCTTTAGGGATTCACCCTCTCTCTTGCTCTTTCTCAAAGGCACCAACCTTCTTTTTATCCAGTAGACAGTGGAGGAAGAAACAGCTTCTTCCCTTTGAGCAACAGCCCAACCATTAAATGTGTTCTGACACACTGAGCACCCGGATCTCTGCTCCACGTTAAGGGATTCCCAGGGCCATCTCCCTGCCCACCATCCCAGCCACCGGAGCAAACCCATCTGCAGGTGCAACACGAACCATCTCCAGTTTGCTCACCAACAGATCCATCAGGAGACAGTGGAATTTCCCTTGGAAGGTCAATGGTCAAGGCACTTGCCAAGGCAACAGAAAGGACCTGACAGCTGGTCTCTAACATAAGAACTGTATTTTCTTTACACTGTGCTCATTTCATACCTTGCTATAACTAATGCGCTTTCTACACAAGAGAAACTCAACTATTTTCTTCTGCTATAGGATATTCTTTTTTAACTATAATGCACATTACAGGATACAGAAAGTTTGGTCCTATCCCCTTGAGAAACCAGAACAGAGAGGCTGCTTAGCTGAGGATCCTAAAAACACTTTTGTACAAGTATTTTCCTTTTTTAAAATCCAGACCCATAAGTTTCAAAACACCAAAATAACACACTGATGATGAGAGAAAGGAACATAATATATAACTGAAAATTACTTAGTTCCAACTGCCCCATCAGGAAATTGTTATTAGACAAGTCCTGTGATGATTTTAGTAATAGTTTCTTTCTATATATAGCATTTCCACTGAAAGCCACATTTGCTGACCTTAAAAGCAGCCTCTCATGTGACCTTTAGGTTCAACCCAACGTTGACTGGCTCAGGCTGTCACCGGAGATGTGCAGGTCACTGTCACTAGAAGTGGCACAATAAATCTCAGGTAACTTGATTCAGGTCTGCCTTGGTGACTCCAAAGAGCAGTGCTGGGCTCTTTTGATCAAGCCCAATAGCTGATGGGGTGTTTGCTGTATTTTTTATCAGGAAAAGAAGCTGTCTGCAGTGGCCACTTGCACTCTAAGCACAGTTTCCCTTTGTGAGAACGGGTCACTTCTTTCATGTGCTTTGCAAACAGCAGAGAGAGGTTTTTATCTGCTCGTTTTGGGCTTGTTCCTGTCCCTGTGGCAATGGGCAAGTCTGGACCATCCCTGCTTTGGGAAGGTGACTCCTGGGAGACGCATTCCTGGGATCCAGCACAGAGGGAACTGCAGCAACACCACAATGCTGAGCCCCAGCTGCCAGTTCTGCTTTTGTGGGGCCACACCGAGTTCTGGGGCACTCCAAGGGGAATTTCAGGAGCCCCTGGGGAAACCAGGAAGTCTTTTCAGTTCCTTTGAAAAATAAGACATTAGAAAAATAATGTCAATGCACAGATAATGGGGAAAAAATATAAAAAGCTTGGGAAAGTATCTGTATTCTGTTTAAACCACTTGTAAACAGCTCTCCATCTCTCCCACCACATCACACCCACCCAGAGACAGCAAGGCAAGCACAGTTGAAATCAGAATATTTAACTATTCCCTTCTATTCTAGGGCCAGTGACTAAAACTGCTGGTCTAAGCTGCAGAGAAAATACAGGCTGATCACAGGATGCAGCAAAGTTCTCCGAAATCTCACGGAAAATCAACAAGCCTATTAAGAAAGTATAAATGCTGGAAAGCCTCCAGAGCCAACCTACCCAAACAATAGAGGAGTCAGTCCCACGGTGAGAGCCTGGAGTTTGCACCAACTTTGATGGGACATGTGGAAAAAAAACATTTGAAGGGAAAGGTACCACTTGCAGTAAATGAGAATTTAGTGAGCAGTGCAGGAGTAACCAGGCTTTGCTCAAATAATGAAGCCTTTCAGTGCAACAGAACACTGGAAACAAACAAAGACTCCAAATGTGTCCTGTATTAGTACATTCCGTGCAGTTCAAGTGCACTCAGTGCCTCCTCAACACAGAGTCTGGCTAGTGCAGCTTTGATAGCACTCCCATTGCATGCTTTCAATGCAAAAAAAATTAATTACTTCTATCTGTCAGGCATCATCAGCTCTATTACACTAAAATGAGGCTTGGTTTGTTTGTTCCTCTGATGTTTTAATTATTGCAACATGATTACAACAGACAAAACAACATCCTAAAGATACAGACACAGCTAACACTCAACCACACTGGTGTATGAATATGTATGAGTCTGCAATGGACGAGGCTTCCTTTCACAAACAAGAACTCACATAATCAAAGAACAATTTCTCTGGTACCTTCACATTATTAACAACCTCCAAAATTGCTCCTCATCACAGCAAAGTGACTTTAAGGTAATGAATAAACATCAGTCGGTCTTTTATGGGGGTAAAAAAGGTGATGGAGAGAAATGCCTGGAACTTGGTGAGATACCTGCAATTATTAAATGAAAATGCACAACACAAACTGTGAAGAACATAATGATTGATCTCACTCTATCATTTATCCTCTCCCTCACATCTCACTGTTCACATGTCACTGAAGCCAACCTCGATGGTTAAATATTGGTTAGGCAGGAAAAGACCTCTCAGACCATCAAGTCCAGGTGTTATCTTAGACAGCCAACACACGGAGAGATGTTCACCCTTAGGCCACAAGCTCTTGCTTGCTGTCTGTGCACATGTGCATTTAGAGAGCTTGGAAAGAACAAAAGGTAAGTCACCTACTTAAAGGACTCTAAACCCTCCACCTTTTCCATGTGGTACACAGAGAAAGAATCTTGGTACCCAAATTTTAAGAGATGAACTATGAGAATGGTGAAGATGATAAGACAGAAAGCATCAAAAAGAAGTGATGCCTCAGCTTACTCTGTAGGGAGCAGCTTTGATTGCCAAATTTATGACCACTGAAAAATCCTATCCAGAAATAAAGTACTAGGCTGTGCAGCTCAGTAATGAAGAGATCTACCTACTGAAGAAGAGTCAGATTAGCCCCAAAGTTATTTTACTAATTGTATTATTATTGCTATCAATGTTGGGGTGTCATGTGGTATTATTTAAGATTGTCAAGATACAATCTATGGAATAGGCTCAATCTTTGGACTTAATTGCTCATAAAAAGCCCTACTGAGAGAAAAAAAAGAAGAGTTGCCCTTCACGTAAGAAAGTGATGGGAATAGTTAAATGGTTTAAAGTAAACTAAAGTAAAATTAAAGAAAAATAAAGATAAAATAGTATATTTTAATAGTAAAACAAATTTTTGAAAAGCAAACAAAAAATATTATAAAGTAAAATGAAAAAAATTAAAAGTAAACCAGAATTTTTTTTCAAAGTAAACCAAATTAAAAACCCAAACTAACTAACTAAATAAAATTTAAAAAAATAAAATGAAAGACGTAAGTAAATGGAAAGAGCTGGCTTCTGAGTGCACAGGAACAGGAGAACAGAACACTGCAGATGAGACAAAATTAATTCAAACCCAGGCACTGCTGAGCTCAGCCCTTCACAGCTGCAGCCCAAGCACATCCTGCCTCCCCCTGTGCTGAGGACTCTGCTCTGTGCTCCTCCTGCACTGCCAAATACTCACAGGGAAATAGTTCTAGTGAGCAAACTTGCTCCACCAGGTGCCACCACGTCAGCACACAAACACCCCGGGCGGCAGAGCCCACCCCTGCCTGACCAGCAGGGCCCAGGAGGGCTGCAGACAAACAGGAGCTGGGGCTGTACAGGGGTCTCCTCCAAACTCATCAACAGCACTTCTCGTCCCAGAGGGGAGAAGGGAAGAACTTCCAAGCTCCAGATTATTCCTCTGTGCCAAGTGGGCAGAACCACCACAGCAAAGGCATCCAGCAGCCCTGCTGCCAGCACTCCCTCCAGTTCTGTCATGGGAAGCTGCACAAGTCAACGGGAGGCCAAGTTCACATCATTTAGAGTCAATAAAAGATTTAATCACACCTTCTCCAAACCTTCCTTGACTGATGTGCCATTGTCTATGACAATGTTTGTTCCCATTTCAAGGGCTAGCAGGAACTCTTCCCGTTTCACCTATAATCACTCCCTTGGTGCCAAGAGGATGACTCCCAAGCAGAATCAAATCACCTCAGTCACCTTTGACAGTCCATTACTTTAAAAAAGAAAAGAAAACCAAACAAGTACAGTCACTTATTCTCTCACATTGCACTCAAGATTAGCTCTGCATTAACAGTTTCACCCCAAGAAGGTCATTCCCTTCAAAACCTCCTTGGAACAGTCCTTTTCCACAATGCCCAAAACCCTGAGAAAAGGTTCAGCTAAAGGGGCAGTTCCACATGTTTGCTTTTTTCCAGCTGTGAGTGGGTTCCCGTTGTTATCTCCTGCCAGGGGCCACCCTGCAGCATTCCCGTGGGTGGCAGGAGCCACTGCTGCCTCCTGTGCCTGCCAGCCCTGTGGAGAGGGCACAGAGGAGATCCCTGCCAAGATCTGATCCTCAGCTGGGCATCAGGGGCTTCCTCACCTGGGGCAAGGCCTGCTGCAGAGGCTGACAGCTCTCCATGAAGGAAGAACTCACTGCAAACTTTCCACTTTGCAGAGAGATGTCTCTGCTTTACTTCCATCTCCACAGCCAATGCATGTCAACAGAATCAGTCCAGGTTTACAAAAATAAATTTTAGAATAGAAACTATTCACTAGGGGGAAAAAACCCCCAGCATTTTACTTAAGCAAAGAGGAAATTGTTCTTGGATTTCAGCTTCAAACCACATTCCTACGTTTTTTACTCCCACCTGAAACACTCCTCTTATGCTTAGGTGGTAAAGTCTCCTGAGAAACGAATCCTACTTTTATCCTGTACCTGAGTAACACCTGAGACAGCCTGTGTGCAAAATACAGGTCCCAGGCAGTGCAGAGATAAAAGCAGTGATGAGCACATATGCAGACACTCACTGGTACATCTGACCCTGAGGAAGAAAAACCCCCACGACTACCATGGCATCCTGTAGCCACCCTGAAACTGCAGTGCCATCTCTAAAGAAGAGCTGACTATAAAGCTAGCAAAGCCAAAACACTGGAAGTTGAGGTGTGCAGCACAAGCACATTGATTCAGGTTAATTTTTTGATAGGTATATATAATTAATAGCCTATTTCCTGTCTCTATGCCATCATATTCCTCCTGCAATTCAGCCAAGCATCACACAGCAGTTCAGTCCTGCTGTGGCTTAAACAACTGCAACAAAAATATATTCTTGGGTTTTTTTGAAGAAGCAAAGCTTTTTTTTTTTAAATTCATATAATCAAGTAAGAATCTCACATGCTTCACTAAATAAAACCAGGCTATGATAAGACAACTGATAACCACAAATTTCTCTCCCACCTCGCCCAGGAATATCACCAACAGCACCTGATGCTGCTGCACAGCCTTATCTCAGTTTATCCCCTCTAGCTCCAGCTGAACTGATGGTACAGCCTTTCAACCTACAGACCAGAACACCTCCTACTGCTGCACAAGTATTTCTCAACAAGTGACACTGCCAGCTCTCATGCCAGTTGGAGGACACTTATTTTTAGGTACAACCAAATAATTTCACTATTATCTCTTCAGTGATATTCGTTCCCAAGACTGAAGTCAAAGAAATTGTACCAATCAACCAGGTTAGAGATTCAAAGAATTTTTTTTTCAATTAATTTAGTTTAAAAGGGAATAGACAGCTCATGAACCCTCTATCCTTCAACCAGAATGAAGGCAAAATGCTCCTGTGCCAGCTCTCCAGCCCCAGAAGGACCATCTCAGTCTCCTTTTCCTTTGGAAGGATAGGAATTCATACAAGTTAAAATAGGCACAATAATTTACTACAAAATCAAGTTGTTTTTCCCTCAGGATTTCTGGTTTTCTTGCAGTTTCTAACTTCAACACTTTGGGCTGTCTCAGGTTTTCTCAGCTTCACCAGTTCTTGAGAATTTTAAATACCTGCTGATTTCATGGGGGTCAGATTTAGGCTGTGAGGAAAACAAGGAGAATTTTTCTGCTTTACTAATAAGACTGAAGGAAGAGTTCTCAAGTCAGTCAGTTCAGAATTAATTAAAATACAGGAGAAACTACTGGGGAATGATTTATATTCAAAAGGGATTATGGCTAACACTAAAATGTTTGCAAAATCAATAGGAACCTAGCACAAAACAGATATAGCTCAGGGGAATTCACATTGATTAGATTCCCTATCTGAGATCTGGCCTCTTTTCCATGCTCCTCATTTATTCATTTCAAGATTTAGGTGAATTGTAAAACAGATGTAACTGAGCTCCAGGTATTTATATTGTGCTAAATAAGAAAAAAAGAGTTCTACCCATCTGAGACCAAAATTCCTTTGTTTGCAAGTGTCTAATGAGAGAGGATGGTTTGGTTCACCTCCACATTCATCATCTGTTGCACATTATTGAATATCCAATAATGCCAATACTAACCAAGAAACACCTGACACAATTTTTAGCTCTCAGACTGAGCTGACAATTTCCTGGTGTACTCAAAACACAAACCCAAGCACTCCTGACAACCAAAACAGTGCATGGGAAAAGCCAGACATCCTTATAATCTTCAAATTTTGGCAGCCTTTTCTATAGAATTAGCAAGGTGCTAATTAAAAAGGAGGTTGGGGCACTGCAGCTCCAGTGCAGCACCAGCTGCCCACCAGCCACAAAGACGGGCATGTTTCAGACACTCTTGCTATTACTGTTTGTACAGAACAATCCCTGGTGAAAAGCACACACAGTGGCAGTGCCAGGCTCTGAATTGATTCTCACAGAAATTGTGCCTTCCCCAAGCTGAGTGCACTTCAGAGTGCCACTGACCTTCTCTCAAGAGCACTGACTCAGCTAACCAGACTGAAAGGCAAGGAGCAAATAAAGCCACCAGAGGGGTAACGGGTTCCAACGAGCTCCGGAGCACAGCACAAGGCCTGACCTTCCAAGGTTAATGCCACTTGTGCCCAAGTAAATGGAGGAAATGTTTCACCACCAACAGTGGTTCTTAAAGACATTATATCATTCCAAGGCTGGAGAGATGGGCTGATTCCAATGGGATGAGGTTTAACAAGGCCAAGTGCAGGTCCTGCCCTTTGGCCACAACAACCCCTGCAGCGCTCCAGGCTGGGCACAGAGTGGCTGGAGAGCAGCCAGGCAGAAAGGGACCTGGGGGGACTGAG
>JAWWEV010000167.1:3683203-3765442 GCA_035583235.1 Hafferia zeledoni | reverse complement strand
CTGGTAAAGGGACTGGAGTTGGACCAAGGGTTGGACTTGATGATCTCGGAGGTCTTTTCCAACCCAACTGATTCTATGATTCTACGACCTCCACTGTAATATTTTTATATTCCCCTCCTGACCCCCCTTTTCTATGGTTTCAGCACAGAGTAAATCTCAGTGCACTTCCCATCACTGTTTGTCCCATCTCCTTAACTTCATGCAGTGACCTGAAGGATCCAGGACGTGCAGCTTTGTACCTGTGCACACCTGCCCAGCCCAGAGCACAAGCCCAGCCCAGCACACACGGCACCTGCAGCCAACAGACACCCTGGAGGGTCTGTGACAGCACCACAGACAGAAGGGCTCTCACTAAACCCTGACCCAGAGGTCAAGTCAATGGGCACCATCCAACCCTCAGTCACCCATCACTGCCACACAGAGGGTTTCTGTGGTACCACAGAATGTTAATGCCACCTCCCAAACCACAGCACGGGGAAATCAGAACAGCTGCCATGAAACCACTGCAGAGAGGAGGGCAAAACTCACCCAAATTCACCTGGGCCTGGAGAGCAAGAGCAACACCAGCTGTGAAAACTCGGTGCATTGCCAGCAGACTTCCACTCCCAGGGCCATATGCAGGACTGGGTTTGTTCTTTTCCAGTTCAAACAGCTCATGAAAAGTTCTGCCACTGAGCAGCTATTGAAGTACAGGATGTGATGAGTCAAAGGACTAAATATTGCAGGTAAGCTTTATGGAGCTCTCTCATCTTCAAAACCAGACCAGAAGCCACACTGTATGATGAAAGATTTTTTTTTTGTTCCTCTATGTTTTGCAACAGAAGTAAACTTCTATTTTTCATTTGTTGGGGGTTTTTGTTTGTTTTGTTTTGTTGGGGGGTTTTTGTGGGGTTTTTAGTTTTGGAGGGCTTTTTGCTGTTGTTGTTGGTTTTTAATTAAAGCTTGCTGATCACCATGTCTTTCCATTTGGAACTAAATCATTGATCTAAAAAGGTTAATTTTTCCCAATTTCTGCAACAACAGAAAAAACCCACTTTCTTCTCTTTGTGTTGAAACTATTTTTTTCTATTTGACTTTCAGAAAACATTTCCTGACCAAACCTACACTAAAATATGTTCAGAATAGATTTTTCAATATATTTATGTATTTATCTTTCTGTAAAGAATTTCCTGACTACATCTGACATAAAGTTCAAAGGAAAAGAAACTGAAAGTACTAAAGTGTGTGTCTGGAACACACTTACAAATCACAAGGAAATTAAGCCTCAATTTAGTTTTTAAATAGCAGCAAAATCCTGAGATTCCATGCTTGGATTCATGCTTGGTGGCACATGAGTACTCGAGTCTTCTCCCAAAGCTTTCCCTCATCTTTATTCCATTTATAAACAAAATTACACATAAAATTGTTTATAAAATTACCACAGCTCTTCCTTACAGCACAAACCAAGCAGATTTTCTGGATTTGGCTAGTGTTTCATAGCTTATGTGACTTTTGCTTTAAATGAGCAATAATTTGTTAACAACAGATGACGTGTTTGAAGCACAGAAGGGAAAGGGGGGGCTCGGTCGTGTTCCTTCTGAAGGAAAGGCACAAGTGCTCCTAGAGCCTCCTGCCAAGGGCAAAAATGGATTGAGTTCTCACAAATAGGAAGGTGTTTAGTTCGTTACTCTCTAAGCTGAGGTGACAGCACTGAGGTAACCTGGAGGGTCAGGACACACAGGGAATCATCCCAGAGAGAATACTGAAGTACACAGGGAAAGAACACTCTACAACAGAGTCATAAAAGGAAAATATTCATCTGGAAGGTCCACTTTAGTCAAGGGATCCTTTGTTTTCACAGGACCATTCTGGTGACTCTGGTTAAGCACATGCTGCATAACATGGCAGGACACCTTGTGCTGTGCTGGGGTACCACTTTAAAGCTTCCTGGGGCATAAGTCAGTGTGCAGGGAGGATGGAAGGTTAATACTGATTTTCTTGTTCCCTGCACTCCGGTCAGTGAGAAGAGGCATGCATGCACTTGTCCTGACTGTGATATTCATCCCTCTTCAGGTTTTAACAGCTCTCACAATGGAGCAGAGCTCAACAGCAACGAGATAAAAATCACTTTTGGACCAACACAACAGGTTTGCAGGTGCAAAAGGGGCTGTTGATGTTTCAAGCTAAGAAAGTAATAATGAAGAACTGAAATGTGGCAGAGAAATTTACTCTTTTGCTCTTTACTGTGAAATAAATAGCAGAAAATCACTGAATTCTTTTCAGGAGAGATGGCTCTTTGTTTGTTAGCATCTAAAAAGTGAGGCTCAGCATGCTAGCTAGCAACAAGCCTGGCTTTCAGCTGATTGGATTTTCCTTAATTCATCATCTCTGAGCTTCAGACTCTCCAGTTGCTGACACTTTCCTGCCTCTCAGTTTGGAATACACAGACTGCCCTATTAATACTTGCAAAGCAGTCACAAACTGCAGAGCTTTCCAGCTTTGAACCAGTCCCATATGTCAGTATTTGCAGGTCTGCAGCACACAGCACATAACACTGCTGGAAGAATCAGCCTCAGACAGACTCAAATGAATGGCCCATTTTGGCCTGGGTTTGCCACAAACTGCTGCCCCAGCAACTACCACTCTCAGCAGCAACCCTGAGTGCTCAGCCCAGGTGCCCACATGCCTGTCCTGAGGAGTGGCAGCTGCAAGTGGGCACCTCCTGCTGCAGCTGGAATGCCGTTCCCTGCCTGTGTGACAGAGATAAATGGACACTGCTTCAACACTTGGGCCTGAGTATCCACAGCTGTGGATGAATCCCAGACAACATGATTAATAAAACTATCTCTGCACATCTCTCCACAAAAGATGAATGCTCTAATTACGTTTCATACATGCAAGACAAGGAGGCAAATGCCAAAAACCCAACTTCTCTGTAAAGCCAAATACATTGCTTTTACAGAACACAGAGAATCTGCACTTATCTCCCTAATTCATTACAAGCTTCATTTACTTATTTGCTTTCAGCAACTCCCTCCCCTGCACACAACTCTGTTATTCCAGAAGGGGAATGCATACAGTGAGTGGTTATCCTGTATGCACATCTTGACATGAGAAGCTGCTGAGACTTGAAAAGTAGTTACTGAGAATGAATAGTAAAAGCCTCGTGGGATTTTATTATTTATTTTACAATTATGTTGATGTCAGTTCTCTGATAAAAGTTTGAATCTTTTGAATTCTTTTTTCCATTGTACTGCTAATGTGAAGAGGCAACGCTAAAAAAAGAGAGAAATGCTTGTCAAAAAGCAAAGCAGACTCAAACACAATGCTGCAGAGATCTTACAGAATGAAAGGGATGCCATAAGCTCCAACAGGACAGAACTGTGGGAATAAGAGTCAGAAATAACAGCAAAACCATAGGTAACTATACATCAGAATTCACAGAGACAAGTACTTCAAACACACTGGAGGAGATGAGAAATCCGGAAAGCTCCCAGTTAATGATCTGGAGCACTCTAAACTAAGGTGCCACTTACCAGCACACATCCTGAGCATGGAACAGTTAACCTTGCCATCTCCAGGGAAACAGCAATCTTACATGCCTTAACTTTAAAGACAAACCCAGAACTACAGCTGGGCAGGAGAGCTGCCTTTCTTCCACAGGGGTTTTGTATGGGTAGCACTTGTTGCTCAGGTGTTTTGAGTATGTGATTCTTACACAGTACACACAGGAATCCAAAACAGAACAAGAAAAAATCCACCCCTATACGATATCAACACCCTGCCAAACTGTCCCTTCAGGTACAGCCTTGGTCCTCATCTCTTTCCATTACAGCTTCCCCAGGCATCTGAGACTATTGCACAGCCAACTATGAAATGAGCCTATTTAGCAGATTAAACACGTAGATGAGAGGAACGAGGTTCGAGAGGCACAGAGAAAGCCTGCAGAAAGCCCTTCTGAGCAGTGAAGGGAAGGTCCTCAGAGGGCTGAAAGGAGTCACCTCTTGGCTGATCAGTTTGCTGAGGGCCTCCTCCTCTGTACTGCCTGCTAAGAACTGCCCTCCATCCAGCAAATCTCTAATTTCATGAAAGGCAAAAGCAACACTGATCCATCCCATGGCCTTGGGCAGCAAAAGCAGCTGTGTTTGTTCTGGTGCTTCATGTTTCACCCACAGGCTCTCAACTGGGGGATTTGATTTGCCCTTCTGAAATGTAATGCAACACAGACCAGGTATGTTGTGATTCCTACTAATTTCTTCCAAAAGCTGCTTATTCCACCACCACTACCACTAATACTCCAATACTAATAGTGCCAATACTCCAAAACTGTTTGGGTTGAGACATTTAAATTGTTTCCACAGAAGAAAAAGGGACAGTCTGCTACCAGGTAAATCAAAATACCTGGCATTACTGGTAACCTGGTAAATAAATCATAAAATACCTGGTAAATGATGTTATTTAAAAAAGAAAAACCAAACAAAAACCCCACTAATAGTGGATTGTGTATCAGAGCTGATAAACAGCCTTGTTACTGTCTTCTGATTCTGCAGTCCTTGCAGTACATAAAAAGCAGATGTTCTCACAGCTTCTTGTACCAAAAAGTTTCACTGTACACACAATATATCTGCTGCCTACCTTTAAAAACATATGTGGGAACTGTTTTCCCAGTCATTGAAAGTGCATATATAGGACCATTCAAATTTCTGTTTGTAGAGAACTGACTAAAAAATCACAAGATTTACAGCTGCAGTTTCCTGAGCACATTCATGACCTGCTATTTAAAGCCATCCTGTTCACTTGCATACACCAAGAAGTCTTTTCATGAATTCAAGATCATCTAAGCACAATCCACGCCTGTCTTTTTTTATTCTTTCATCCTGTCTTCCAATTTTTACAATGTATTTTAACAGCTTGTCAAAAATGCCATCTCCCTTCCATCAACCACTACTATTGGAAAAACAATCTAGGGAAATATTTTTTACAAAGTAGTTTGAAAACTTCCTATGATGGTCAAAAGAGTAAATACTGCAGCCTGACATGCAAGGGAATTAAAAAAAACCAACCCACAATGCAAAGGCAGGAAGGAAGGTGGCATATATTGAATCATCCATTTATTTTTTAATAAGTGCATCACAGCTATGAATAACAAGCTCCAGAAAACACTGAGAAACAAAAAGGAGAATAATAGCCCATTGCATTCATTCCTGTGGTGGAATAACACAGGAACAGAACTACCTCAGCTACGCTCTGCTCAGAAATAGGTCTCTTATGTATCATAGGAAAACCATTTCAGTAAAGTACCTGTCCCACAGAAGCACTTCAGGCAGGACTGCAGGCCATCATTTTTATATCCAAGCCTCAGCAGTCCTTCACACTTACCTTTCTCACAAATGCCTGCACAATTCCCACTTCCTACATTAATGCATTTTATAAAGAGGCTGTTCTCTAAAAACATTTTAGAAGGTGGGTGCTATTCTCTGAAAAACAGTATTTTACAAACTGCCATGCCAGCGTGCCCAGGGTGTGCCCAGGGTGTGCCCAGGCACAGCTGCAGCAGTGGGGGATGCCCAGACAGGGAACCTGGATGCTCCAGCACCACCTGGAATCCTCAGCCCCTATTTGTGAACACAGAAAGGGGCCTGGAGATATTCACCACCACGAGACTGAACTTTGCAGTGCAACTCATTCATCTATTTCGCATTATGTTCCTGAACAGGCTGTTCATGGGGCAGGGCTGGGAATATCTGCTTTACCTTCACAATATGCAGAGTCTCCTTGCACAGAGAGATAACCATTCTTGCATTCACAAGTAGCTTTGGTGTTCCAGTTTTTGCACTCTGAATTTTCCCCACATTGGTGTCCCTCTGCACAGAAGTCATGGCCTGAAACACAAGGAACATGCACCATGGTATTAAAGTGTGTTTATTGCAGATATTCAGGTTTCTGCATTGACTGTGTCACTCAAACACATTCCAGAAAACGTCTCTATAAACCCCACTGGTGCACATGGGCTTTGGAGATTTCTCCATCATTCACTCTCAGTAAAATAATTTTGTTTAGAAAGGTATTTGCATGACTAGTTTAAGTCAGGAGAAAGGACAACTCCAAAGCAGGAAACAACGACAATTCATTAGTGTTCTACTGACCCCACGTTCCATAAGTCTGGAATTGTCAGGAAGCACCACAGTAATTTATATCAGAAGGAAAATAAAGTGTAATATCAAACAAAAACCCAATCCTTCAAAATTCTCTTACTATGCATAAGCACACATGTTTTTAGCAGACCCAAATAAGACATGGCACAAAACTGTACCAGGAGCCACAGCAACCTCATACACTGCCTTGTAATTCTGTCACTGAAAACCAGCTCAGTTGTTTCTACAGTTTATTATTATTCCCTGCATCATGTTTTGTAGAGATTTTTTTACTAATCTCTTTTCTCCTTCACACAAACTCTCAGTAGCTGCTTTGTGAACAATTTCTTTTATTCCATAAGAAGTAATTTCTAAAAATAGGATGAACTTTCCTGCTTCCTTCTCTAAAGGCACAAGTGGATGAAGTTTTTTCTTTCTGGTTTTCAATATTTCTCAAAGACATGTCAACATCTTTCTCTGCTGAAGTCTAAAGGGAAAGTAATTGCAACTTTATCTCTTTGAAGGCACTCCACTGGAAGTAGTTAAGAGATAACTTACAACACTTGACAACAGATTTTTTTTTACTCCATTGTTGTATGTTTTATGGACTTTCTCCATTAATACCCAAGAGACAATTTCTATTAGACTGAGATATATAAGCAGTCATTTTGGCAATTCCTATTTTGTCTGGATTTTCTCTCCTGGAAGGAGGGAAAGCAAAAACCCAGACATACCATCTCCTGCTTGTATTCCAACTTGTCCTTATATGAATACAAGAACAGTTTCTGCCAGTTCTGCCTGGTCATAAAGGAGCAAACTAAAAGTTCTACTTCATTGACCATAAACTTTCCTAACATCCCCCAAAGACAGCAAAGAAAAACACAACCCAGACTTCTGAGATCTAAACACCAGATTCAGGTCTTTGTTCATATCCCTTCCTTTGACATTCTATTTTGTTTGGTTTCAAACATGCACTTTAGTCACCTACTCATCCAACACGCAGGTTGTGTCACTTTGGTGCACTCCAGCTTGGTGAGCCTGATCACCTCAGGTGGAGTTTTCAAGGCAATTTTTAAAAAATGCTAATGCTTGTTAGCAAGGAGGGCACCTTCTCAGTGTCAACATCCAACTCCACACTGAAACTTCACATTCATTTTATTAACAACCAAGAAATCTTCCTTCTGCTCACCCACCTTAACCTTTCCTTGCAATCCAGCTTGCAAAGGAGAAACAATTCCCTTAACAAAAACTTCAGATTTCCCTTCCAGTCTTCACTCATTTCACAGTCTGGTAAAAACCACTCAAGTATTCCAGAACAGCCTGGTCAAGCCTGGGTACTTTTTATTCTGGTAAAACAGGGTGCTGATACACTGCCTTCAGCCATTTATGCAATCACAGTATTTGACTTCTCATTTTTGCCTTTGTAACTATAATTGAAACTGAACACTGGAACCCATCTCCTCAAACTTATCCCTTCAGCATCTAATTTATGCTCCCCAAGCAGGATTACTATTCTGTTGGCATTCTAGATAACATCCACAGACAACAAGTTTTATAACATTTTCTTTGTCACTGTTTCCCCTAAGACTACAACATCCTAGTCTATTTTCTGCTTCTTCAGAATAATAATTCTCCTTTGAACTCACACACAGTATTAGTTGTATGTTTGATTATCATTGGGTCAGAACCTCTGTAACATATCAGTGTGTTATGCTAGGCATTAAAAAAAAAAAAATCACATTTTACTTCACTGTGGATTGTTACTCTGTCTTAGGATAGTTTGTTTATATTTATTTCTATTTCCCTCTCATCCAAACCTCTAAAAAATATTTCATCTTTCTCATCCTGTTCTAGTTACAGAAGTGCTGATACAACTTCCTACACCAAAAATCTTTGTTTCCAGGTTCTCTTTATCCCAATGAGTCAACTCCTTTACCTTATGATCACTTCTTGGCAAATTTAAGACTCACAACTGGCCAAAGCAAAGGCTTCTCAGAGTGAACTTTCACCCCAAGCCCCCAGTCCCAGATCACCCACTCTCCTCTAACATCCCACCCTCCCAAGCACAAGCCAGTGATCCTTGTTCAGTATCACAGCCCTGGGAATTCTTCAGTGTTTATTTGCCACCTCTGAAATTCAGAGTAGATGACTACCCCAGCTAAGCATTCTGCAGCACTAGAGCTGTCCCCTATTTTTAAAAATTCTCTGGAAAAACCTGCATTGCTTTTGTTCCCTTGTTATCAACACAAACTGTCTCACTTCAAAATCACTCAGGTTTTCAAGCCTGAAGGCTGTTAAAAGAGCGTAGAAGGAAAAAAGTAACACTATTTCTGTAACTTGAATAATCAAAGGCTCAACAGGACTTTTAATTTTTCTCCTGCCATTAGGAAATACACAATGATAGAACATTTAATACATCTCTAGATTGCCTCAGCATTTATTATTATAAAAAACCTGTGAAAACCTGTTTCCTGTACTTTAAAAATGCTGTCCAGAAGTGTCTCCACTTTTATTTCCCATAAACTTGTGAGGCATCTGTGTAAGTGGAGAGTGGAATCCATTCCTGTTAGGAACATTGTGGTGCTACAACACCGAAGGTGACCAAGTTTTACACAACAACTGCAGTTTAAGGTTCACCAGCAGAGAAAAAATATGTGGAAGAGCAAGGGCTCCCTGTGCCTCTGGCAGGGCAAGCACAGCCCTGCTTGGATCAGAGGTTCCTCCAGCACTTCTTTTCGCAGTGAAAATGCCATTTAGCACTTCAAAAAGCCAAGAGGTGCCTCCCAAGGAACTGTGGCTCTTGGGTTTCTCAGACATTGGTCTCCATTCGCCCCAGCTGGAGGTTTGGAGGCAAGAATGGGATTGTTCTTAGTTCTTTGGTGTGAAATGGATTCCAGGGTTCCTTACAGATACCACCACAGATGCCAAACCCACCACTGATGCCGCAGTGGGGTGTCCAAATTCAGCCCCGGGTGGCACCTGGCAGAGGGCACACACCCCAAGTGCCCAGGTGAAAATAACAACTCAGAATATTCAGCAAAGTCTTAGGTGAGACAGGCAGCTCCTCCCTAAATACAAAACATGGCTTAAAATGGAATCATCACATCTGAGCCAGCAGGCAAGTGGAGGGGATTGGACAGAAGCACAGAAAAGCTTAACCAGTTCAAATATCTTCACTAATTTCAGGCCAACACAGACGACAAGGCAGGGATGAACTGAAATTACAGATGAACACATTCAGAACTGATGCCAGAAACCATCCTCTCCACACACACAGTCATGAATGTCCTCAACAGCCCTTCCAGGTCATTCCAGAGAGTCAAGATACAATCAGATACCACGAGGGGAATTAAACACCAACGAGTGTGTTTTCATTTTTGCCAGGCCTGATGACCTCTGTTCCTTGCCCAAACATTTCTGGAAACATCACTCTCTTCCTTTATCAAGGCTGCTGAAGTGCTTGCTCCACCTTTTTCCCAAGAACATACAAGAATGTTTCTACTTCATCCCTTCTGTAGAGTGACCACTAATAAATGTGCTAAGACTCTCATTATTTCTCATTATTTCTGAGGGCTTCCTTATAACACCTGTAATGTTTTCTGCACTTCTTCCAATATCCTCAGCTGCTCACATCCAAACCAAAAAGCCCTGTCCTCTTGCTGTTCAAGAAGCTATCCCTCACATTGCCCTCACAGGCTGAAAAAAAAATAAAACTTGGATAATGCTTCCATTAAAGAGCACAAGGAATATTCAAGAAGTCCAAGGTAATTTCAGCCTCAAAATCTTTACTATATTATGACTTAACCCCACAGTTAGGACATAAATACATAAGGAAAATCTGGGGGAGAAGTCATAAGAAGAGCCATAAAATTTACATTACCAATTACTCCTTTCCATGATCTGAATCAGTTTTTAATGAGTCCTGAGCAATGAAGCACTTTGAACAGCAGCTCTTCACCCTCAGAGATGTGGTCCCAGAACTCTGCCATGAAACAGTAACTTCATAAATCCTTTCAAGCTGCTGTGAATGCAGCACTTCTACACAGAGCTTATTTGTGTGCAACAGAATAATGGTGACTACAGAGACCAACAAGCTTATCAAGATTCCTTTTCCTTTTTTCCCAGATACAAAGCTCTTCTAAATCCTCAGTAATGCTGCAACCATGTTTAGAAATAAACTAACTCATATTTATCAACCTCCATTAAATCTTAATAAATCTAAAATGTTGAAGGAACTCCAATGAATGAGAAAAATTCGATTCCTGAAGAATCCAAACCCAGTTTCGCAGCTGGGAGAGAAGAGAGACATTCCAACTGAAGAGCCTTCTGACCATCTAACTGAAAGGAGAAAAACCTCCCCCAAACAGACCAGAGCAGCACAAATGAGGGTGCCAGAAGCCCTGGTTTCAGATTTAAATGCTGTTTCCTGCTGTAAACCTGACAATTCCTCATCAACAAGATCCTCCATGTCCTGCTAACCAGCACCAGCAATCTACATCAATCAGTCCCACCCTATCACAGGGCAGCAAATAACGATTATTTTCTCTGGAAACAAAACCACTCTCACTATTTCATTATCCCATCACACTCTTCCCTTTAAGGAGAGCACATCTGCAGCTGCAAGGGCTGTTAAGGCTATTCTTGTGTATTTAAAATTGTGAGCACAACAACATAAAAACTCTCTCATGAAATTTTATTTGAATCACTCATTCAAAAGAGAGGGGGAAAAATCCACTCTTTCAAAATTATACACTGTCTCTTGCAAGGAGAAAAACAGCTAAAGGGAACAATAAAACACTTTTATGACACTATTTTTTGTATTAGATTTGTCCCTGGGCTATAAAAAATGGAGCAGGCGTGCTGTAAGAAAAATGAGGGATTCTCAGAAAAGTAGTAAAAAATGTATTTGATGACACAATGACTCTTTGTAAAACCTGAAAATTAACTAAAATTTCTGTAAGCCTGAAAGGCAGGGTAATAACACAACATTGTCCTGCTGAAAACCATAAAGTAGCCACATAGTTTAAGCAGACATAGTAAAGCACAGAGATAAAGGGGAAAACTGGGTATACCCTCCATGATGTTCAAGGATAGATCCCATACACAGATCTGGTGAGGCCCATCCAATCACAGGAGCAAACTGTCATTTTAAAGCCAAGTTGAGTCCTTCCACACTGCACTCACCTTGCTCTGTACCTCACATGACCATTTTACTGAACTCCAGAAACTGGCTTTCAGCAAGGCAGTGTCACCTTTAGCTATCCTGTAAACTCATGTGGCAAACGTGAAGAACAGTCATTTGCTGTCCACTTTTCTCACCATTTACTAACAATGATGACTATCCAGAAAGCCCACCAGCTACATACAGGACAGAATTCAACTCTGTTCTTTGCTCCCTCACAGTTTCCATCTCCATAAACACCACAGGTTTATTCTTTACCTTGCAGACCCTATTTGACTTTAGGCACTCAGCTATTTTTGTTGCAGGTCCTACAGAGATCCCTGGGGAGGGTACAGTCTCACAGCACAGCATCATGAAGGTTTTGTGTTTCTCTGGTTTATTCCCTTCTGTTGATCCCCTCACACTCATCCTTTCATTAAACAGAAACTCCTTTGCTGCAGCTCGAAAAGCACAAGCTGCAAACCTCTTACCCTTGCCCAATTCAGCAAATTTATTCTTTAATTTTAAAGAACATGAAACTTATAGCAGAGAACTTCTTTTTCCACCACTACATTTACTAAAGGCAGCACAAACTGACACAAAGCCTAAAAACCCAAGAGTCACTGACAGGCACTGACAAACTTCACACAGAAATAACTGCTCCCATTCAACATTGCTAGGAAACATTTACTAAATATTCTGGTGAGTAACTTCAGGCTTAGCTAAGGGCTGATGCACCCAAACTATCTGCATCATCATACCTACAATGTGAAATTTGCACATGACGTGCAAATGCTCCACGTGGCCTTCAACAAACATTCTGATTACTCAGGACTACAGTTATTCCAAAGCTGCTTCCTCACTCCTCTGGCTTAGACAATGAAAGCTGAATGCAGTCTCTGAAAGAGGCCATTTTTGCAAACAAGAGAAGCACTCTGTCCTCTCCCAGTAAAGGCCATGTTGGCACAGGACTGAACTATAAACTGTGACCTGCTTGCCACATCACAGGGCACCTCTTCGTTTGATAAAACCACACCAAATATGGAATTTTTAACAAATACCCATTTTTAACAACAGCACTCCACATATGAGAAAATGATACACTACCACTTTGGGTTGCATGCAACTGAAGTACAAGTGTCAAGCAGCACATATTCTACTCCAAGATAGAAAAAGCAGCTTGGCAATGCTCAATGAAATTTATGCCTTTGTAAAGTTGACAGAATCGTATCTTTAGGCATCATTTTCAAAGAACTTTAAAGAGCAAAGATGAAATACAAAAGGAGGTGGTACTGTTTTAGCAATCAGCTAAAGCAGAACTGAAGTGGAGGTTTAATGTATCAAACTGAAAGGATTCATAGGAAGGGAAAGCACAATTCCTTCCTTTTCTTCTAGAGATCATAATCTACATATATATATTCATGCTGTATTATAAATAAAAAGGCCAGTTTGGGGATTAATATCTAAAAGAGTACCTATCATTAACAATAATATGGAACTGAATAATTGCAGACCTTATCTTTGAGCAACTTTGAAGCATCCCAATTTCTTTACAGGAATGAATGTATTTTTTTCAGTACTGCACTAGATCAAACTGGGCCATCTGTTAAGAAGTACCATTAAGACATCAAGCCCTCTGAGGGACAGAGAAGCAACACTTTCTGCTTGCTTAAATAGCTACAGATGTTTCTAGAAACTGCTGAAAAGAATTAATGTGTATATTAGACCATGATCAAGCAAGTGCTGGTCCCTGAAACCACATGCATGTGTTTCACACTTCAAGGTCTCAGTAAATATTTAACTGTGCATATGTATTAATTAATATTTACTGGCATTTTCCTCATTAAGGGGATCTCCTCAACTAAGATTTTCGCTGTGGCTTGTCCAGTCTGGTCCAACACACAACCAGGACTCACAGGGCTGAGAGAGAACAAGCAAGAGGAACCTGCACCTCAACGCCCCACTGGAAGCAGGAAAAATGGGGTTCTGGGCTCCTGGGTTACTTTTTAAATTTTATTTTGTATTTGTATTATTTTACTGTCCAGTTTAATTTGTAAGCTAGTCCTGAGAGTGCTCAGATCAACCTTAAATAGCCATCCCACTGGAATCTTAAGACTACTGTGATTTTAAAATCAAGAGCTTAAACCCCCCATTTTTCCAAACCCCTGCACATTCGGTGCAGTTGCAAGTTTAAGCAACAAAATATACTTTTTTTCAAACATAACATCCTTCTAATAGGAATTCTTAAGAGATAGATTTCTCTCCCAACTCTCCCTTTTCACCTTCCTCCTCCCTAACTCAGAGCAATTACAGCTTTGTGTCTGGCAAGTCTTCTAACCAAAGGATATCACAGATTGGTTTTAGACTCAAGCTTATAGAGATACTTAATATCTCATTAAAAAGGAATTGTTCTTGCAAGCATGCAGAGTTCCTGGCTTACCTCTACAGACACTGCAACACTGGTTCTCTGGGAGGACGTGATCAGCTTCTGAGCAGTTCAAAGGTGGACAAGCCTCTGTTACTTTTACTAAAACTCCATTCTGAAAAGAAACAATATTTTTTAAAAATTACACTGGTGAAAGCATGTGCTACAACAAGGATCACATCATTTTCCATCTATGACTCTGGTAATCTCTAGTAACAACATTGGTAAACTAGCAAGTTAAAATCATTCGTTCCAGCAAAACATGAAATCTAAAGTGACCTGTTTGTACATTTCACTGCCCAGTGTCAAAAGGAAAGAAAGGAAAAGAAAAAAAAAAGGCACTTCAGCTCAAAATTCTATACTAATTTCACCAAATATAGTCTCAAAGTACAGTTGTCATCTTGCCAAGTATCTGAAAGAATTAAAGCCTTTCAGTTCAGGTTTTTGTTAGAGACAATCTCCCTTCTTTATGCAAGTCTGAGTTTTCCTCCTCTTGTGTCACAGTCCACACACTTCACTGAGAAGTTACTCAACTCAAACAGACCCAGCAAGACCCGTATTTTCAAGTGCCGTGTGTTGTTCTCCCATGTCCAACTACAATGGTCTGTTCTTCAGAATCACTGATCACCTCGCTTCCAAAACGAGGTCCTTCAAAGAAGAAAGCTCATCTTGAGGCAGCCCATAGAAACTGCCAGATAAAATCAAGCTTAAGAATTTTCTGTGACTGGTTTCTGCCAGATTTCTGCAATAGGAGGTCTAGTTACCAAGAGAAATTTTCTAAAATCATAGATACAAGGCCTTTCAGGGGAGATTTTACATCAAATTGTACTCCATCTGCTTCCCATCCAGCACATCAGCCTCACTGCATCTCCAGACCAAACAGCTCTCCGGCTCTTTAGTTAGTTGTTTCTTAAAATCTTGTCCCAAAACAGCCTCTTTTTCACTTTTTATCCCCCCCTCCAGCCCTTCTCATACCATAATTTATTTCTTCAGCACCCCTTCTGCAGCTCTGCCATCACTGAGAGCTGGCAAGTGGAGCAGAGATTAACAGCTGGCATTTCTGCTCAGTAGGAACTGCAGTAACTACCCCACAGGCCTGTCCACACCTGAGTAATCCCATTTTCCAAGCTATGAAACTCCACTGAGAAAGCAGGCAGCCTGCTACGTTGCCAACACACCTTTTTGAACATTAATCTAGGCCTCACTCCTCCCAAAATTTTTCATGAGGTCTCATGTGGTGGAACAAAAAGAATTTCTGCTTTCTTCAAGCAAAGAAATTACATTTTCTAGCTATCATGATTGCAAGGAAAATTTTATAAATATGATCCAAACACATCCAGGGCTAAGAAAACAGAGGGAAACCAACACAAAAAAAAAAGACAAAAATTTATTCAGGCCACTATTCTCATAATCTGAGGCCTCTGAACAGAGAATACTGAAAACACAGGTCTCAGCACCTGGAGCTGAGTGGTGCAGCACACCCAGGGAATGCAAACTGCCCTCTCTGCAGCCTGGGGGTCCCAATCTTCAGGCTAAGCAGGGCCAAGGCGTTTCTCTCACTTTCCAGTTGTCTTTACTGGCAAGTGGCATCGGTTGCTGTCATGAAAAATAACGCTCCAAACCTCCCAAAGCAGGAGGGTTTGTGGACTGGTTGGTAAGACAGAGGCAGCTCCCTCCAGGCTCTCAGACAGCACCACATCACAGAGCAAGTGCCCACACCAGGGCAGGGTAGTCAGTGGAGGTGCCAGGGCTCCCTCTGATCTCACTGCCAGGAGGGAGAGGCAGGAACCCCCCCATGGCTCCTGGGCAATCGCAGCAGCACAGATGATAAAAGAACCAGGCCCTCTGAGCCATCGTTTCCTATTATGTCATCAAGCCAGCAGCCAGAAAAGCCCTGGCTATAGATATATAACTCATTGCCTATTTAAGCTCAGACAGGACAATTACAGCAGAGAGAGCAAACAGTACGGCAACCTACGGACAAGAAGAGTTGACTGACAATAAATCTGGTCAAAAATACGGCAAGAAATGGCATGGAAGTCAAATCAAAGATCAGGATGAGTCAAAATGCTGAAGACAAATTTAATCCAAGCTCACAGCTTCTTAATGACTCATAAGGAGATAAAAGAACACAAATTGAGAATTCCATTATGTAATGACAGTAAGATTTTATTTCCTTAAGTTTCCTATTTTCTGCAGAATTTGCATCTTGGGGAAACTAATCAACCTGATTTGTAATTCATTTTTAAAACAATTAAAACATTTCCATGTCGAGTATTCTTTGGGTTAAAATGAATTTGTTATAAACTAGTACAGATCCAATTATAAGAATTATCATCATTAGATTTCAGACTTTATTCACTGAGATAAGCAAGAACAGTTCACACTTCAGAATTATTGCTTCAGGCAACCTTGGAAAAATTACTCCTTTTTATATTTGATTCACATATGTAGTCACAGAATCTGGGCAGAAATAGATGTCAAAACCACATTTTTTTGTGGACTAAATACATCAAGCTTCGGCTGTGGCATACAATTCACAAAGAATGAGATCTGGAGTCAAACATTTACAATAAGATAATTAAACTTCTTGTAATTACAAAGGTAAGTACATAAAATAAGGATTGGCTGTAAGCCTAATCAGTGACATGCAGTGAAAATCTGAACCACAAACAGCTCATCTCTCAGATGACAGGCTTTGAAAAATAATAGCAAGATTCAGATAGGGCTGTTTTGTTTGGGGTTTTCCTGGCTTGATTTAGCTGTGTCATGGCTCTGGCCAAGACAGGGAGGAGGGGACATGGCTAGGACCCCTCTGAGCCTCTTCCTCTCCAGGCTAAACAGTCCCAGCTCTCTCAGCCTCTCCTCCTGTGAGAGATGCTCCAGCCCCTTATTTATCCTCATGGCCCATGTCTGGTCTCTCTCCAGCTGTTCCAACTCTCTCTTGCAATGGGGAGGCAAGAAAATACAAGTGTGTATGTCCTTTAGAAACCAGCACCTTTCTGCATTCAGTACGTGTTTGATTCCATTTTGTTGTTGTTGTTGTTTGTGGGTTTCTTATTTAATGTTACCAGAGAGAGTTCTGTAACTTTTGTTGGACTGGGAATGATGATGCCCATTTGTAACGAGACAACACCTCTGACAGCAGAAGGTACAAACCCAAACTCCTCCCCAATAATGCTGAGAGTGGGCAGTCAGAGGGTGCCAGCAGGGGCTAGAAAGATGGACAGAGGTCCACTGACCTTCAGAAAGCTTGACTAAAAAGATTTTTGTAAAGATAAGCAACAACGTTGTTCTTAGAGCGACAACTAAGGCTGCTATTTGGAACTTTCTCCTGAAAGACTGATCAGTAACAGCCTGTCATGGCTTAGGACTGGGATTCTCCAGTTTAGTGCTCCCACTGAAATCATGGTCTGCTCACTCCCTTCCTCCTCCCCCTCTCCCTCCCTTGCAGTGGGATGGAGAGGAGAACTGGAGGCAAAAAAGGTAAAGATCACAGGCTGAGATACCAACAATTTACTGGAAACATCAGCAATAAATTATTACAGCAATAACCTGGTAATTAGAGAAGCACAGAAACACCTGAATGGAGGGTGCAAAGGGGATGGAGCTGTGCTCTCCTCTGGGGGGGACCAGAGGCCAAGGGCACAAACTGGAGCACGGGAGGGCCCATCTGAGCATCAGGAAACACTCCTCAGTGAGAGGCTGCCCAACCCCCAGCACAGGCTGCCCAGGGAAGCTGTGGAGTCCCTGTCCTTGGACACACTCAAAAGCCACCTGGACATGTCCTGGGCACCCAGCTCTACGGGCCCTGCTCAAGCAGGGGACATGGACAAGAGAACCTCCAGAGGTCTCTTCCAACCTGCAACATTCTGGGACCTTTAGAAATACCTGTGCACTCATTTTGTCACTGTAGGTTCATCTGGAGAGTGTTTGTGGGCAGGATTCCAGCTGGGAATGGCCATTCATCAGTAACATCTGTGCTTACGGTTAAGAGGATATACATCATAAATATTTTTAGTCTGGATTAGTTTTCAGAAATTAAAAAAAACATCTCACAGCCTGATAAAGAAAATCTTTGATCTAGCTGGATCCATTAGTAGTATTATTATTTTTTATTAGATGGAAAAATATAAAAGTTAAAAGCCTCTTAAGCTTGGATCAGTACCTGTGCAAAGAATAAAATATCTATCTTCAAATAAAAATTGAAATGTGAAATTTCAACTTAATCTTTTTGACATTACCCCACATACAAATATATCCTCCTTTATGGGCACAAAGATTTTTAAGTCACCTTTATCAACACTATTAAATTAACAGTTGACATGCACCCTCCACTGTGTTCCTTCATGGATCATCAGCTTCTGAAACCTGATGTCTGATTTTCAAGTTTGGAAAATTAAACCATATTAAATTTGTTATAGTCCTCCCTGATCAAAGCCCTTTACTCATACACCACCTTGTCCACACAGGACAGAGAAGAACGACACAGCCACAGTTTGACTCCTCACCACTCATCCTCCATGCAGTGAGCACTCCTGACTGAGACAGGAAAGGAGTGGGTGTTTTGCTCAGAGATTTAGGGGGTCATGCTGGAGACAAATGGAATGAACCTCCTGGATGGATGCACCCCACCCCCCAGAAGCACACACAAGCACCCACTAAAAAACTCCCCAGGCCAGTGAGGTGAAATACCCTCTCAAAGTACAGTTGCAGAAATACCTTCTGTTTGTTCAGGGCTTTTTGAAGGTGTGGATCCAATAGGGCTTTTTATGGTATCACAGGCATAGATGTCATTTCAAATACTTATCAATACTCTCCATTAAGATGTATATGCCAACTGCATTGTTACTGTAATTAGCATTGGCATATCATTTTCCTTTAATAATAAGCAAAATTTAAAAGCTCCTTTCATTACTTTACTCATTTCTAATGACAGATATTTGATGGCCAGTATTTGCTTTTGGTCTTCATAAATGTATTACCATACTCAGAACAATGAATACAACGCTCTTACTAATAAGCACAGAGAAGTTCCACAGACACAACTCAGATCAATTTAATGCAAAAATCCTCCTGTTCTCATTCTCCCCTCTCAAATAAACATTCTATGTCACATTGTAAATAACAGGCCCCTCAGTCTGTCTTCCACGGAAACGACCTTGCCCATGCATTGGTATATGCAGTGCTGAGCACCCCTACAGATAAATGGTAGCAACAGCAAAGTAATTCTGCATAACAAGCTCTTTTCACAACATCTGCAACCAGTTATTGTCCATTTCCATTAGTGAACATAAAATTGCCACTCTGTACATCCAACTACAAGCATGACAATAACCAGATCACTGCAATCTTTTCCAATACTCTCACATTCATCAACACTCCCTGAGTGGTTCTAGCACAGCCTGTTTACCTGTGTTCTTACACACTGACTGTAGTTGTCTCAGTGTTAGGAATTTGCCAAGAAAGAGCCCAGCCCAGCCCCATACTCAGTAATGCACCGTGATAATTAGGAGAGCTATGTATAGTTTAATACTAGGGGAAATACAGAGTAACTCAAACAAGATGCACCAGGTTGCTTGAATTGCTTTTAGCAATTTGGCTGAAATTAGTAATTGGCTGAAGATGCTCCTCCTTATAACCAGAGCTCATGAAAGCAGAGAGAAAAGAGCAAACAACCTTCCGAGTAATTTTGCCCCTATTTTCTGTATCCTGCAAAGGTCATATCCTGCCTTGTTTTCGTATTTGTGGCTTTCACTGACTTCAGGGTCACCTTTTCAAGACAACAGATGTCACATTTGCATGAAGGGAGCCTAAAGAAACGCACTAACTTTTCACTGTCACTTCTGAACACCACAGATACATTTAAAATCAGGGGAAGTGTATAGAGCAGGAACTTACTCGACATTCCCTGCAGCTCTTGGTTAATACTCGCTGACCTTCTGCGAGCACTTTGCCTCCATAGATACACTTTGCTGCAAATGGAGAGAGGAAGGAGATTAAAAATAAATTAAATCAGTATTTAAGCAGTAAACAAGTGCAAGGTACAACACAAAAGTAAAACCAGTATTCACATACACTGCAAAAGTATAAATAGGTTAAAAATATGATGCATTTTGCTTTCATCAGAAGTCAGTTTTATATATAATTATAAACAAAGTAGCAAACAATGAATTTATTTTTAACAGAAAGCAGCATTTTTACCTAAACTAAAGAGAGGAAATAAGAGCATAAACAACATGTCTTGACTAAATTCCTTAGCATTCAATAGAAAATATCTTCACCACTGACATTCAGCAGACTAGCCACAGTATTTGTGTTACTAAAGGTCTTTGTGAGTCAATTCAAGAACTGGAGACATTTTTTAGTGCACAGTTCATCGAGAGAATAATACAAGCACACATTTCAATTAAGCCTTCACATCTTTTTGTGGGCACAAAGGTGAACTCTTCAACTTGCTGGAGCACTGCAAAAATGGATTAGATGCAGAGAATGACTGCACTGAATCAACAAACTGCAAAAATCTATTTCGGAAAAATATTCTTCAAGCACACAAGAAATAAGCAGATTTCCCAGGAAACCAAAAGCTCCCACTGAAAAATTGCTGTCTGAAGTTTTGATCCTTCTGCCAAAAATAAGCAGCTCCACAAATGAATCAACATGTGAGCATTGTTCATTCACTTCAAGGCAAAGTGGGAACACTGTCCCCATGGAGAAGGCACCTCCAGCCCCCTTGCACTACACACCTAAATTTCACTTCAGAGATGGACAGTAAATCCATTAATTAAAGAGAACAGCTGGACTGTTATGACCTCCCACAAGCATCCATTATAAAAGCACTCTGTATTACTGACCAGATCAATGCTAACCACTGATAAAGTTAACTTTTTGTCGTGGCATCTCAGCTCTTCCTGGCACTTGACAGGCAACAGTCTGACCTAGAGCGCTGAAAGCTGGGAGAGATGAAACCTATGCTGCAGCTGAGCCCAGCTTTCAAAGTGTCCTGAGGCAAGCCACATGCCCAGTGCCAGTGCCCAGGGTATTCTGTTCTCAAAAGGCACATCCCACCTAGGACTGTTCTACCTCAGTTTCTCTCCTGAATACCAAGGGGCTCACACAGGTGCGTGTGTGTCCCCCTTACAGGGGATACCCCAGCAGCAACTGTCACAGCCAGTCTGATTCCCAGATTTTAAGCAGAAAAGACTGCTAGATCATCTTCTTCTAATGACCTTTTGTGAAAACTATTTCTTAAAAAAACCAACAAAACAGGAGAACTCAGCTTTCATCACCACCAGAGCATTTAAAATACAGGCATCTTCCTTGTGGTATCCTAATTTTCTTTGTCTTTCAAAAGCTGCCCTAGTTTTTATGCCCAACTTGTGATCTCGCTTCATAAGAACACTTCAGGATCAGGAAACTTCATTTAAATTAGGAATCCCAGTAACTATTTTTGGGAAGATACGAATATAGAAATTTCCTTTTTCTTTCTGTTCTCCTGACATGACTGCTTTTAGCACAGGAATGGGCACACCAGAAGGAAAGTTAATATACAAATCAGGAAAATTATGTTTTACACAAAATTGTGGTCTTTTGTCAAGTATTATTTGAAAGGCTAACAGAGGATGGCAGGGATCAAAACTGAACCACCTAAACCCCTTAACATATCAGACATTAGAGCTACTTTGTTTGTTAACCCTTAGCTAAGACAGGACAGTGTTCAATAATCCAGCCATTCAATAGCCCCAGAGACAGGAAATTACCACTGATGATTCTATCAGAGCTAAACAGAAAAAGCATGGAGAAAATAGCACCTGCAGTGCAGCTCTTTGGAAACCCTCTGCAATTACTCCTCTCTCCCCAGAAGTGCCTAACTGTGGTCCTGGCACATCATTTTGTCAAGGAGCTGGCATTTACAATCAATTTCAATCAACTTCCATACGTCTCTTCCCACTGACTGACATGCTGAGCTCTGGTCAGAATAACGAGTCAAGTTTGTGCCAATCACTGACAAAAGGCAAGTTTGATTGTTCCTCTTCCCATTCCAAAGAACAGGGACACAGTTTACTCCTGGGGATACACACTGAATGTACGATTCTGTGCCCCTCAGAGCCTTTGTGCCAGACTGACCGCTGGGCACACACTCACCAAGAGAAGGGACCAGCTTCATCAAAGGACCTTCCAAACTCTCAGTGTTACAAACAGAAATATTTGAGACAAAAAACCCCAGGTCAGCATGGCCACTTCACCCCCCAAGCACTCTGCTCATGAACATCTTTTAGTGTGCAGAATATTCTTGTTGATACATAGCTGAGAGAAACGAGATTACATAAGTAAACAAGAACAAGTGCAGGATCACAGCTAAAGGATATTTGTGCACAGAACTAATGAATTCCACATCTGAAGAAGGGTGACAGAACGCCAAAAAAAGTGTTATTATTTTCCTAATAAATCTTAAAATAATTCAACATCCCTGCCTTAATAAATTATTGAAAAAGTCATGCATGAAGTTTACCAGTCTTCCAGAACAGATCAGGGGAAAGATAATTTGTGCTTCTTAAGGTATGACTGGCATCAGTATACAGATAAAATTTTCATATATAAATTGCCTTTGTTCCTTGTACTGCTATTAAAGCAAAATATCTTGACTATTCCTTCCATGAACATTACTTTACAGGTTTCATTACCAGAAGAAGGAACTGAAAACTGACAATAACACTGATCACAAAATTTACTTAACTTTTCTTTCTTCTCATTAATTTACTTTGAAATTAATTACAGCAAACTCTCACTCTGCACAGTGATACTAACCCAGGGTCTGATAATCTATCATGTTTATTTTAAAGAACAACCTTTCAACCTGCAATAAAATACAAGGAAAAAGGTAACAGGGCAGTTGATTACTCATCCCAACAGGAAGTTCAGACCTTGGGCTTGATGCTCCTCAACATCAACAGGAGTTCCAGGCTGAAGACAAGTAGAGCTTCCCAGCCCCCAACGAGCAGTAATTTCACACTGACAACAGGTAAAAGAGTACCTGAGGAACTCTGCTGAAACAGAGGGTGGAACTGGGAAGTCTGTGTGATGCACTTACCCTTGCACACTTTGCAGCACTCACTTCCCACGTGCACTGGGAGAGCATCAGGGGGACACTCAAGAGGGGGACAGGACATCCTCCGGCATTCCACAACTCCACTCTAAGCAAAGGGGTTTAAGACAAAATTCTACTACTACTGCTGCACTTAGGGTGTATTTTACACAAAACACAAGAACTGTTTAAGGAAATGAAAATAGCATTCTGGATTGCAAACCCATCCTTCACTACCCAATTTAATCCCAACCAACTACAAAATGAATCAAAGTGCATCTGAAGGTCAACTGCCCCATTTTGACACATATTACTGGTTTTACCCCATTAAGAGGAAAGCATTGAGTCCATATTTACAAGAACATAAGCACTGCTTTCTGTAGCCTCTTCCAACCATCTCTGAGATTTTTAACAATCAGGTTTCTCTTTTCCTGAGCAAACAAAGGCTCTCTTCTGATATTTATTGAATAATTCCGAAGATACAAGTTTTACATACTAATTCTCTTTCTGTTCCTTGGATTTTTCAGACTGATAAATGCTGCAAACAGAATCTGCAAGTTGTTACCAAGCAAGATGCCACTAAGCCTCTATGAATACTATTAAGATAATGTTTCCTTTTTGAAAAAGCTACTGCAGTGAAAACAATTCCAGACCAAACACAGGCAATGCCACCCATTCACCCCCCAACAGCAAAGTCCTCACTGCTATAACTAGAACAAAGAAGACAGCACTGTCAAGGGAAAGCAGATTTTATTTATGAAGCCTGCAAATAAGCAATGTCAAAATTTTATTCCTTTACCATTTCCCTCTCTACTGTCCATCCTGCCACTAGATGCATACTAAAAACACAGTCATTCTCAGAGTTAACACTGTGTTTTCAAAGGCCATTGTCACACTTTCATTAGGTCCCATTCCTGAAACTCTACAGCAATTCTTACTTTGCATGTGCAGTTCCTGCAGTGATCATCTTCAACCCATGAGTCTTTGTCTCTGTAGATCAATCCATTTACTTGACAAGTCTTCTCACAATGACAGTCTTCCAGTTGACTCAGTCTTGTTTCTGCATAATTTAACTATAAATTAAAGTAACTTGATGAGATTACTGCAATTCAAATACATTATTTTAAAAAAGCAAAAGCAGCATAGGTATTTTTAGCCAAACCAAGTTTGACTACAACCTTTGAAACATGGAACCAGGACATCAGCAGGTATAAATTAACCCTATTCCTCAGCCTTCTTTCCTGGCTTTTCCCCTGCTCATGCAAATAACTGAAAGATGACAGGATTATGTTAAAAAAACATTTTTTCTGGAAAAATAAACAGCAAAAATATCCAAAAAACACCCCAAACCACCAAAATTTGTAAGGAAAATTTCCTTATTCATAAAAGTGTTCCTGGAATAGAAACTCATGATGTAAACACAGCAGATTAACTAGTCCATCAGTGAACTCAAGTGCTTGATTTTTCTTGATTTTAATCAAAGTCAAGCTTCAACCTTTTTGACCTCAACAAAGGAAAGACTCAGTAGAAAGTTTTGTGCTGGAAATCTTCATGTAACAAGCCCCTCTGAATACAAAGCACACCCTGGTACGGGCCCATAATTTACCAAAAGAAATTATACTCCACTCAAAGAAATGCAGAAGATGCCCAGACTGATTTCTGCAGATTGTTAAAGCTGCATGAATTATCTTGGCCATTCTATTTAAAGAGGAACTGACAGTACTCTAGCACAGCAGCTGGGAATGCTGCAATCCAGCACAATCCTCTTCTCCTGCAGCAAACTAATATTTTAGCCAGATTCTAATAATCTGACACATGGTGCGGCTCTATTTAAGGACACAACATCAAATGAATTGGACACATGTACTGGGAAGATTCAGAATTAATTCAAATCATGATGAAAATAAAACATGTTTTAAAAGCTGGTGTTTAGTCACCTTTAAAAGCTGTGTCTTCACCAAACACAGGTAGGATGAGGACAAGGATGGTCAGACTGTCACAGGTCACGATCAAAGGCTCCTGTGGGCAGCACTGCATGATAAGCTCCTACAGACAGTGCCCTGCTGGGCTCCTTACACAGCCCTGGGCCCCACCCTGAGCCAGCTCTGCACTCAGGGCACCCTGAGGCAACCCCAGGCAGGGGGGTACTGCCCTTTCCTGCCTTCACTGCTTAACTTGCACAGCTACCAAACTATCAGAGCCTGAAACCACTACTCAGGTGTTTCCTTACCAGGCAAGATTATTTATGTCTGGGGGTTAATTTATATAAACTGCACATACACATTCATTGCAACCAACACTCCTTGGTCTCTCCAGTGCTATGATACAGCTGTAACCAAGCCCAGACTGGGGGAGACACTGAAATCTTAGATATAGTGGAGCCCAAGAGCAACAACTAGACATGAAACCACTTTTTCCAAACGCCTTCTTCAGGCTCTGCATCTCTTCCTGCAGGCCCAGGAGCTGGGGATCCTTGCTCAGATCCATTAGCAGTCCATTCTCTCACCACCTGCCCTGCCAAACAGCATCTCAGCAGGCAGCTCAGAGCCCTCCAGAGCCCTGCTCTGTGCCCTGACACACATCACCCATACAATGTCCCTGTGCTACATTAGTGCCACTCGTGGCTATTGTGGCTGGGGCTCCAAAGGCCTAATGCACAAACCTTAATGCTTCCCTCCAGACCTTCCATTTCTATCTTGCATTTGTCTACCACATTAACCTCCCTTCCTGCTGCATGCATTTTCCTGGCCAACAGTATTTCTGTAACAACTGCCATGAAACAGTCAGTGGACTGCTATAACAGAGAAGGAACCTGCAATGAAGGATTCTCCCAGCACCCCTTTATGAAGGCACAGAGTCTCTGCAGCACAAATACTGTGTTATTTGCTTCCCCTCATAAAGTGCTAGCAAGCAAAAATATAATTAACATCAGAGGAAGCAAGTTACTCAGTACAGTGCATAATTGGAACTTGCTCATACCACCAGCAGCGCTCAAAATAATTGCCTCTCTCACAGCACAAGCAGAAAACTGAACTAAAAGCTTCCCATTTTGCATATGGAGCCAGCCTGTCCAAAGCATGTCAGCCATGCAAGGGGATTGCCAGGATAATGCACACACTCCATAAAAAACAGCTGCCCCTTTCCTACTGGGATGGAAAAGAACACTTAAAGGCAGCCCAGTAAAAAGCAAAATGTTTTTACACAAGCAGCACTACCATGCAAATCCTATTTTTGAAATTCCTGTTCAATAACCACACTGAGGTGAAAGGCCTCTACAGGTTGGTTGAACTGGTAGTTACATCACTAAGTAATTAACACATAAATGATGTTTCAGAAGAGGTAATTAATTGCCCTTTACCACAAACCAGGTGGTTCACCAATACTAACCTCAAAAAGTATTCAGATTGTCCTTTAACACATATTGGGGGTTCAGTCACCTCTAAAACAGAGTTTCCTACCCCAGAACTTCACCACAGCCTCAGCTGAAGGGCCTTGGCTAACACAGAGGTGGTCTGTGAACTGCAGAGCCCAAAGACAATCTCCAAAATTCCAAAAATCAAACTATAGGTTCCCATTCATCCTATTCAAGATCCAAACCAGGGGAAGTGGAAAGAAGAAAGGAAGGAAAAAAAATACTCCAGCACACATCTGGAGCTTGACCAACTCCTACACTGATAACAACCACTGATCAAAGGTGATGTCAAGATCAGCACAGCCAGCAGGTTCACAGGCATTTTCATTTTGGGGACTCATTTCAACTCCCATGGAGGAGACTATACCAGTCCTAAAGACTTCACAGGACTTCCCATAAGCAAACACACCTCCCTCTGACAGCATCGTGTGGTGAGGAAATCGTTGAGGGATTTCACTCTTTTGTTTCTGCATTTATCTCTCAGCATGCAAAGGGAAATCAGGGTAAGGCTTCTTAAAAAATCAGACTCTGGGCATTTTGTCAGGTAATGACAAATAATAAAGCAGATAACAGCAACTGTACTAAGCTTAAGGGACATCCATGGAGACAGATCCATAAGTCTGCTGCAGAGGGGGAGGGAAAAAAATGGCTGTAGCATGAAAAGGTAGAATAATTGCATAAGGAATCAATACGTTCATCTTAGCACAGGAGGAAAGGGGCAACTAACAAAAAAGCTTAGGTACCTACTTTTGCAGTCATTTTTGCCAGGAGTTCTTGCAAATCCATGATTCCTTGCACCAGACTTAGGAAATCACTGCAGGTTGGGCATGCTCAATAGAGGAAGAGTAAAAAGAAACAGCAAGGAAGAGAAGGAAAGACACAATGAGCCATAAATAACCAACAGTCTATCACACCTGATTTATGTGAACATAAAATCCAATCTGTTTACACAGAAGTTTTGCCTTCTTGAAGTCAGCACATGCAAAAAAAATGACAAACCTGAAAATATTATTTTTAAAACAAGGAAACAATCTGTATGAAAAATCTAAAATAGAAAAATTGAAGAAATTGCTACTTACTGCGATTCAGATTCGGACACTGTGTTATATATCCATTAGGTATAAAGATGATTTTCACATCTTGAATAACACCCTTTGTAAAAGAAGAGAAAACTGGTAACAAAGATTACAAAGAACCACTTAAATCTGTACAAACTGTTTCACAAGTCATTTCTTCAGTGGATACAAAAAAATTACCAGCTCACTCTTCTTGTGAGGCAAATAACTGAAGATGGACAAAATACAACAACTCCTCCTATCTGCGTGGTTGGGTTTTAATTTTCATGGACCACAGAAATAATACTGCTTTGTCTTTTGTAATCACCAATATAAGCTGCTTAAAATGCCTTAAAACAGGGTGAGATGGTGAAAAAAGCGCTGAAATAATACCTATTGCTCAAGCCAATGACACACTTTTCTAACAGAGAAAAAAAACCCCCACAGTAAAACTCTTTAGTGATTTAGACATATAAGACTGTGAAATCAAACACTGTGAGAAGACAAGTGCATAGTGCCAGATGTAAGCAATAGTTTACACTTCCACTGTCTGGTTTCATGTAGGCTCCTATCCCAACTCATGTACTCATGCCACCAGTCAGAATTAAAGCCTCTCTCTCTCTCCAGCCCAGGCAGACAGAGAGATGCCCTGTGCTGGACTGGCAGATGTTGGGGAAAAGAGCTGTGTTTTGCTGTGAGAGGGTTCTTCGTGTCCCAGCCTGTCACCCCACACGGTACCCCGGGTACAGCGACCAGACATCGAGGTGTGTTCTCGGAGATACAGCCCTGACTCCAAAAGGTTAAAAGCAGGAACGTTCGAACTTTACTGGGGGGTAAACAGGTTATACAGCTTTTCGGGGGGAACACGAGGACAATAACAACTTTTCACAGGCTGGGGGTCACCGTCCACGCGGCAGCCGTGAGCTCTGATTGGTGGGAAGGCAGGTGCTCACGCGGCAGCCAGGACCCTCCTGGCACCAGTGAGGTGCTGTTTACCTGGGGTCTGAGGTTGTTTACCTCTTCTTCAGGCTGTCTCAAGGTTACACTGACCTTGCCAGCCTGTCAGCTCTTGGGCTAGTGGGTTGTGCAAAAGGAGGCTCACCAAACCTCTCCTACAGGCAGAAGGACAGAGCCAGTCAGGGCAGGTTGTGTGAGGCTCCTAAACCACACCAGGCAGGGCAGGAGAAAGGAGGGACAAAAAGGGGCAGTGCCACCACACCCTGTGTTGTCCTTGAGCTGCCAGGACAGCCCCGAGGGAAGTGGCAATGGCCCAGTGCCCCTGCACACCTGAGGAACCAACCCTACACACCCCAGAGAGTCCAGAGAAGGCTGGAGCTTCTGTCTGCTCTTCCAGGCTCAGGACAAAGCTCTTGCTACATCTCTGACATTGCAATGTGCTCACTTCACGAGCTCCACTAGCTTTAATAATGTCATGGTCACTAAGGGAGAGGAGCACAGGAAAACAAGGGACCTCTAGTGCTGGTATTTGCACTTCCCCTGACTGTTGATCAGATGTTGTGACACAGCTGTATCTACTCCCAGACAGAAAAATTTCTTTAATCTGAAAAGAAACGTATCATGGCAGCAGTTATTATCTAATTAAATTACTGATTTGCAAGACTATGTTTCAGTTTTCAGTTCAATTGCAAGAGAGTGAGTTTTGCAGACCAAGGGCATGGTCAGTTCCTCACAGGCACTTCAACTCCACCCCCAAATAAAGTAAAGGCCTCAGACAGCCCTTGAAGCCTGGCAAGTACAGCAAGGAACATTTACATGTTCATCTGCTAAAAGAGCAGAAGGCAATCTGCAAGCTCTGTTTCCTGCTTACTGCTTCAGGATCAAATATTAGCTGAAAATATTAACAGAGATAATCAGATCATACTGTCTTTCTTGCCTAAGTATATACATTTATTAACCTTTTCATCTATGAGAATAATGAAATCACAAGTAATGAGAAGTAATAATGTCACTGGAAGTGGAACATCCTGAAAGCCATTTTACATCCTTTCTGTCAGCAGTCATCAAGGAGCAATTAGAAGGTGAAGCATAAAAATATATTTCAACGCTTCAGCCTCTCCAGTGAAAAGCTCAACCAAGAATAAATGAGATTACAAAGTTTCACCAGGCCACATCACCCAGCTAACAGGGCACCATCCAGAGAGAAGTAATACTTTCCTCAGCCTATTTTTTTTTTTTTAAAGGGCATCTTCAGCTTCAAATATGTTTCATCAGAGTCACACTGCTCAGTTGTCTTTTGGATAGGTTTGCCTTTAAATACAGCCTGAAGAGGAGACACAACTGGTTTCGGTGTCTTAATTTCTGACCACATGAAAGCATATTACCACAGAAAAACATAGGAATATCAACTTCTGTTCATAGATGTCTTCTAAGTCTATAACCATATGAAATAGAATAAATATGATCCAGTATAGAAGTGAACTTTCAAATAGCAGAAATTTTGCAGATGCATTTTTTAATAGAAAGACTTCATTACAGGCAAACACTTATTACAGCTGTAATTATTGTAACAAACATTAACCAATTCAGTTTATTCCTGCTTCAGCACTAAGTCTAGATTGTTGAGAGCTTGGATTTGGCCTTGACAAGGAGATGTCAGCAGCCAAAATCTTTCCAGTTTTCCCTTCCCAAGCAGACATCACCTTTACATTATCATTAAAAACATTTGGCCAGTGACAACCAAATCTTCATTTCAGCATCAGGACTGAGTAGCTTGAAGAACCTTCCTCTATGCAGGCAGATTACCAGGATGAAATTCAGGTCTGCAGCACTAAATATCAAGCCCATCCCATGAGAACATAATACAAAAGCCCAGTTTACTGCACTGTTCACGTCTCTGCTAAATAGAACATTCCACCCACATTCTGTGAAAAGGCTCATGTATTCCATGAGCTCTCCACTTCAGCATTTTCATTTCCTCCATTGCCTTTCACCCTCTTTAAAACCTGCTTCTCCCACAGGGATAATGTGAGCCACACAGCTGGGCAAGTTGCACGGGCCAGGTCTGGGCTCTGCACAGCAGCACCAGCAGAAATGCCTGAATCTCATGTGCCTGGGCAAAGCCATCCAACACCACTACATTTCCACTCCATCACCACTGGGCTGCTCCACACAGGGCAGACACATCCCTTGCCAGGCACCTCAACAGTTGCCCTTGACACTATTTAGTTTGCACTTTAGTCCATACAACTCCAAGTCCAAAAGAGTGTAAGTACATACATACATGATATAGATGTGATACTGTGCAGTAAAAATCCCAATATGCTTCTCAAGCACCTACTGTACAACCCCCAGACACAACAAGCAGGATCAATAGAGCCTGCTCTAGCAGTTATGAAAATTACTGTCTTTCTACATGAATCACCTTGTCAGCAATGCATTAATCAGCCCATTTCTGCAGTAGCTCTTTGGAGGGATCCCTAGGGGGAAGGGTTCTCCCCAGCAAGGAAGTGAAATTTTGCAGATAATTCTGATCCTGACAGCAATCAGATCCACCCCAGAGAGAGTTCCCTGGATGTGTGGCACCACTCTTTTTTTTTTCTTTCAGTTTGGGTTTCCTAACCTGATTATAACAATATTCTCTAGCCCTAAAACAAATCCTGTTTTGGGGACACTGACCTGGTTCTGGCCAGGACAGGGGTAATTTTTGCAGTATTCAGGAGGGAGTGTGGCTCAGACATGGAGGTTATTGCTGAATGACACTGTGTGCCAGAACCCCCATGGACAATGAGGATGGACCACTCCAGATCCACCAATGGTGATCTTCTGATGCAGCTGGCAACCAGCCAACAGCACAGCAGCCCCTCTGCCCTGGAAGGCATGTGGGGCAGATAGAACCCACAGTCATGGACCAACTGAACTCAGCAGATATCCTGGAGGGACAGCCATTGACTGTGGAAGTGACACCTGTGCTTGTGTGTATATATATAGTTATTACATATGTGTATTCATATGTACATAGTTGGAAGGTGTAGGATCTGGGCATGATGTAGATGGTATAGAGAAAAGGGTGGATAAATTAAGGCTGTTGTGAATGGTACTCCCCAGTTCAGTGCCCCCAAAGAGACTCTCCCAAACCACAGACAGCTCTCTCTCAATCCCCTTTTCCTCCCTGCTCCCAGTGCAGCAGGATGGGGTGGAGAATTGGAGGCACAAAAGGTGAAGATCATGTCTTGAGATTAGAACAATTTATGAGAAACAGCAATGAGGTAAGAAAATGAAGAGTAACAACGTTAATAACAAAGGGTATATGAAATTATTCCATAGGCAAACACTCCTGATAACAGGCAATACTGGGTGACTCCCTCCACCACGTTTTCTTGAGCAGAAGGAACTGCTTCTCCATGAAAAGAGAGAGTCCCCTCCCTCTGCCCCGGCAATGATGTGAGGTGGGATAAAACAGCCTCCATGTCCTGGCCATGCTCCCTCGAGCCTACTGCAAAAATTAACCCTGTTCTGGCTGGAACCAGGACAGCCACACACACAAACCTGAAGGGTCAGCATGCAGATTTCAAGGGAAGTCAGTCATGAGCTCGCCTTCAAAGCAAACAGACCAAGCTCTCTGGAGTCTGCTCCAAGTTTGCTCCCACCACTGCTGGGCTACACCACACTGTCCTGGCTGAACTCCGAGTGCTCGGTCACAGCAGGTAAGTGACAACCAGGGAGAGACACCAGGAGCAAGGGGTGAGCCTGCAGTTCCCTTGATCACAGCACAGGGCACTTCAGACCCCAGCAAGGCCACAGACACAGCAGGACTGCTTGGGAAATAATCACTGTAAATAAAGATGTGGAACAAAAGCCTAAATAGGGAAAATCGCAGCAGCTGGTCACAGTGGCTGAGGAATCTCATATCCATCCCACCTCTTCTGAGATGGTGAAGAATTACAACCTAATATAGGCACGAGAATATGACTAAAATGTGCTTCAGTGCTAAAATAATGATCATTAAAAGAAGAAAACTCTTGGAATGTCAAAGATGATACTCAGAGCAGTATCCAGTGCTTTTTCTTACACACAGTTTCATGGCTCCAACACACACACAAAAATGCTAATTCTTTTTTAACGCTCTTATTTCCCTGCAGATCTCTGTTTACACATTAAGGAAAATATATCTATTTTTTTATATGCTAAAACACTGAAACAAATTGCTCTGAAAAAGAAAGGGAGGCCCTGCTGAGCATGTAAATATATGGAAAGAGATATGTACTCTTTACAAACTGGCAAAATCCCAAGTTTTTACAATAAGTAAATAAAACAAGTAAGACTTCTGAAACTTGCAAGGAGGATTAAAAAAACCCACAACCAATTATATTTGTGCCCTGAAGAAAGTTAGTAAAATATTCAAGCATGCATAAAGCAAAGGAAGGCACTTGTCGGCTTTCATTATGATCAATAAAAATTGTCAGTTCATTAGCATATCATTAGCTACCCTGCTGTTTCCAAAGTGTTAACACGTAGCAATATTAATTTACAAACATATAATATCCCAGAGTTCCGAGGCTCTGACTGCCTGCATAAAATGAGAATTTAAGATGGGCGACTCCACTGTAACTTCCTCCTTTTCCCATGTAGCTATAAACATATGTTTACCATCTGTGGAATAGTGGGAAGCAGCTGAGGTGAAAGCCCAACAGCTGTACAATAAAATAATACTATCAATTTCACTTCCCCGTGACAGCTCAGCCGCTGGAGGATGAAATGAACTCTGGGTTCAGAGCATCTCTCGCACCATCATTTAAGTTAAAAAGTCAGCTTTTACCTCTGTTTCACAATTAAAATTGTTAGCTGTTATGCTGAAATAATTTTAGCATAAAATAATTGTCCTAGCTTGTTAAAATCTGGGCACTTCTGAGGGGAGGTCCTCAGAAAAGAGACAACTGGTATAATTGTCCCAGGAACTGACAGCTTCAAAGGGAAACCGAGTGGGTGGTGAATCACCTTGGCAACAAATCCATGCCCAGATTGAGGACAGGCAGCCTGGCCTGTTGCTGCACTACAGACTCCTTGCACAGATAAACACTGTGCTGTGGCTTCTGATCCAAAACTGGAATAAAGATCACAAACTTTAACTTTGTAAACAAGCTGTTTGCCAACTGCCCACCGTTTCCACCAAAATTTGTACAGATCCTATTTCATGAGTTTAAGACAACTAATTGGCAGTATCTTGTTGACTATTACTTTTCTTCTTCATGTGCCATTTCATATCTGCTTACCTTAAAGAAACCATGTTTCCTGTTTCTCTGTCCAAGCCATAAACTGCTTTCAGGTGTCAAATTTGTTTCTGGGGGATCAATGACACGTTCATAAATCCTGTAGAGGAAATACATTGGCATTACTTGAATTTTCTTTTTCCTCTGAAAACTTACAGAATCAGTTAATGATAAAAGATGGAAAGTAGAACCAAAAAATGCCCCCAAAATTTCATTAAACGCAATAGCTTGGTTAAAACTTGGTTGTAATAACGCCGAGGTCATGGGTTCAATCCCCCGTGTGGGCCATTGACTTCAGAGCTGGACTCCATGATCCTTGTGGGTCCCTTCCAACTCAGAATAGTCTGTGAGTCTGTGTGATTTACCATTGATAGTGATGAGGAAAGTATATTACATATTTAAAAGGAAAAAAAAATACACAGAAAAAAAGATATTAAAATCAAATGAAGACTCCATAAAATTGAACCTCTCCATATGCAGCTGTGCAGCACTAAACTAAAGAAACACAATGCTAGAACCCACCATAGTAGGGAAAACAATAAAGTAGGACCATCCTAGTCTAGGGATGTTCTTGAAACTCAACTATCCACCCTGGGGAAAAAGTATAATCACCCAGAAGATCCAGCCAGATCCAACAACCTTTTGGGACTTTCAGGCTGGTTACAATTCTGAATAGACTTCACAAAGGAAATTTATTCCACTCTACTCCCATGGCTTTTTTTTCCCCTCTACATTTGTGTTCTGCATCCTTGCACACGGACGTTTCTGCCCTTGTTGCTGAGTTCACTCAGCCCGAGTGCTCAGGTGTGGTGACACCACTGCCCACCCCCTCAGGTTGTGTCTGTCACCAGCACAGGCCTGGCACAGAATGGGACCTCTTTGTATATGCTGTGTGTCTGACAGTGACAACAAGTAATACCAGCTCCATAGGCAACCTTCATGTACTGCATAAACTTGCACACGACTGCAGCAATCTGCATACCAAATTTCTAAAGGTAATTTGGGAAAAATTGTTGTAACACGGAATTTTTAAATTAACAAAGTACTTGGAGTTTTAAAAAGGTTTTGCTTGGGGGTTTGTTTGTTTATTTTTAGAAAAGCTGTAATGAAGTTTCCATAACAACTCTTCCAGGAGCACAGAGCACTACAATGATATCATGATTTCAGAACATGAAAAATTCAAGGCCAAAGTTACTGACCTTGGATTCTCATGTTGCCACGTCACATCAGAGGAAGGCATGAACTTATTGCTCCATAACAAACCCAGCAATGCTTCATCAGGATTATTGAGAGCATGAAACCTATTTCTGTACCACCCAGCTTGCAGGGACTATGTATTGCTGAGTAATCACACCAGTGTGACAGCCAACAGAAATGGCTCTGAAGGTGCCAAGACCTTTAGCTTAAAGAGGTGAAATTACCTGTGGGGAAATGATTTTTCTTCTTTCTTTAAAGCTGTGGCTTTAAAACAAACATGAGCAACGAACACCAAAGAAAAACCCACGCAACCCAATTCATCTCAGAGTTATCTTCCCAGTTCCATTCCACGTGTTTCTAGCACAGGAGCACTGAGTGTAATCAACTCATTTCCCATGTTTTAAGTAGCCCCAGGCCCTGGGTTTGCATTGCAAGGGGTTGGTAGCAGGGCCCTGCAGGGGTGGCTGCTGTGAGAGGCTGCCAGGAGCTTTCCCCATGCCCAGCAGAGTCAGTGCCAGGCGGCCCCACGGTGGAAGAGCCTCTGGCCAGGGCTGAGCCCGTGAGCAATGGGGGCAGTGCCTCTGGGATAACACAGTGGAGAAGGAGCAAAAGTTACTGCACAGCAGTTGCATTCCAGAGAGAGGAGTGAGAACATCTGAGAGAAACAACTCTGCAGACAGCCAGGACAGTGCAGAAGGAGCTGCAGCCCATGGTGAAGACCCTGGTGAGGCAGCTGTGTCCCTGCATTCCCCATCCCCTTGTGCTGTCTGAGGGGAGGAGGTCGAGGAAAATCAGGAGTGAAGACAAGGACAAGAAGAAGAGGGTGGGAGATGATGGAAGGTGTTTGCTTTTATTTCTCACTACCCTACTTTGACTGAATTGGTAACAAATTAATTTCCCCAAGTACAGCCCATGACTGTACGTGGTGAGCGACCTCTCCCTGCCCTTATCTTGATCCAAGAGGCTTCCACTGTCATTTTCTCTCCTCCCTGCCCAGCTGAGGAGGAGAGAGAGAGAGCAGCTTCAATAGGCACCTGGTGTCCAGCCAGGGTGAAACCCCACCATAACACTTTCTTGGAAAATTCATGTATTTGCAGAGGCTCAGAATAACATCCCAGTATTAAAGAACCTCTGAAAGATCGATAAAGTTCTTCCTGTCAAAGTACAAAGAGTCACATATTGTGCTCACTTTTGTTTTTCAAGATGAGGAGTAAGCCACTTGTCAAAACCAAACGGAAGCAATCTATAAAACTAAAGGCAAACTTACTTAAAAAAAAAAAAAAAAAGAGAGAAACAAGAAAGAAAATCTTAAACCTAAGAACAAAACAATTACATGTAAATTACAGCTTAAGAATGTAAGCACAGGAGTCAGAAGACTTCTAATACTCATAATTTTATTGCTCAAGTTTATTATAAGGATTTTGCATGTACCATTTCTATCAATATTTAAAGTGTAAGTAGAGGCCTTCTGCCATACCTCATGTAAAATTGAAGGGCTACTCAAATGCAAAAGGGCTGCAAAATACTGAACGAGAAAGAAAGAACTGGCATGTGCACTGAATTGCACTATCATACCAGGAATTTATCTTGCTATATATAACACATCTTCATTCATGAGTTCGGTTAAGAATGAAATGGAAAATTTCTCATCTCCTAAAGGCTAGTCAATATTCATTAAAGAACTCCATTTCTGCCAACAGAAAAAAATCCCAGTGCTACCAGGTTCAACAACACTACTTATTGAAGAATATTTGATTTTTATTCACCTGGCCTAGTTAAAGTTGATAAAGAACCTCTACAGTATCTGTATGCAACTGCATATTAAAAAAAAATCAAAACCTGACATTGTTATCTGACAGTTCAACAATAGCAAGTAAGGAAGACAAATCAGAGCCAGGCTGAAGGGGTTATCTTCTCTTTTTCAATGATTTAACAGTCTTTCAGCCTGTGTGGAAAGGGCTGTAGGAACCTTCTTTCCAGAGTCGCTTAAGAAAGTGCCACTCACAGGACACACAAGCTCAGGATTCCCCACATGCCTCTACTGTTCTGCTCAAGTTCCAATTAAATTTCTGAAGCAGGTATTCATTTTAAATTAAGGGATTAACTAAAGCTTAGTTTATGCCTTATTCCACATATGTCTCAGAGACTGGTTTGTTTTCTTCTCATAACATCTGCCCAAGCAGTAACAGGCTTAGGATTCAAGAGAAGGCATGAGATGCAGACCAGTCCTTGACTATCATCCTATGTCAAAAGATGTTTTGGTTTGCAAACAATGTGAACTTATTTTATTACTGTGTAATGTTACATTTCAGAGAAAAAAAAAACAAAACAAAAAAACACGAAGCCCCAGAAAGCATACCCAGACCTCAGACCTTATTGCTACTCCTGTAAGCCCCTCTTATAGTCTCAGGAAATGAAAAGGTCAAAAAGCACATCATTCAAAGAAAACCAGATCTAAACCAAAATAAACAAATAAACAGAAACTCACAGGGAACATGGCTCACCGTATACGGTTTCTTTAACGAAAAAGAATCAAAATTCCAGTAAGACTGGAAGCTGCTAAACAGCCATAAAACAGCTAAACAAAATAACTCTAGAACTGCATGGATGAAACCTCCTCAAAGCTCAGCAAACACCCTCATTAGCAGCTGATGGCCAGCTGTGCTGACTGATGCACAGCTGGAGCAGAGCCAGGAACTGGACACATCCTCTGCCTGCCAAGCTCCTGGTGTAAATCACAAGAACACCCTAAGTGGTGCTTTATTCCTAGAACAGGATTTCGAGGATGAGAGAGTCCTCAAGGGCATTGAAGACACCCTGTCAATACAAAATAACTGCAATGGCACGTGCATAAGTAATTGGGAAAGGGTTTGGCCCCTCAGTTGGGGTTACTCATGCATGTACATCACTTAGAGATCTATCAAATATCAGTGATCATTCAGGTGGTTTTTCGGGGGTTCTACACTTAGACAAACCCACAAAGCATGAACATTCTGTAACATATTTCAAAGTGCAATAAGTTACTACTTCAAAGTGAAATTCACTTATTAGTGTTGCTTGTGAAGTGGGAAAAAACCCTTGCTCTGCTTCCCTTCCTGTACTGGTTTTCTTTTGAAGGAAAGTTGTTTTTCAGGCTGAAAAAATACTGTTGCTGAATAGAAACAAAAGAATGTTGTTTTTTACAGCTCCATTAACCATCAGCATCACTGACTTTCCCTTGCTTGGCTTTCTGGGCTGAGCTGTGTCACCTTCTGTGCTTTTATACCCACTTGACCAATACTTTGTGTTTGGCATATGAATGGCTGAATTGCACACTCCCAGTTTATGGAGTGCTGCTCCAGAGCTCCTTGGAGACCAGTTTGCAATACATTTGGCTGTGATGGCGACACAGAGAAACGCGAGATACACTTCACAAGAAAAGGAATGCTCAGGAACAGGACTCCAGGGAACTGTGGTCACTAAACCACTGCAGATGGAACAGCCCCTCCAACAGCAGGAGACCCAGGTCTCCAGGTTAATGGAAGCTCTACTGCATACTCGAGACTTTCAGATTTATGATTACTGCATTCACTTCCCAAAAGAGAGCTTAATTTGCCCCAACTTTATGCCAACGTATTTCAGAGAAGCTAAACCATAAACTGGAATAACACAACAATGAACCAATCCCACTGTCTTGAAATGTCCATACTCAGAATACATTCACTAACCACTGATTCTTTTAGCAAAATATAGTAAGAAAAGCATCCGTCAGTAGGCAAATATCCATGATATTCCTGTGTTTTGTATCTCTACCTCTACCCTAGCTGCACACTTTAAGTATTCTTAGGCAATCCTTGGTAACACCTTTCTCAAGGACTCATTCTAAACAGGCATCTCTACCATAATGAAGAAAATACACAGAAAATAGAAAATCTATAAAATAATCAGTGTGTTCCTGAAAGGAGGCATATCTAAAATAATTGCATGCTAATACACACAAACACACATCTTTCTCTGCACAGGAGAAGAACTGTAGAAATTAAGCTCTGTTGGAAAAGGGGAGAGTTCCCTTCCAAGTACGCGATATGAATTATTTTTAGCATCTTTATAATGTGTACATATACAATGGTTTAATGGCATACCTATAAAACACATAATGGTAGCATTGGGAAATATCCTCATTTTCCACAAGTGCAAACTGAAACACAAAGACTGAATAACCAAGATCCCAGAGATGGAGTCTTTGCCCAAGATCTGAGCCACCAGAGAGGCATGATGAGGCTCAGCTGCCTTAAACACTGGATCACACTCCCTCTGGAAAAAGCGTGACATGGAACTGTCTCTTACAGTGAAAACAACTTCTTACACATAACTTTCATTAAAAAAGTTAACACTTGGAGAGTATTTCCACTTTTGTGGAGATGCAGCTCTGCCTCATGCATCCAGTATGTGCCATGCCAGAAGCATTTTTGAAATTGCTGAAATATTTAGCAGAACATGAAAATCACCTTTATGTCTGCTTGCATTAGAATACATCAGCTGACACAGACTGATCAGGACATGCAACTGTCTAAAATTCTGAACACTAAACCAGACTGTAATGCCACAGTCACTCCAAAGCAGCACACCTAACCATGGCATTTTCAGCTGCCCACGGGGAGAAGGGCCCAGCCCAGCCCAGGGTGGGCAGCTGGGACTGCCACAATGGCTCCTGGAGGCTCTGACAGGGAAGGCTCCTTAACAGGATTTTACCAGTAGTGCAATTAAGAAACCAGGAGCTGCAGTCAAACACCCTTGTGACTGAGGCAGGGCAAGAACTGCCTTTCTCAGCCCCCTACTGCAAGAACAGGCTATTGAGGTCCTGATAAGGCTCCCTAGTATTCTGTTGAAGCCATACATTTCCACGCAGAGAAAAGGTGTGGAATTCATCACATCCAGTTTTAAATGTCTCCAAAGTTTATACCCACAGTGAAGCTACTTCTCTAGACCCACTTATTTAATGAAGAGACAAGTGTTTCTAGGGTGTGATTCATCTTACAGTAAATGAATCACTCTCTGCAGGCCCCTCCAACAGCTGCACAGGAGCCCTTCCTGACCCCAGGGTGAATCATCAAAACTGAATTCTGCAATTCAAAGCCTGATCCTCCAAACTGGCACACGCTTGCAACCATTCCTTACCTTGTATACATCCATCTGGATCCTTTAAATATACCAAAGGATATGGAGAAGTTCTGTTCATGGCAGTCTTTGAAACTGCACTCTCAGCTGCTCTAAGAGAAAGCCAGAGGAGAAAAGGAAGTTCCCTCATGCTTTGCATCATTCTCCTAAATCTAATCTGCTGAGGTGCTGACCATTGTTAACCTTCAGCTGAACCTTCAAAAACTTAGTGCATCTAAAAGAGCAAATGTGAGGCCTCCTAACAGAGCCCATTGTGTGAAAATAACCAGCTGCTTCCAAGAGTTGTCCAATGTTTTCTGAATCCCAGCTGCATAAACTGATGATATCAGTCCCAGGCCTCACAATACAATATTGGCATTTGTCTTTATTCTTCCAGAAGGATAAGAACTGATTTTAAAAATAAATATTAGGATATCTTTACATATTTCTCTTTCAACCCATTTTCTATATGCTTCCCTATGAAAATTTGTCAATACCAATGTGATTGGATTTTCTTGATAGTGTTTACAGATAGAATGCATTATTTGACAAGCATTCAGTTCTGGAGCGACTTGAACTGAATTATTCATTCAGTTTCCAGTGTTCTGTTTCAGAAAAATAAACTTCCTGAGGGAAATTTTGATTTTTTTGTGCTATCTCCTCTGTCATAGTATAGGAGTTCACAATCACTTAACAGAGAAAAGCAATTTAGATTAAAAATCTTGGGGTTTGAGGGAAGCCTTTTCTTATGAAATTTTGAATATACAGAGTAACTGCCAAGTAGTTAATCAAAAGTTATTGTACAGCTCTGGAAGAAAAAAATAGGAAGTGTCCAGTAATAGTATATATTAAGCAAAAGACTCAAGAGTGCACACTCAGTTCTCTTCAAGCTCTGTCACCAAAATGATTCCATTGATTTTCCTGGATAATCACAGAGGTAAAGTTAATGTACCCTTCTCTTCACTTTAATTATTCCATCTACAAATCTAAATTTTAAAATAAAGTTTTATCTAAATAAAACTCTATTTTAAAACCCTCTTTTTTTCATTCCAGGGAAATTAAAACTAACTTTAAAAACTCTATAATACACAAGAGGAAATTAAACAAATGCAAGTAAAGAGCACATTTCACTGTCAGGTTTGGGGGTTTGTTCCCCACACCTGAATGGAGTAAGGGTAAATTCACAGAGCTATTATCTGCATGTGTGGGGCTTTCCTTACAAAACACATCAGTTTTTTCAGTTTCCTACAAAGTTCTCAATGGATTTTAGCAGTATTTCTTTAACACTAAACTAAAATCAGTCATTATCAAATCAAAGGAGAGGACAGGACCCACTGAATGACACAACAGTGGCCACAGGAAGGGCAGAAATCCTTCTTTCTCAGAGTACTGCACCTCTATTGTATCTTTCAACTGGAGATCCTGAGGTGGATTCCAACCCCTTCACAAACAAGGTCACTAATACAAACCTGACTTTGCAAACGACAGAACAGACACAAATGGTCCCTGGCAATAAGAGCCTTAAGATTGTGTCTGAGCCATCTTCACCCATCTTCATAAAACAAAAACAGCACTGTGAAAATGCAAAAAAAACCAGAAAACAGCTTGACTCAGGCTCTAAACAGAAACATATTTGGCCACTTGCTTAGAATTTTTCAAGAGCTGTAGGGAAAAAGAATTTTGACAAACTATGAGGTCAACTGTGTCTTACATGAGATGCATCCAGAGCTGGACTTCCAATATGGAGATGGCTACCTTGACACCCAAATGGCCACTGCACTGTTCAGCCATGGCAGCTGGACTGCTTGGGGCTAGGACAGAGGTCACTTCCTTCAAAGCAGCTGGCAGGGGGCTGTATTTTGGATTTGTGACCAGAACAGTGTGGGTAACACAGCCCTGCTTTAGCTCATGCCTCTGACACGGGTGGGCTGGGGGACACGAGGGGCTGGGGAGCGACACCGCCAGGTCAGCAGACCCCAACTGATCCAAGGAGCACCCCATGCCATAGGGCAGCACTCTCAGCAATACAAGCTGGGGCAAAGGAGAAAGAGGATGTGGGACATTTGGGGTTACAGCATTTGTCTCCCAGGAAACAGCTAAACAGCTGATAGGAAATGCAAATGAATTCCTTCTTTTCCTTTGCTTTACCTGTTAAACTATCTCAACTCACCTCTTTCCCCCCTCCCTTTCCCCCTCCCGACTGTGTTCCACACCCCACTGCAGGGGCGGGACAGAGCTGGGTGGTGCTGAGCTGCCCACCAGCACTAAACCACAACAGGAATCTTCTGATAGTGTTCATGAACATACATTTTGAACTGGTAAATCTGAGCTAAATAGCATATGGTTCCTGCTCCTGGCATTGCCCGTAAACTTGTACATAATCTACAGGCAGCAGAAGCACAAGAGCAAGGTACTTGTGCTGGACTTGGCTAAGATGATAACTTTTACCACACTCAGCAGAGCTTAAGGTGGTGTCTGGGTCAACAGAATTCTTTCTCTGAAGCGCTGACATAAATGTCATACACATACACAGACTCTTCTTATAAAAATCAACGTGCACAACTCCAGTGGATTAATGTGAATTTAGGTACTTATCTTTAAACATCTCAAGGTAGAGCTGAGAGCTACAGAGATCAAATACCACTTTCAAATTTCTGACTCTCCAAAGTTATTCTGGCACCTTTTTACCACTTGTGAGTAACTCTCACTGTGTGACTCCCAAAGCATAACACACCTAGTAGGATGTTATGGTGCACACAAGGCCAAGGAGACAGACACACTCATAAATGAGGACAATACAAAACCTCAAAGGGTCACTAAAAGACACTGATGCCTAAGAGGGTTTTGATTTTGGGGGGTTTTTTTGTTGTTTGGTTTTTGTTTTTTTTTTCATTTTTATAGATTTTAGAAGTACTTGTAACTATAGTAAAAAGTCTGTTAATATTTCTGGCAGCTCCAGTTCAATGTTTATACATGCCAACCTCTGCCACGTGTCAGTAGCTCCAATTCTTGTAGTTGTTTAGACTCTCTGCAAGGCAGAAAACTGAAGACTATCAGAAAGGCCCTGCAGAAAAGGATATAAACATAAACCACCAACCTTGGGTCTGAGAACACTGGAAAAGCTCCAAGAGCCCTGTGAGCGCTGAGGAAGACAAAAGTGAAGAACAGAGGGTCCCACTGAGCCAGCCTCAAATCCTGAGGAGGTGTGAGCAGGGGCTGGACTGAGAGATGTTTGACCTGGGGATTGGGTGGACGATATTATACAAACCACAGAAACCAGAGTTTGGGCACATCAATATGGATTCCTGTGGGCCCTAGGCCTGAGATTAAAGGACTCCCACTTTTTATCTCACCCCACACCACCTCAGCTCAGAGTCCTGCTTTGTTGGGGTTGCTCACGGCATCAACAGCCTTTGACCCCAGCAAGATTTGAGGCTCAGGTTTGAAACCAGACCCTGAATTAAGCAAAGTGTTAACCAGGAAGCTAAAAACACAGCCCACTCATTTGTTCCCACACCAAACATCATCCCAACAGCCCAGCTCAGATGAACCAAATGTTCCGAGGACATCCCAGACACCAAGGACCATCAAACCAAGGCTGAGCAATTAAAAGCAGAATCTAGAAACAAGAGGAAAAAATTAATTCAATTGATTCTTTCAAGATACGAAAAGAAAAGCTCCTCTCCCATAAATTAAACAAGGAACCCTTAGAGCAAGATACATATGAGATAACAAACTGTATTAAAATATCTGTGAAACAAGTAGTAAACAAATAAGCCCACCTTACATCAGAAAGCAAAAGGGTAAAAATGCACATCAGAATAACAGCACTGAGAAGTACTGGTACTTAAGGTCTTGCAGCAAAATTAACCCCAAAATAACATTTTACCAGAACAAAGAGGTAAAAACCAAAATCTCCATTTTGCAATGAAAAAATAAATAACATGTAAAAAATCTAAGACTGCTTTTGGGGTTTGCCACAAGGCATTTGTTGAGTGAGACCTGGCAGTGCTGAAATTTCGCTTTTATTACCTCTGCCTGCTGTGTAAAGGGATGTGCCAATGCCTGTCCCAAGACCTGGGCTGCAAAGGCAGGAACTGCCATTTGGGGGGTCCCTGAGAGGGAATCGCCATTTTATGGCATCCTTGAGGGGGGTCCCTGAAAGAGAGCCATTTTGTGGGGGCCCTGAGAGGGGTCCCTGAGGGGGAACCGCCATTTTGTGGAGTCCCTGAGGGGGGGAGTCTCTGAGAAGGAACCAGCATTTTATGGGGGCCCTGAGAGAGGTCCCTGAGAGGGAACCGCCATTTTGTGGGGTCCTTGAGGGGGGTCTCTGAAAGAGAGCCACCATTTTGTGGGGTCCCTGAGAGAGGTCCCTGAGAGGGAACCGCCATTTTGTGGAGTCCCTGAGGGAGGGGTCTCTGAGAGGGAACCAGCATTTTATGGGGTCCCTGAGAGAGGTCCCTGAAGGGGAACCACCATTTTGTGGGGTCTCTGGGGGGGAGCTGTCTCTGAGAGGGAACCAGCATTTTGTGAGGTCCCTGAGGGGGTCTCTGAGGGGAAACTGGCATTTTGTGGGGTCCCTGAGGGGGGTCCCTGAGAGGGAATCGCCATTTTATGGGGTCCCTGAGGAGGAACCACCATTTTGTGGGGTCCCTGAGGAGGAACCACCATTTTGTGGGGTCCCTGAGAGGGAACCACCATTTTACAGAGTCTCTGAGAGAGAATCCTGCACTCGATCACGTGATCCCAACTGCCAACATTGAGTGCCAATTTGATGAGCTGCAGGCTGAATCATGGCCTTTCAGCACGCTCTGCACACGGTGGTGGAGAGGCACATAAAGCCTTTACTGGGGAGAACAGGGACTCTTATAGGGTAATCTGACCAATAGGGTTGAAGGGGAGGGTCTAGAACTGGGACACAATAGGGTTAGAGAGGGGGCGGAGCCTGTAACATGGCAACAGAGCAACCAATCAGAGACAACTCATCAACAGACCAATAGGGACTCAGGATTCAGGGCTAAGGCAGGAAACCGTGTGGGGAGGAGACAACATGGAGGATGAGTCTGCCTGAAACAACACGGGGAGCGCCATGAGGGGAAAACTGAGGGGGGGAAACTGGGAATAACAGCAACCTTAAGTTTAAAGCCCATACAATTGTGAATAGTAAATAATAAAAATAAAAGTAAAAAGCTAATAATAAAAATTAAAAACTAAAATCGTAAAACATCAAATCTCCGCAGGGAACGTCCTCTGCTCCTTGGTCTCCACACTGTTCTCTGCTCCATCATCCTCATAAGTCCATCGGTAGAAGTTCCTCTTTCAGATGTTACACATTTCTTGTTGTCCCACACTCACTCACATTGCAGAGCCAATTTCCTGCAGGGACTGAAGGCACCTGCAGGCTGAGGATTGCAGGCTTTGCCTTTGGTGCCACGCTCGTGCCAGAGCCCTGCCATTAGTGCTGTCCCAGCTCTGCAATGGCACTCGGCCCTCCCTAGAGCTGCCACTCCTCCCCAGAAGACTCTAGCTCTGTAACACAACAGGGGGTTGTCTCATTCCACGTCCCTCAGCTCTTCCTCAGGCTCACAGGATAAGCCACATCTCCATTCTCCCTTGGTATTCTTCAACTGCTCGGTTTAGTCTTGGGAGTTTGAAAGATAACATTACACTCTCTCCATAATAACTAATTGGCCATGACTGAGGAGGTGTATGAAACACAGAGTAAACACAGAGCAAGCCATTATATTGGCTCTAAAATTAAGGTTAGATGGGAACTGCCAGCAGACAGGCAGCAAAGCACTCCACAGGGACAGCACATTTCTCACATGTGACACACTCAGGGTTCTGCTGAAGTCAGTGAGAGTTCTCACTGCAGGCTCCACTGGGGCCAGGGCTGTCCCCCAGGGACACTGCATGGCACGTCTTTCTGCAGAGTTTAAGGTAAGCAGCTGGTGTCACAGTCAAAAATTCAGCTTGGGCTGAAGAAGTCCTTGTTGCATTAGTTGGCACAGTGCTAGTTATTTGCTTTCACTATTGACACGCTGCAGAGAATGCCACTAAAACTGCAGCTCAATTAAGCTGTGCAGCTTCTGCTGATTCTCTCATTTACTGGCTGGTCTCAGATATGAGAACAAGTTACAGGACTGGAAATTATGTTACCTTACTCCTCTGCCAAGGATCAAACCATCATCTTTCTCTTTACTGCTCCTTTGATGTATCATTACATGACTAATAGAGACCACAACAATGATTCTTCATATCATTAAAATATTTAAAATGGAAGCAGAGGCCAATATGTGATTTTTTTTTCCCCCCATAAAAGGACCTCACACCGCCAAACCCAAAAAACTACACAAACCAGCTCACCAAACACTCATCTGGGTAGAAATGGAGTACTCCTGAACTCCCAGAAGTATCTCACCTTCTGAAGCATGAGCCTGGACTGCCTTTGCCATTCCCCTCAACTGGCACATTTGCAAAGCAGCTCATGCCCACGGCACAGAACCAGAAACTCTGTTGTCCCCACATTCAGGACTGAGCCTACTTGAGCCCCCTGCATACTGCAGGGACCACCCAGACACCATGGAGGCCTGGTCAGCGCTCTCCCACACCCAGCTACCCGTGCTCTGAGAGTGCTCTCAGTTTGCTCTGTCACCAAGTCGGGCAGTGATGAGAACTGTCAGGTTTTGGGGTAGGAATAAATGCAGTCAAGCCCTCTCCACCTCCCTGCAGCCAGCCTGAGGATTTTGACAAGACTGGATTTCTAAAAAGAATTCTTTTAGGAGTTACTGCTGTTCTGAACTGCCAAAGAAAGACACCTCAAGTACTGAACTACTTCATGAAACTCCAGGCTGGTTTCACAAACTTCAACAGCCTCAGCCCTGTTGGCTCAATTGCCCTCTCACATCCCACCACACTGCGGAGGTTTCAGATCATCTGCAAAGACTCTACTGTTTGCTCTATGGAGACTCAGACCTCAAGTCAGCTGTTGAATAGGTCAGAGGGTTCTCACCTGCTCTTTGGCAAAGGTCCAATGTTTTTACAAAAGTATTTAACTCGAGTTGCATTACCCTTTTTCAATTCAGCTCCAGTATTATCCTATGTGACTTGCAGCTCTGAACTCCAGAGTTTAGCTAACCACTTCAAATGGAAGAGTTCATTTATGTCTTGGATCTCAGTTAATCCGTCTGGCTGGAGCAAGATAATTGTTTTTATAATCTGAAAGGGAAAAGCTCAAAACATTTGCTCTATCTGGTTGATTCTCAAATTGCCATGATCACCTCTCTGCCCATATGACCCCCATCAGCACTCCAACAAATAAAAAGAAAATAGAGCCAAGTAATAGGAGATTTCCCCTCAAAAAAAAATCACAGAAAAATATCTCGATACAGTTTAAACTATACAGGCTACATTTTCAGAGACTGCTCTTGTTATTAACCACAGCAACTTAAGAGTTTATTGCTTTTAGCATTAAATACATGTCTACATGTATATTGCACCAACATACAAATATTTCAGAATTTTCTAATACCCCTAGTCACATCCTTTGGGAAATAACTAAATCATTTGAGGCTTGCCAGCCTTGATTTAAGATGATTTCATCTACCATCAGCCATTGCCTCTCTTTGTCAAAATTACAGGGAATGCAAGATGCCAATGGTAAAACATTGCACATTTTCCCTGCCCTGGTGGAGTCACCAACCTGTCTATCACCATTTACAACTCACCAGAAAGCGCTACAAGTCCCCAGTGCTCTGCCCAAACCTCGTATCAAAGACCCTGTATCAAACTCCTGGAGAATGACTTCTAATCTTCTTCTACTGGCATCAGCAGGAGCTGGAGCAGGTCCTGAAAGGATCCCACGGCAGATGCAGGTTCCACACTGAGCAGGAGCTGTGTGAGGCCTCTCTCTGGTGGAGCACAGTGCCCTGGCCAGGTACATGTATGAGGGACTGCTGCCTTCAAGGGGTGGCCAGAGGGTCCAGGACAGGCAGCAAGGTATGGATTGTCGGCATTTGTTGTCTAGAGAGCTTTTTCAGCACTTCCACAAATACTCAGGCCTTCTCCCAGGTCTATCAAGGCAGCATACAAAATAGTTCAACAGATTTTTTAGGATTAAAAAAACGCCTTTCATCATAATTATGGTCTGGGTGAAAACATACCATGATTCAGCCTTTGGTCATACTCACACTACCATTCTGTGAATGCAGTAGCCATTCAACAAAAACCCCTGGCTAGCAAAAAACTTCTTTAGAAAGAAAATAATGCTGAATGTATCCTGAACATTTCCTTGCAGTTAACTGCAGGAACTGTAATGACACAGAGCTGACAGCAGCTGATGTGATATGCCAGCTGGAGGTCTCTCTCATGCTAAAATGTTTACGCCCTTTCTGTCCCACAAAAGGGACAGTTGGTGGGTGCAAATACACCTCCAATCTACATCATCACAGATCTGAAGTTGGGGGCACCTGTAAGGCACAATTACAGCACTCTACCCAAGTAACCATTTCTCTGACAGCTTCTGCTACAGCTTCAGGAGCAGAGCAGCAACCTGGGTCACAGAGCCACACTCAAATAGGGAGAGTAAATTACCCAGCTGCATAACACTGCCACCAGAGAAAGTGTTTTACAGGAACTAAAGCAGCAAATCCCTCTTTAAAATACATCTCTTAACCTTCTTTCAATTTATTACACTTTAATTGAAGTCATAGAACTTTGTTTAGATCCGTTGAAAACCTCAGGTTGGCAGCCAGAATATCTTATTTATAAGAACTCCGAGGTCTTGGATTCCCATATTTGGAGGATGTTACTTTAATTTATTTATTTTTCCAATTAAAAAGTTCTCACTGCTCATGCATTTTTTATTCCCTAATGCGCTATTCTAACATAAAAGAAGCAAACAACATGTTTTTTCAGTTGGAGACTCCATCCTAGCCTGCTCCAGTTTTATAATCTATTCTCTCATGCTCTTACCAACCCCCTCCATCACACAGCTGAGAGCATCCACCAAACCACAGGCTGCATTCACAGCAAAGGGCACTCCAGCACAGACTTCCACTGGAAAAACCTTCATTTTTGCATCAAAGCACCTTCCTCCCTTCTGTGCCCACAGAGAGAGTTGAGGTAAAGCAATACAGATACTGCCTGAATAGGTGAGCACCCTTGGAGCAGTGTGATTGATGATAAAATAAAACAATTTGAAAAAGCAAGCACCTTTCGAGCTTACCTCCCCAGATTAATCAGACACACTGAGAACAACTTGGAATTTCTATTTTGTAAATAAATTGTCAATAAATGCATTTTGATACAGTGCCTACCACCTCCTAAACTGTAGACTCCATGCTCTGCCCTCACTCTGCTCATCACACTGTTGAACATAACACATTTCTGCGCTGGCACTGTCGGAGGGGACAGTCAAGTTCCAAGGGAAATGTTACAGACTCTGCAGCTGAAACTAATTCCCAGAGAAGTCAAACAGTGACTCTTGTAGGACTTGACAGTCTCCTGGGGTTGAAAATCTCCTGAAAGTGCAGGGATGAACAGAGGCCAAATCTGGGAAGATGCACGGCAGAGTTTATTTGATCATGTATTAATCCTTTAGTACCACTGGTTATTTAAGGACCCTCTGGCAATGACAGAGTTGCTCCAGCTCAATCTGAACACTCACCAAAAAGTCCCTGACAACTCCTTTTTGCCTAGAGGAGAGGAGCACAGACTCTACCAGGAGCAGGAGATTTAATTTCCATGTTACTTTCAGCACAAGTTTTACTTGTGCTTCAGTGGTACATTCATAATTAATGCAGCCTCTTCATTTTTCTGAGCTTTCAGAATCTTACTGGAATGTTAAAAGCATGTTAGCAAGTACCCCCCCAGCTTCTTACATCAGTTTTCTGAGACACATCTCTGACCAGAGGTTACTGTCCTGGTGCAGCACAAAGGCTCTTCAAGTCAGGGAGAAGAGTCCAGTGACATTTATCAGGTTTTCAGTCTGGACTCTGAGGTGTCTCCCTTCTCTCCTATGGACTCAGGCTGAGAGAGCTGGGCTTGTTCAGCCTTGAGAAGAGAAGGCTCCAGGGTGACCTTCCAGCACCTTCCAGCACCTAAAGGGGCTACAAGAGAGCTGCAGAGGGACTTCGGACAAGGGAATTAAGTGAAAGGACAAGGGGTAATGGCTTCCACCTGAAAAATGGGGTTAGATTAAATATTAGGCAGAAATACTTCCCTGGGAGGGTGGGCAGGCCCTGGCACAGGGTGCCCAGAGAAGCTGTGGCTGCCCCATCCCTGAAGTGTCCAAGGCCAGGTTGGACAGGGCTTGGAGCAACCTGGGCTGGTTGGAGGTGTCCCTGCCCATAGCAGGGTGTGGGACTGGGTGGGCTTTAAAGCCCCATCCAACCCAAACTGATTCTGTGACTCCTGTGCCAGCTCTAACATCAAACTCAGCTACCAGTCTTACTCCTTGTTCTTGAAGGAGCACTAAAGAGCAAATAAGATGCAGCAGGAGCCAATTTCAAAATGACATGTACTTGGGCAAATACACCCCCTTTGATACATATTGTTCCCCCACATCACAGCTCATTAGAACAGAGGCAATTACACTGTTTCAAAGATGACTCTTTAAAGCACTAAAGGCTTTTACTCGTTCTCAAGTACTTTTCCCTAACTGATCCAGGTCTGAAAAACAAAGTTGACTTTGAATTGAATCCAAAAGATAATCAAGTACCAAATGTCAAAGCAATTCTACAAATCAGAGCAATGTGGGCAATAAGGCTGGGAAGAGTAAAAATAGATTCAACTCTCTGTTTACAAATCAAAAGCTTTGCCTCCAATGCTTTCTGATCTACTGCAGGTTTTGGAGGCCAGAGAGCAGCTTTCAGCATCACAATGCAAATCCTGCAGCAGAACCAGCTCGTGGCTGGATATTTTTCCCAGTGCAAACACTTTCAATGCCCTCTCAGATGAAGCTTAACCTCACTGACACTGCATTCACAAATCACTGGCTCACAACAGCCTTCCAAACCTGTAACACATCACCACAGCCCTGAACAAAAGGAGTAATGCATTTAGACACATTCAGGCCCATCTGTAACCATTCGCTTTGTTGGTCAAGTTTTGTTTTTTCTTTTTGCTTTGGTTTTATTTTTTACAGGGCAAAGAACAGTAAACAAAAACTAGAGAACTTCTTTAACTAGATAGGTACAGGTCAAGCAAAATTCTTGTTCTGATGACACCAAATCTCTGCAGAGATGGGACAGGGGAATATATTGAGTGGAGCCAGAGCCTCTTTGTCTGTGACAGCATCACTTCTCACTGGGCATTCTGAACCCTCCTGAGAGCCTAAAAAGGTGCATGTACATGGAGAGGCCCCAGCTCTTGGCACTGGATTCTGGGCACACTTTGAGCTGCAGCTTTCCTGACACTAACGTGGAGCAGGCTGAGGGGTTTCATGAGTACTCAGAACAATCCCTCAGTGACTTGCTCTTCTTTTCCACAGCTTTGATATCTATTGCAGCATCATCAGAAAATTCTAGTGCCAAGATGTACAAGATGTTGACTCCTTTTGAGTGCAAAGATATAAAGGGTTAAGACAGAATAAAGGAAGGTAACACCAACACTCACTAAACTCTCTAATTAACTGAACAGTGATGCTACAGCTGAGTCAGGAACTTAGAGACTTCCTTTTTTTCCCTCTCATTTAAACTTCTACTACGATCTGCCCTCAAGTCATGCTTTCAGAACTATTCCCATTACTTTTGCCCAGGAGTTGTCATGAAACACCACAAAGACAGAGTGAAATAGAGACATCTAGGTATGGATTTATGCTGGGAGCAACCTTGAGATGTACCACCTCAAGGGACACTGAGATGGATCAGCCCTTGACAGAGGTGGCTGTACATATCTGTCACCTCACATGACAGCACAGCTCATTCCATAATTGTATTTATCTATTTCTGCCTGTTGCTGTAAAGGAAATCAGGTCACAACCACAACTCTGTGCAGTTCTCTTGTCCCCAGACAAATTCTGCACCAGGCAGTTGGTTTGTGTGGCCTTCTTTTCACATTCTGTCAAAGCAAGCAGCCAGTTAAACGCTCTGCTAAAAAGGATCTGCCTAAAACGCATCTGCTGTTTGTTAAAAATAAAAAAAAAAAAGAAAAAAAGCCAAATAAAGATATCATAGTAGAGAATGAAAAACCATTCCCAGAACCCAGCATGTCAATAAACAAACACAAAAGCATACTGTTGTAAGCAAAGAAATAACATAAGAAATAAACAAATAAGGGTAAGAGAAATCAAATCACTGAAATGAAGACAATCTTTAAAAATTTTAGATTTCATGCCTCGATGAAATTAAAATTACTCTTAGCATTCCATTGCTTCTAAGGTCCAAATAAAAGGATCCAATAATCAACAGTCCTTCAGATTAGATTTTTCAGTAGTTAATGAAGTTGCAGAAAAATGGTTGTAACATTCTTCTCAAAACAGTATCTCATAATTACTTTGGTCAAAATTTAAACTTTCTCTAATGTTTCAAGAACCTCCTACTACTATAACACTCATCTAATGTCTGAACCAAATGAAGACTTCAGAAAAAAAAATATGCTACCACCACCCTATCACCTTAAGGGCCACAATTCCAAAATGCATATGCTAATCCTCTTGCTGAATGCAAAGGATTTTTTTTTATTAATCTCTGTGCAATAAGACACTAAAGTAATGATTTGTTTTCCTCAATCCTAAAGACTATTTTGAGAATTCCAATTTCAAGCTCTCTGAATTTTCTCATCAACCACTAAGTCTGAAGTCCACAATACATTGTGAGCTCAAGTCCCAAGGCAAGAGAGACTCCAGGGAGAAGAGATGCAAGGTGTGCTGGTTTTCATTCCTTGAAATCCTGGCAATGTGCCATCTCTCAGCTTTTCCAGGAAAAGTGCAATGACAGACCAAATACCCTTCAGAAAATAAAAAGCATCAGTTCCAGACAGGCAAGAAGAAGCTTCCAGGTTTCTCAGAAGTTTCCAAGTTGGGTAGCAGGTGGAAAAACATCAGTAAAAAGTGTATTGTCTGATGATGTAAAATAAAATGAAGATGCCTCTGACGCATCTGTCTGTTCTTCAAGTTTTCAGGTGCGCTGAGTGAAGCAGCTCACAACACACCAATCCATCACACTTAACTGCAATCTCAGGCAAACAGAACATCAGCTGGTGCCTAAACTACAGAGATGCTTTTAATGCTCCCCAGGCAGCAATCAACCTTTCCCACATTTGTTCATAATCACAATGAATTGTTCCATTTTAATACTTTGCTTTCCATTCCTTATCCCACGGCAGTCGAGCGCGCTTTTTGAATTAGATATTTAAAAAAAATAAAATAAAATCACTTCCCTTTCCAATTTTATCCCTGTGTGTAAGGAGAGACTATTTTTAAAAGAAACACAAATCACTCAGCATCTTGCCTTACCTGTTGCAGTCCACGTGGAGCAGGAGATGGGAGGCGCTCAGGGACACGGCGATGCGGTGCCACTGCCCGTCTGCCAGGCGGTACGGGAACACCTCCGTCCTGGCCTTCCCCTGGGACCTGTAGTGGTACCTCAGCTCGTCCCTCAGGCCGCTGCTCTCCAGCTCAAAGTAGCTGCATTGAAAACAGGAAGAAGAGTCAGTGGCGTTGTTTTGATATAATCACTATTTCTGTCACTTTGCCCTTCATTCATCTTAAGCCAACGCCAAGAATTGTGGCCACAGTCTGAAGAGGTTACTCAGCTTGGATTTGCTACTAATTTTTTTTTTTTTTTAAAGAGAGACAAGACTATACATTCAGAGCAGTACAAACACAGCAATACTAATTACATGAAAACAGCTCATTTTCACAGTACCATTTGTTAGCCCAGGAAACTGAAGTCCTCTTTTCACCCACAGAACAGGTTCAACTACAAGAAACCAAGCCTTACTCTTGCCATGAAAATACTCTTTATGGATGCAGGATTTGTAGGAAATTGAAAAATAAAGAACTGTATGTATCACCACCACAAATAAACAAGAAGCCATTAAGGTAAGAAACCACCAGGTAATCATTAAATTGGTGTTTACTACTTGCAAATCCAGTTAAAACAAACAAACAAACAAAAAACTGCTTAGTTTCAGGACTCCCCTACATGCAATTGTGCTTTAACTCATTTTCTGACTTTTATTGTTCAGTTTTACAGTGGATCATCAAGACCTCCTGGCTGGATTAGGTGTCCCAACACTTGGCAACCCCAATGCATCACTCAAACCCCCAGAGAGCTGTCCCACCAAACAAAGAGAGAGCCAACAAAGCAGGGCCACTAACTGGCCTCCCACAGATGTGGGCAGAGCAAACTCTTTTTCTAGGATGAATTCAGCCCTTCCAGGACACACTGACAGTGTAAAGAGTGAAGCCTTCTGTTCAACCTCACCAAATATTTACAGCATATCAAAGATTTTTCCAGATAAAACAAAGCTCTGGATATAGAAATAGTTGAAATAACTTCAAAGTAAGTGAAGATATTACATTGTCCAGATAGTCCCTACCCCCATCTGCCTCCACAGTGTTTTCCTGATTGGGCAATATCCATTTAACGTGGCAGTTGAAAGATGGGTGCTAGTTTGGGGTAGAGAGGAAAAATTAGAGTAACAAAATCCACTTCCAGAAAATAAATGCAAGAGAAACACAATAAATATCCAAGTGCCAATTTTCATTTTGTCCATGAGCCTTCTGCACTGCTTGGCAGCACACAGACCCTGACAGCCTGTGGCACAAGAGGGACAGGGGGTCTGGGCACTTCTGCAAGATCAGACCTTAGCAATGAAGTTCAGGCTTTTTAGAACATAACTGAAAAACAGAGTTCTTGGGGAGGAACTTACTTATGAGATAAAGCATGAGCTGGAAATGTGCAGAAAGATGTCAACAGGCTGGGAAGGGGAACACAAAGACATCAAGTCTTCACTAAAAGGAAAACTCAAGCCCTCCTCCCTCCTGCCAGTGCCCTGTCAGTGTTTGTCATGCAGTACCAGGTCACCTGAATGCAAGACTCAAGTGAAAAACACAAGGAGGGAAAGGCAAAACCAAAACTGAATAAAAACACAGCAGGTACAGGTACAAATAAAATCCATGCAGTACAGAGAAGATAAAAAATCAGAAAGGCTGGAGCTGGGAAGGAACTGGCCTGTTTCATGCACATAATGGCACAAGGAAGGCAGATAAACAGGAGTTTTCTAAAGAGTAGAGCAGAACATTGATTAACTACAGCCACCACCACTACAATACCTAAATCACATTCACAAGAAATCTGCAGGAGATTTTTTTTATTATTTTACTGTGATGCTCAGGAACAGGACAGAAGATACTGCTGCTGGTGTTCCCAAGCCAGAAAAGCACTAGGACGAGTTACTGTCTGTGATGTCATATTTAAACATTTTGTAATTGCCATCTGCTGGCAAAGCACAAAAGGAAGTGAGACAGAAAAAATAAAATGAGGGAGAGCTACATAATATTCTGGTATCTCTCTCATACACAAATTATTTGCATAAATATATATACATATATATACACACATATACACACATATATACACACACATATATATACATATATATGCACATACACATATATGTGTATATATATTTAAATGGTTGATCACAGAGGCTTAAGATCCCAAAAACAAGACCAGCTCCTGTTGCAGGAAAAAACCTGCTTCCCGTGGTCATTTTCCATAATCTCCAATACCCACAGAGCTAAGCACTCACCTCCCAATGGTTTGTTTGCTAATGTAAAGGCAACAGTCCAACCCTGGAAAGGTCAGGCAGACCCTGCACCTGATCATATCTCAGGCACGGGGAATTGCAAAGCCCCAGAGCTTCTCCTCTGAGAAGCTTTAGTGTCAACGGTTCCTTCAGGACTGCAAACAGCTTGTTGCTCAGGCACCGACCTTGGTGTCAATCTCCTGGTTCATTTCTATGATACAGAAGTGATTAGTTCAAATTTACTGTGGTAGCCAGTGGTAACATTTTTATATATGTACACCTAATGCACTGAGTGCCACAGGGCTGCATAAAACACCATGTTTTACCTCTCCAGTGGCAGGAAAGGAGGATGACAGCAGACAAAGTCTGCACCTATTTATCACCACCCTTCAACAAGTGCAAATCACCCTCAGACAAACATCAGTAAACACAAAACCCCAACAGCAAAAACTAGCTGAGTCAGCCCAAGACATCTCTATCTCAAGTATTTAAAAACCACAAGGTAATATAAACCAACACTCCTTCATTGATTTCATTTTTGAAGATGCACAGATTCACAGAGACCTTGATTGCACACACTTCACGATGCTCACAGCTCGGGAGACAGAGCTGGCTCTTCCCCACCAAAACAGAAGTCATGTGCAAACAGCTTTCTCAGTAGCAAACATCATCTTTTCTTTCTTCCTCCCACCGGGCTCTGAGGGAAAGAAAGTCTCATGCAAAGCAATGGCACAAAGGCCATTCACTCCTGGAAATAAGTGCACCTGCTCTATGAGTTCTAATCTGCAAACTGTGGAATGGAAGGCAAATGAGCAGAAAAACAAACTCAGGCAAGAAATCATCAACCTGTGAGAAAACAATCAGTAATGCCAGAGAAAATAAATGCTTTTTTTTAATGTCTATCTCATCTTCAACTTAAAATGCCATTGCACAAGTTTCTGCCTACTAGAAAACAACAGGTAAAACTGGGGAAGGGGGAAATAAATAGCTACCATACAGGAGGCAGGAAAATGAGCTCATCTCTAACAGGGGTTTTGTAGCTACTTTGAGCATTTTGTGAGGATCTAACGAAACAATTCAATTTTTAAATATTTTTTAAAGACATGATCAAAAGTTGACATGTATTTTGACAGATATAATTGCCAGAACACATGTATTAAGAAAGCTGTTTATGCAACAGCAACACAACATGACTGTGGCTGAAATTCTCCCACTAGCAGAACTTCCCTATTTGCTAAGCATGTAATTTATTGCTGACTTCTTTTGTACAGTTAGAGAATTCAAATGCTTTTTACAGGTCTGTCCACAGTCTCTCATTCAAATCCCCATGTATGAGAGAAAAACATGTTGCTAAATTCAGACTGATTTTATGCACATCAGAGAAAAGTTGGGATGTATTAAGGTGATGTGCTTTACAGAAGGACAGTATTAGTCCACAATCAACTCAAGATGCTTTACTATTCTTTCTGACAGTTTTGGCAACCCCTATGTAACCCCCGCACAAATATTGTTGGGAGAGGATAAAGCTTGACTCAGTTATGTTAAATGACTTTTTTCCTTCCCCCTTTTAGTCACTACCATAGTCAATATTTAACTGTGCATTTGATTCCTCATTTCACTTCCAGATCAGGAGAGAAAAGTTCCTAAAAGTATCCTTGCAGTTGGAAACACCTGCTGTGGATGTAATGACCAAGATATTGGGAAAGTCACTATCAACATTAAATAAGAACATGTAAGGCACCTCCAGCAGAAAAGGCACACTATTTCTGTAAGGTGAGTTGGCTTAATCCACCATCTGCATTAAAGAAACATATTCACCTATTCATCATCTCAGCCCACAGAAGTGATCTCACCATCATGTTTCATTCAAAGATTGTCCTGCTGTCAGGTTGTGCAAGTGGCCAAAGGAAGCACAACTGACAGACTCCAGGAGCCCAGGAAGAGGTCTGAGATGGGTGTGTACATCCTTAGTGCACAGAGCACGTAATTTCCTGATCTTTACAAACCCAACACCCATCATTAAACACTAAAATATCCCCTAATGAAGACAGCAGCACATCGTTGGGTAAGCACAATGCAGATTAAATGCTCCGCTGAGAGCTCTAAGAACTACAGCAAAACTACTTTTTGCATTCAATTCTGGCAACCTTCCTCGCTATCACATTCAAACATAAATAAAGCAGAGTTATCATTCTGACTTTACAACTTCCGTCATCCCTGATCAAGCGCCAAATGAAGCCCCACAGCCTCTTTCAAGGAGCAGCACCAGCACTTAGAGCAGATGCTCTTAGAGCTACTGAACAGATGTCCCAGGGCAAAGCAGCAGGCACAGATGGCAGCCCTGCAAATATGTACAAACTTGGGGTTGCCATCCAGTCAAAACATTGTGCATCTGCTTAACATTGTGTGGGAGGAGGTCACAAATCCACAGGAGTTCAAGGGTGGAGGCACCAATCACCTTGCACATGCTGCAGCAACTCCACGAGGTTGGGTCTCCCAAATGCCGGGGAAAAAAATCACTGCCATAAGAAGAGTCAGGCTGTTACTGAACAGAAGCTTCGGGAAAATTCCGTGAGTCTGGTCAAGGCACAATTTCTTATTTTTATTAATAACAAAGCAAATTCAAGGCAAGTCCAGAGATTAGTCCATTTGATGCAATCAGCTAGAAGTTCAGGAAGCTTCTGCACCAATCAGGACTTGTTTGTGCACACAGCTTTTTCATTTCACAACAGCAATGTGCCATTTAATGATGTTTAATGACAAAAATGGCTTCAGGCAAGACTGCTTTAGCGGCTTTGTAGAAACACTTCTTGATGTATTTAGAGACAGGGAACAAATTTGCATCCATTATCACACAGATTTCAGCATTTTCAGTCTCCAGAGATCCTGTGATGAATCACAGATCCCACACTTGTGGCCTTTTGCACCCACAGAGCGTGTGCACAGTGGGACACTCTTCTACTCTTCTGGCTGGGCTGCCAAGAGGCTCAGCCTGGGCAGTAGCACAGGGGAAACTGAGATCTTGTTTTCACAGTCCTCAGCGGAAAGCATGTCGGGCCCAGAGCAAGCACTGGGCACTGTGTTGCAGATAAGCTGGCAGGGGTCCACCCAAGCCCACTGCCCCGTCCGTGAAGCCATAGCAGGAAGAGCAGTGCCTCTAAACTAAGATACAGCTCTTCAAACAAAAGGAAACACTCACTTTGCAGTTGTCAGGACAGTTCTGTAGGGATGCAAAACTAGAACAACTTACAGTTGTCAAGGCAAATCTTTCAGTCGCTTCCACGGGCACTGTTCCTGTTCCCTACTTACTATAAAGTGATCCCAAGCTCTGAGGCACCACCCGCTGGGAAACACGGGGGTTTGAAGGAAAGCTCTTACACGCCCAGTGCCCAGCCCCAGTCCTTGCTCTTCAGTGCGGGCAGCTCGGGGGGCAGTGCAGGGCGAGCTGCAGGCTGAGCCCTGTGGGGAGGGAGCCCAGACCTGGTGCTGCCCCTTGGCATCAGAAAGGGCACAGGGACCTGTGGCACAGCCAGGTGACTGGACACCCAGAGGCACCGCAGGAGCCGATGGCCCCACCCTTCACACACACATAAAACCCCCGGGGCTCCTCCTCTGAGGCACCAGCTTGAGCTGTTATTCTGTTGTTGTAACATGATTAAATTATTTTAAGATCCAACCATCGGAGACTGCTGTGGGAAACCTGGTGCTGTGGCAGTAGGGTAAGTTTGTGTGAGCGTGGTGTGTGCAGGAGTCAAGCAGGGCACCCACCAGCTCATGGATCCACCCACTGGCAAGGGGGTTGGTTCCAAAAGTCTCAGGTGGTACAAACTGTGACTGCCAGAGTGGCTCCTGGATGGTAAGGTAGTCAAGATTCCTTAACGTGCACCCTTATAAATCCTCCAAAGCTACTTTGTCTTATTTAAATAAAGACAGACTGAGAAACTGCACAGCAAACCCACACATGGCAAATCTTCACTTAGGCACAGTACAGAGGTACTGCTGTGGCAGAGATTACGTACTGGTATCATCAAAGCCCAGGAGCAAAATCAGATTGACACCAGGTAGCACAAAAGGTGTCATGAATAGGAGGATCACCTGTGACAATGAAGGTATCTTGCTGAAAAATCAGATTTAAATTTCTACAAAAAGAAACACAAAAGTTTTGAATTGAATCCCTTATATTGCACAAAGACTATCATCACCTCCTCTTTTCCAAAACTATTGCTTCTATACAAGCAAATCCAACATAGCCAAAATGTAACACTAAACTCTTTCAAAGCACAACTCTACTGTGCTATTGGCTACCTATGGGATGCTTTCAAACATTTGCATCATTTCAAGCAAGAGGAACAAAATCTGGTGTCATGGGTGCTAAAAATCTCTTCCCCACTGTGGAAGGGGAAAGGGAAGGGCTGTTTCACTGCCTCCTGCAGCCTGCGACCATCCCAACCAAAAGGGAGCTGAGAGCCCCTTAAATACTGACCTAATGATGAGGGAAACGTCTGAATTTGGTGGGGGAAGGTTTTAGGTTTTCTGCTCATTTCACTTTTCTCTGGCTCGGGCAGTGGGTGTGGGAGAGGGCCCTGCATTCATGTTTCTGCTCTTTTCACTCCCCTCTGGTCCCACCGCTTTGGTGTCCAGGTGCTGCTTTGCTGGAGCCCCTCTGTGCCATGGGGTGAACCCTGTTCCCTCAGCCCCAGAGTCAGGGAGAGCCCCTCTGTGCATAGGGTGAATTCCCCCAGCCCCAGAGAGAGCCCCTCTGTGCCATGGGGTGAATTCCCTCAGCCCCAGAGAGAGCCCCTCTGTGCCATGGGGTGAATTCCCTCAGCCCCAGAGCCAGGGAGAGCCCCTCTGTGCCATGGGGTGAATTCCCCCAGCCCCAGGGAGAGCCCCTCTGTGCCATGGGGTGAATTCCCTCAGCCCCAGAGAGAGCCCCTCTGTGCCCCGGGGTGAATTCCCTCAGCCCCAGAGCCAGGGAGAGCCCCTCTGTGCCACGGGATGAACCCCATTCCTGGCAGTCCCAGAGCCAACAGGAATGGTTTGTTTTGGTTACAGTGTTGTTGCTTGTTCTGGCTTTTGTTGTTGTTCTAAATATTTGTAGTAAAGAACTGTTATCTTCCTTTCTACATTTTCTGCCTGAAGTCTCTTAATTTCAACGGCTGTGGTGGCTCAAGGAGAGGGATGCCCTTGTCCTAGCCCAGGAGGATTCCTCACTTTCCTTGACAGACATCTTGGGTTGATTTTAAAACTGAGACATCTGGTCAATGAAATGACTTTATTTTCCCATTCAGACCACTCCGAGGACAAGAGGAATCATGTTATAGCAGCCTAGCTCAAACCATTCAGCAATAAAAACATGCACACTGACATCTTGTATTAGTAAAGAATACTTATTGACATTGTCTTTTGTTCTACATATCTTCTACATGGCAGCTGGGCATGCAAGCTGCAAGGCATTAAGCATTTATGATGTGTTTGTGTACCTGCAACTAAGCAAAGGTCATCCAAATACAAATATATTTTCTTCTTTGATCATACCAAGAAAAAAGCAACCCAACCTCTGCCTGCCAGGTAAAAGACAGCTGGAGCCAGAGCTGGGAAAAGCAGCTACTCCTTTTCATGGCATGTGTGGTAGGGATTGACCTTAAGCATTTTTGTTTCCATTTCATATGTCTCAAAACCTGTATTTGCTGTGGCTGCAACCTGCCTTCCACCTGATAAACCCCCTGGTCTCTCTCCTATTCTTTGTAAACCAAGCAGGTAAATACCACAGTGCACCTAAAAATAGCACAGCACCTCAGCAGAGCCAGCACAGCCACAGGACAGAGCAGAGTATCATCTGGGGAAGGTGAAGCCTTGACTCCTTAACTGTACCTCAACAAAGAAATAATAAAACCCCTACAGACCACTAAACACTGTCTAACTTTGCTGAAAAGCAACGGGACAAAAGAAAATACTGATCTCTTTACATATCCCCCCTCCAACACTCAGCCACCTGGTACTCTAGCAGGGAACACATTCCACAACACTGCAGTTGTCCCTGGAGGGCTCAGCAGGCACAACCCTTGGCCCAAAGGTTTGTCTGCCCAGTGGACCATTTGCAATCCACAAGGCATTTGTACCTGAGGACTTTCTGAACAGCGGCTGCCGATTTTTTGGGGCGAATCTGGGACCTGAGCTGGGTTTGCTGAAGCCCAGGGGTGTCAGTGTGAGCAGAACCCCCAGCAGGGCAGTGACCCTGAGATCAGCTCAGTTGGTTAGAACTTGGTTGTAATAATGCCAAGGTCACGGGTTCAATCCCCTGTGTGGGCCATTGACTTAAGAGTTGGACTCGATGAGCCTTGTGGGTCCTTCCAGCTCAGAACAGTCTGTGTGTGATTCTGTGTGTAACCAAAGCCAGGCACAGCCCCAGCCCCAGCCCTGGCCCTCCCTCCCTCATGCCAATCCACACTCTCCACATACCACATTTGAACAAAACAAAAGAGGGCAGCAGCTTTTTAAACTAATGAGGTCTGCCACCTGAGTAAAGCTACAGTATTCGAAAACAAATTACCCTAATTGCTGTGTCCTTAGATGAAAGGTTCTTCCCTCTACTCTCACTCTCCAGTTCAGCAGATTTTTAGTGATTTCTTACATGACCACAAATTCCACATACTGCAAAAAGTGGAATATGCCAAAATTATCTTAGGTCTGGATGTTCTTTATCTACTTTAAGTTGGCTAATTAAGACTTCCTTAATTAGCAAGAAAGGACACTTAATCAATGGAACAAACAGTATCCCTTGGTCAGGAACATCCTGAAACTGGTTAAGCAAAACGATGTAGTAAATCAAGACGGTTTTGTATATCTGTGTATACACTGCCAAGTTGTTAAAAAAAATCAAGGTCCGTGTATTCCTTAGCTGAACTATTTTCATCATAATATTAAAAATCACACCTGCACAGTTAAAAAAATCCTGCCCAGGTGACGACCCTTCCCTTGGGCACACACAGAATTTAGCTGTTTGGAAAGGCATTCACTCTGAACTTCTGTGTATAGAGTGGAGTAGAAAGCCCTGTTGGTGTGGGAAACCACTGAGCCCCCAGGGTGTGCCCGAGCCTGAAATAAATAATCAATGTGTCTTGAGCATGTCATTATTGGCTTGTGGCACTCCCGATTTTTGCAGGCAACACACTCATTTCTCGTAGATTCCCAGAAAAGGAATCTTTTCCTTTGCCCTCTCTCAAGCCCTGCCACATGCCCACTCCCTCTGGGTGCCCTCAGCCTCGTGCAGCCTCCACCAGCTCTGGCAGCTCCGCACAGCCTGCAGGCACTGGGCAGGCTGTGCCACCTCCTGCCCTCTGAAGGCAGTGCCTGGGGCAAGGAGAGCACCCAGACATCCCTACAAACCCCCAAACCCTGGCACACCACCCAGCTGCTGGGCACCAAACACACGGGCATTAATAACACCTAACTGTGCTGTTAACCAGGACTGCTGCATTCCTAAGGAGCAGCCCAAAGCCAGCAGACAGTTTGCAGAGAGATGCATTTAGTGTAAGTTTGAGACATTTTGGTTCTTTGCCCATATCAGAGAGTCATAAAACAATCAAACAAAGTAACTGGGCATGTTGGAGAAGAGCCCTGGGGGACCCACACATCCCACTCCTGGCTGACCACAACATTTCTGCACTGTCCAAATTCAGGTTTAAAGAGTTTCAAACTGTCAGCCATTCTTTCCCAATCGCCAGCGTGGCCCAATCAATGTGTTTCAACAGCTGGTTATGAGCAGCATGTTAATGTTTCAGAGAGACAACAATTGTCAGCCTGGTGTACGTAAAGCACCTGCTCTCAGCAGGGAGCCACAGGATGGAAGGTGCCTCCTCAAGCTGCAACTCCTCTTCCCAAAGCTTAAATCAGTGGAAGATTTATCTAACACTTCTTCCTCACTTCACTCTTCTGCATCCTTTAACCTCAAGCACAGAAGCAGGTGGGCACAATTCTATTTGCATTTGCATCTCTGAAGACTTTTTGAGAAGGAAAAACAGCATGTAGATGTCTCACATATTTCACATCACCTCATTCAGAGGGATGGAAGTAAGGCTGGGTCTTTATATTCTCTTTACAGCTTTCCAGTTTAGCAGTTCTACATATAAATATTCATGAAGATGTACCCTTTACCCTAAAAGAAAAAGGTTAATGGATACATTTGCAGAGTTTTTCCTTCCCCTTTTGAATACTGGGCATCTCAGAATCCAATACAGTACACCCAGAGAGAATAATCTAAAACATAGCAGGGAGTAAATCCAATTTTTCAGGTTTACAAGTAGGGTCAGAAGTCACTTGCATGGGCTTCTTTCCATCAGTTAGGTTTCAGTGATTCATTTAACTAGCTTATTACCCCTTTGTGGTTTTAATTAAACATCTAATGGCCTGGTAGCCTTCCAGCTGTTATTTGGGAACATGCAGCTTTCTGTCCACTCCTCAGCACTCTCAGAAGCTGCTCATGGTGACACTTGGGGGGACATATTCAATGTCTTTTTCTCCTCCCCACCCAAAACTGAGTTGCAAGGAATAAAAATCTTTCATGATGAGCCTGACACGTTTATCAGACCCCCCTGAATATTGATATCCACACAGCTTGCTGCTACACAGTGAGGGGCCAGATATTCCACTGATAAATCCACTTCACCACAGCAGCACCATCAGCTTAGAGGTTTCTAACAGGTTTCCAAATATTTGGCATGGCATAAATGTTCTCAAGTTCAGGTCTTGGACATAAGTTATAAGCACATTGAAAGAGAGCAAAATAACAAGGAAAAAAAATAAAGTTTTTAAGAAAATCTTGGAAACATTCATCTTGTTGCTCACTCCTTAGTTCTAGCATGGTGGGATGTTCCATTTTTAAACCCTCTTCAGAAAGAATGATAACACATGGGTACCTGAACATCCTTGATACATTTCTCCAGATACTGATCTTGACCAGTGGTGGAAAAGAACCATCAATATATCTCAAACCCAGAGATTAAACAGCTGAAAGGCAATACTGACTCCATCTAATTTATGTTCTTGGGCTCTGGACCATGCAAGGCCAGAGCAGGTAGGGAGCAGGCAGACAACTTCAGAGTAAATCACTTTTGAAACAAGCATTCACTATGTAGAATTTTAAATATCTGGGTGGCCTTTGCCAAGTGTTTTGGGGGTCTAAAGAGACAAAGGTTGTGAGCAAAATAGCTCACAAAGCTCATCTAGGAATAATCAGCAAGCATGATTCTCCAGTCAGGGAAACAGTTTCCACCTTCTGCATCCCCGAGTAACGTTTGTCCATCCTATATTACATTTTATTATCCATAATATAGGAACAAAAATATAATCTTCAGATTTCCCACTGTATTCCAGAAAACTATGTACACAGTCTGCACAAACTATCAGACTGTTCAATTAGACTTTATCTGTGTTAATCAAGCTTTCTATTTTCCAAGCTGTATTTTAATATATTTGAATCATGAAAACAAAGTCTTTATCATTATTTAACTGATTCAATAAAATATTAACAAAGATGCATTTGCCATCACTGTGGTATAAACCCTGTCCATCAAATGATGGTATAAATTAACAGCAAATCTCTAATTGCTGTGAAATATCCATTTAGAGTAACAAAATAACATATCTAAATTACTGACTTCAAGAAAAATTGTATTACTCTTACTTTAATATCTCCAGTTTAAGAGTTGCACTCTATTGAAAATAAAACCCTGCTAAAGTTTAGACTCCATCAAAAGACAGTTTTCCCTGAGGTGACTCCCTGTGCTGTTGTGCTGCCATGTGTAACCTGGAATATATCCACACGTGTGTGTCTGCATATCCACACACCTTTGGGTGGCCTGGAAAACACCTGCTCCTCAGCTACTAAATCTGGGCACGCCAAAAAAAGGCATTTCCCATGGAGAAACAAACTCCTGTGCCAACAGCTGAGACAGCTTCTTTTATTCAGGAGTTGTTGACCTCCTCCATGTTCTGAAGGCTTGAACTTTTAACTTGGCCACTTTGAGTATCCTGGTAAGTTAAAAGAACATTATGTCCTTAACTGAAATATCTCCTATTTTGTGAAGGGAGAAGAAACTGAGAAGAGTTCTTGGTTTGTCCAGTCAAACCCCACACTGGTTAGTAATAAATGTACCCTTATACTTGTTCCCACACACGATGAAAAATAAGATGCTCCTTATTATTCTCCTTGCAATGTGTTATTTTTTCAGTCACAGGGGAAGCTGAAAAAGCTTGACCAAAAAAACGGATGTCACCAGAACAGAACCGTGATAATTATCAGCTTTAGGAGCACCAGTTTCTAAAAGGATTCCCTGTGACAAGGGCGTGCACCCATTTCAGTTCACATGCAAAGCTGTTAGAGCTGTTAGGGAAACACCACAAACCACCAAGGTGAAAGCTGTTATTACACTGATCCAATGTAAGCAGGGCCCTCTCCAGCAGTGCCCCCAGTCCTTGTTCTCTGCTCCTCACCAACGCCAAAAAGTGTTCTCTCCACTTTACTCATTTCTGTCATCACAGACCTAATGGTTTGAAAGCACTGCCCTTACCAAGGTCTGAGCTGGGAAACAATGGCCAAGTGGCACACAGTGAGTGCAAACAGGAGGGATAACTGCAGAGATGTGTCTGACATTCACAGGAACAGCCGCCACATGGGCATGGCTGTTCTCACTGCTACATCCAACCACACACAGACATCCTCAGTCACCGCACACAGCTACAAAGGTTTAACTGAGGCCAGCACACAATCCTGCAACTGCATGCATTTTTAAGCAGATGTCATAATGGTAAATATTATAGATAACCTCAGTGCCAGAGAGGGCACCAGCAGTGGATTTGTTCGACCAAGATTAGTCCTGCACAGCACGTCCCTACCAGCCTCTGCCTGTCAAGATAGAGACCTGAGGAGCTGCACTCAGGAGATGCCATATCTGAAAATCCATGTGCCTTGCACTGTATAATCATCACTGCCTGTCGAGTCTGACCTTGGAGTTTGCCAAGTGCAGCCATGCTTGTTCCATGGCTGTCCTCAACACCCTCCTTCCCAAATAAATAAATAAACAAACAAACATGCCCTTAAAATGGCAAACTCATCCTGTTAACCATGACTTCAGAGAACTACAATGGCATGGAAAAGCTTGGAGGAATTGAAAAGTAATGACAAAAGGAATGAGAGAGTAAGAGAAGGAAAATGGAAAGAGATGGAGGGAGGGATCCCTCTGTAATGTACAACAATATTCTTCTGGACTGAGACAATGGCCTGAAAAAAGCAGGAAGGAATAAAGCAAAAGAAAGACCAGTAAGAAAGTAGAGGTGACAGAGATGTGTGATGTTAGAATAGGTAAAGAGAGTCCTCCCCTTAACTGTCCTTGTCTGGACATCTCTGCTGTTGCACTGGCAAAAGTCACCACTGACCACTGGGTCATAATGAAGCCACTGCCTTCCCTTTCATTTACTTTCTCAACAAAAGGTAAGAAATTGGGCTCACAGTTGAGTATTCATGCACATGATTAAGCCAAATACCAACAGGAGTTTTTATCTCATAAAAGAAGTGCTGCAGAATGACTGGTATTAGATTTGAAATGGGAGCAACCAAAGGATGTCCTTTCACTTGTATTACAACAGAAAAGACTGTAACTAGTCTTTTATGTGCCAGACTAGACACAAAGGTCCTTCAGGACCTAAGATATTATTCAAAAAGCACTCACAAAGTTACAAGTAGGAGGCTATTTGATGCAACACACACTTTGAAACATCAAAACATCATTAGAATTGTATTATGGACCATAATATCAACCATACAATTTTTTTTTTAAACAAACAGATGTCTGCCACTGTAACAGATAATCAAAGAGAACTCTCTTTTTCCTCCTACACAGACAACTAGGAAAAAAAAGGAAAAAAAGACATACATGATATAGGAATATAATGTATTATGCTGGGAAGAAAACATACACAGTACCATATGGAAGCACAAGTAGCTTAATTGCTTAATAGCTTAATTGCTGAATCTCAAAGAAAGCATTTTCTTTCACAATGTTATAAAACACAGTGAAGCAAGAAACACATGCAAGCTCAACTTTCATGGAAAAGCAAACTCCAAAGCACACACAGTAAACTAGTCAAGAAAATTGCATTACAAGGTTTGTAACTTCCAAAGCATGTCTACTACTTTGGCTTTGATCCCTCTGTTATTTTACAGGCCAGGATACACAAATAATGAATTCCTCCTGTAACTAAAAACAACTAGAAAGAAGTAGCACATTGCAAACTGTGAAGAAAGGCTGTGACTTACATGTCAGATTTGACATCTACCATTTCATTTGTCCGAACAGAGCACTGAGTGCACAGGCTCTTTTATGTTGTTACAAGAGAGAAACAATGTCCCCTTACCTGTGCTCCAGCTCTCGGATGGACAGGATAACTCCAGAAGTTGATGCCTTTTGTTGCAGAGTGGCCAGAAACGTGAACTCACTTTTATTTCGGAAGAGCTGAATTAACTTCTCGCTCACATGGGGTGCTGCATGGATTTCCCTTTCTGTATCTAAGAATTTCATTTGAAAAAGAAAAACAAAATAATTAAAAAAGGAGAAAAAATAACACTACAGTAAAAAAATGCTAAGTCAGAAAGACTGAGATTACATATTTCATTTTCACAGGAATATGTTTCATTTTTGAGAGTCACTTACCATGCTCCACCCACTGCATTTTTTCAATGAAAAACCCAAATGCCATCCCTGTCACCATGCCCACTTGTCACTTGGGCAAGTTCCCACCTGGTGTGCTCCTGACTTTCTGATGGATTTTTTGATGGGATGCTGAGCCATTTGTGTCTGCTGCGAGCAGATTAAGCTGCTGTAAATAAGGTGTGCTGCAGGCAGATAAACAGGCTCCTGAATTCGGAGAAACCTCCGGCGCTGCCTCGCCCAGCACAACTCAGAGAGCTCCAATCTCAGTTTCCAGCACTGACTCCGTGCCCACCTCTCCTTCGTCCATCCCAGGGCCCTGTCCTGGCTTGATGGAAAGGGAGTGAATCAGGAGAGGTGTCAGTGTGCACAGAACATGCAGGCAGTGCTTGCCTCTGGTTTTCTATGCAGGCCAAGTCTCACAGACTCACAGACTATTCTGAGTTGGAAGGGACCCACAAGGATCATCGAGTCCAACTCCAGTCAATGGTCCCCATGGGGGATTAAAGCCATGACCTTGGCCTTATCACAACCAAGTTTTAACCAACTGAGCTAATCTCAGGGTAAAAATTTGTAGCTAGCAGAGGATGGTTAGTGTAGGGCAGAGCTGTATTATTTCTAATAATGCTCCATGGCTCTGCTCCTGCCTGAGAAACGAATACAGGACACGCTTGCAACCCAGGGATTGCTCAGCTTAAACAAGCACAGTGTGACAGCTCATACAGTATTTATTAAACCACAGCCTGACCAGGCAGCCCCACAAACATCCCATCTCGCTGATCTGCTGATGTCCAAGCAGCATCCTATCGGATCTTCCGAGATTCAGGTGCAGCGCCTCCCACCACACTCATTTTGAGCTCGTCCTTTTCCATCACCGCTAGCAGAGACAATTAGCAACAAAGAGCCAGCAATCAGGGCATTCCACCTGCCCGCCCCTTGCCAGATCTCTCCTGCTGGGCCTCTGTCACACATTTACAAGACCTGAGCCACTTGCAGTTCGGGATGGCACAACCAATTACAGAACCCCGAGTGCTTCCTTGCCAAAGGTTTGCTTTGAAGCCAAAGCACAAATTCTCAGCTGGCAGAAAACTCTACTGAATCCTGAGAGCCCAGCCCGGCACACACGATGTAACACACAAAGGAGTGATGAGATTTACAATTCACAATTTCACCGCAGGAAGAAAAACCCAAACAAATCACAAACTAAAAAAGACCCCATTGTGTCATTAAATGAGGCTTTGCAGACAGAAAGAGGAGAGGCTGGCTTGGAAAACAACCTGAAGCCTCAGACACACAGCTACTGAGGGAATGCCATGCACTGAAACCAAACTCCAAGGAAAAAGTATTCAAGCGTGGTTTGTAATTAGGTGTCTCAAGTTTTCCTTTGCAGCTTTAGGTCCTCCAGATGAGTTTACACACTCAGAATCCGTAACACACTTGGACTCTGAAAGGCTCACCTCTGAAAAGTACTGCAGAGCAGACATCAAAAATCACTTAGTCATTGAAAAATCTTTGCCAGAGGCTCAAATTCCCCTGATAAATAAATAAAGTGCCCACTTTACAGCAACAAATTATTTGTCTGTTCAACATGCCTTCCATCATAACAGAGGATAAAGTTTAAAGGAACAGAAACTGTTTCCACTGCCATTATATAATGGAATGGAAGAATGAACAAACCAGCACAGAAGACCAGATTTTATCTTTATCTACCAGATTTTGTTATCTGTATCAATATCTTCACCTAGCAGGTGTTACTACTGCTCCTAAATCCTGCGCAGCTTCTCTTTAAAAAGCTGATGCAGGAGACACAAAACTGTGCATCCCACACACCCATAAATTCTCCCATATTCAATTTGCTCTCCACAGACAGACAATCCACTGGCACCAAGTTCCAAGGCACAAGTAAGACTCAGAGATAAAATGTCCAAATCTGACTGATGAAGACAATTATCACCGTTTGAAGGGTAAGAACCTTCATATCATACCAAATTGTGTATTTTTTCTTACAACTTTCACAATTACCAGAAATAAAATATGATTTAAAGCTTTCAAAAACTCTTTCATGTGAAAGCACAGGCAGTGCTGGCAGTGGAACAAGTATGTTAAAACTCCAGTCAAGCCTTGCAAAGTGCAGCATTTTCTCATTATAGCAAGTACCAGATATAAAGACATCCCACCAAATATCGAATTTGTATAAATTTTATTTCTATGTTTATCAAATTTTACACAAAGATATAGGGCTCCTCTGCCAGAATCATGAGTGGTTAATTAACTCATTGCCTGCTTCCGATCCGAGCATGCTTTGAAATACTGTGCTTTGCTCTACCACCTCTCCACAGCCACGAGAACCCCAAACCCACATGCAATGGTGATGTTTGTTCTCCGCTGATTAAAATCAGTAAGTTCCAAAGATTTTGAAATTTCAGAGTGTTGGGTTCAAACTAGCAGATAACAAACAGTATCTACACACTGCCTGGCAATGCTGTGCTGGTAGAATTGGCACAAGGGAGGTTATAGAACCAGTCTTTTAGAAATTAAGGCTCTCCTAAGTACAGAGCTATTTATTTGGAGTAGTCCTGCTCCTCACCAGTGCCTTGGCACATCCCTGCTGTGAGCCAGGGGAAAAACTGGCAGATGTAAAAGTGTCTACAGAAATGGTGGTTTCTATGACCCAGTGCAGAAAGTACAAGGGGACTGTCCCAGCAATTCTGTGGTGAGGAAGCAAATGGAACCCGAGAGCCTGAAACTGGCCTTGCAAGCTGAGAAGCCCTGCAAGGCTGGAGAGGATGCAGAGGGCACATGACAGGGCTGCTGGGCACAGACCTGGGCTGCCAACCTGAGACCCAACTGCTGGCAGGGAACCCTGTTGGTACAGGAAAATCAAAGGGGAGCAATTCAGATCCATGTGAGCCTGAAGGCAGATACCAGGTGAGAAGCAGCAAGGCCACAGCTGCTGGTGTCTGGTAGAGGAGAAATCACTCCCCGGGAGTTCTCAGCAGCTCCCCAGAAGTTTCTCATGAGAACTCCTCAGGTTTCCCACACAACACCGGAGATGTTCCTGAAAACAATCAGAATGAGTTCACCAAAACATTGGACTTGTGAGATAGGGATTATAACCAATTGGGATTTGCAGACTGGTGGTGTGAGGTTCAACTTAGTCAATAGAACGTAGCTTTAACCCTACATAAACCGTGTGCAGTGTGGAATAAATGGCATTCCCTTGATCACACTGGTCTGTGAGTAGTGTCCTTGTTCCTCTGCATATTTATTGTTTATTTAAGAACCCCAAGAGGCTCTGCAGACACAGCCCAGCCAACACTGTGTCACCCACCTCCTGTCCCCAGCGCCAGCCCTGCCCTGCCCCTCCCTGGCACTGCCCCTCCTCACACCATTCCTGGGAACATCATCTCTGTGTTCTGCTCCATTTCTGCAGAAAACACCGTACAAATGAACTGGGAGTATCATCCATTTAGAATAAGAGCTTCCTATTTTCAGGTTGATTTTCACACTTCAAAAGAAGAGAAGGATTGAGAATACATACACCCCCTCACCACAGGTGCCTGAAAGGCAAAATAGTTTTTATGCTCTCTATAAAAATAACTGTCTGCTTGTAATGAAATGTCGTATTTCCTACATAATATAGAACAATATAGGTTTATACAGCAATCTTCAGTGAAACATCACTTCATGCTTGAATGATAATGCAATCTCAGCAAAATAAATAAACAAACGCAGTTATGACTTTCATATGTCCTTCTATGTGATTATATTTTTCTTAATTTGATATACTGACTTTCTGGAGGGTTTTTAAAACCACACCAGAGTGTTTCTAAAATTAAACAAGGAAAGAAAGCACACTCAGTTACCTGAGTGCAAGAGACACAAATCTCAGAGCATCAACTAAAGGCAACTTCCTACCTTCAGCAAAACACCCATGCCAGAGAGAGCATATTCAGTGCTTCATTTTAATTCTTACGCTGCTGCTCCAAGAAAGAAGTGCCAAATGCCAACGTGTGGTGCAGTTTGCCAGGACAAACAACCCTACCCATTTAGTCACTGCCATCCCACATCCCCCTGCCTGGCACCATCTCCCCCTCACCCAGGGATGCCACCTTGCCTGCTCTTGGGTGCCTTGGCCCATGTGAGCCCATCCAGTCCCTGACCAGCACAGCCCTACCAAGCCCCAAACAGTTCCAAGACGCTCACCCCCTGCCCAGCTGCAGCTCTTACACCCTCAGCCACCTGGAGGAATTTCACCCACAGCCATAACTGCTCACAGCACTCACTGTCAGCACCTTCAAAGGAAGGCTCCAATTTTTATTTGAACATAGGTGTGTTTTCACCAAATCATAAACCCAGGGCAAACAAAAGGTGTCTGCTCTGGGGCCAAGGCTGGCAGGCCAAGCTGATCTCACACTATGAGATGTGCAGGTACCCTGGGACACACCAGCCCCACATGAGGTCCAACAACTCAGGATGAGCAACAATCCTTACCCACGCTGACTTAGGCCCTCAAGTCCCACCTTCCTGTGTGGGTTCAATGCTTTATCCATCACCAGCTCTGGCAACTGAATATTAAACCCTCAGGCTTTTGCCACTTGTAACCCAGAACACCAAGAGGCCCCAGCTCAGAAAAAGGGAGAAGGTGGCCCCAGAAACAGCGTAAGAAAATTACCATCCCACAGAAGCAGACAGAAGGAGTTGGAGAAGGAAAAGGAAAGGAGGCAAAGGTCTTGCCAAACTTGTTTTGACAGTGACAACAATGGTACGAAGAGAAATACATGACCATTTGGGCTGGAGCTTTAAGTGATGAAAATTGTGCACCACTTGTTAAAAGCTGAATCCCAATCCATGTGGGCAATAATTTTTCTTTAATAGACTCCCCCGTTAGAGGAAAAATACTAACATTCAATTCTGAATCAACTCATTTTCTAAAGCAACTGATACATTTTATCACTCACTGGCCTGCCTGAATACCTTTTACTTCCTTTGGCAGAGAACATTGCAGAATACATGGCTTTATTGGTAACTTCAATCATCCTAAAGCTATTTGCTTGCACATGCTTCCCAGAGAACCTTTGAACAGTCACTCTGGGCAAGCAAGTAGAAATTAACTCTGCAACAGCAGAGAATCAAGATTTAAGCTACAGCAATTAATAATTGAATATCACAGTATATTGGCTTTTATCTTGCTATGGACAAAACCCAGGAAGACCAAAATCTATACTTAAAAAGCAAAACAAACAAACAAATCACCCCAGCACCCCACTTAATTTTTAAGTCATCAGCTTTCCAAAGATGAAACCGAGATCAGGAAGAAGATGCAAAACTAGCAGCAATCACTAGACAGTTCCTAAGAGCTGCTGAGGACAAAACACAGGACAGCATCACAAAACTCTTCCTGTTCACCCAAGGCAGGTCCTTCATCAAAGCCTCTGAGCTCAAATGGGATCCAGAGCACCAACTCCTCTGCTGCACATTGGTCCCACAAAACATCTTTTGAAGAACTGGTAAAAAAACAACCAAACACACAAACAAAAACCAACCAAACAAAAGCCAATCAAATAAAAGCAACCAACCAAAACCCCTAACCCAAACCACTGCTGGTGCCAAGTGCCCACTCCCACTCCTTCCCACTCTTCTAAGCGCATTCCTCAGTCCACACAAGCCACCAACAGACCCAGAAGTCCCCAGGAGGACGGTAACACTACCATGGGGGCCTTCTCCAAAAAGAATCATTTCACTGCCGAGCACCAAGTGCCTCATCCCTCCCCACCTACCAAGGGCAAAATGTGGGTACTGGCAGATACCACAATTTTTTTTTTATTTTACACTGTAATTTCTCTTTATACGCAAAGAAAATAAAAAACTTTGTTAACAGTGAGGGCCAGGAGCACCTGTCCTATCCACTAGTGACCCACAGAGAGGAGTCAAAACAGCTCAACCCTTCCCTTAAACACTGTGCTGCCACGGAGGACCCAAAGAGGGCCTGATGTTTCCTCTCAAACACATCTCTACTTCTGTGTATTCTCATGGGCACAAAAAGACATTGTAAATGTTTTTGCCTTGCTGGATCCGCTCAGAGTCAGTAATAAACAGTAGGAAATCATGTTCAACAGCCCAGCTTTCTAAATTATGCTTATTCCTTGTAAATCACTTTTTCCATGTTGCTCCAAACACTGTTTCTCAAGAATAAGATCTGTCTGCAGTGAAATGCTTGGTGATTTTAATATGCAAGCCTCCTACAGAGATGATGTCTCATTTTAATTATTGTTTCGGTTTAATGGGTTTTCATTAAATTAGAGGATGGAGCAATTACCAGGGTGAACAGCTAATGTCACAAAGGTAAGTTCCCATGACTATACAGCAAAAGCAGTTCCAGCAGAGAAGGTGGAAAAATAGTGTAATTCAATGTAAACTCTCCTTTTGCATGATACCCTGGCTATACGTGCTCCTATAATGCTCTCATTTGGATATACATGCTTGTAAAGTAGTTTACAAATAGGTCTCCCCTAATAAAATTCATTTAGCATTTAAAATTATAAGTATATACATTTATTTATATTTATTTTTTTTAAATCCCTTCAGGAAGCTACTGCAAAACCAATTCTAAAATGCCACATGCCGGGGGCAGGAGAACTTTGAGCCACTAATGAAATCAAACAGAGAATACTTATCAAATCACAGTTTCTCCTCAACCAATAATTTAGCTGATTTAGTGGCTTAATGTCAGACTCTCCACTTTTTGAAAATGGGCTTGAGCACCAGCCAGAATGACCACACTCATGCTAATTAAGTAGTTGTCAGGGTGTCCAAGTCCTCTGTTTTCCTTACCAGCCTTTCAAACAGAACTCTGGAAATGGAGAACTCTGGGACAAACAGAGCAGCAAACACTGCACAAGACTTGGAAATGAATCCATGCCAAGAGAGAAGGTGCCACTTCTGCCTCCCCAGCCACCAAAAGGTGCCTGAAGTGGCAGAAACCGAAAAAAAAAAATCCTATGGGTTTCCTGCCTGCAGGGCCCCTCCTTGTCTTTTCCACACACGTGAACAGATGCCCAAGGAAGTGCTGGAGCCACCCCTGCAGCAGCAGGATGGGCAGCAGGATGGGCACACCATGGCACAGAGACTGGCACTGCCACCAAACCATTGGGCCATTTGTTGGTACAGGAAAATCAAAGGTGAGCAATTCAGATCCATACAGACCCTGTGAGACTGAAAGCAGCCGAGAACAAACAAGGCCACAGCTGCTGGTGTCCAGTAAAGGAGAAATCACTCCCCGGGAGTTCTCAGCAGCTCCCCAGAAGTTTCTCATGAGAACTCCTCAGGTTTCCCACAGGACACCGGAGATGTAACTGAAAACAGTCAGGATGAGTTCACCAAAACACTGGACTTGGGAGATAGGGATTATAATCAACTGGGATGTGCAGTTCCATGGTGTGAGGCTCAATTTAGCCAACTGAATGCAGCCTTAACCTACATAAACTGTGTGCTGTGTGTAATAAAGGGCATTCACTTGACCACAACGGCCTGTACATAGTGTCTTATTTATTGTTTACTTTAGCCATTATGGAGCCAAAGCAGAGCCCTGCAGGAAGCCAAGTGGCTTTGGATCAGCAGGAACTGCCTTGCTGGGGCTGCTCATCACCTGTTAGCAAAGGAAGCCACTTGAACTTCCCCCAAATATTTGAAGTGGCTGCTGAGCTCGGCTCCTCAAGTGGGCTCTGCTGCTTCCCCAAGGGATTCACGCTGAAAGCAACACTATTTACAAATGGTTGATCCCTTAAATTAAACACTTCCTTGAAATGCTCCAGAAGTTCACTATCACTAAAAGCACATAATCTGCTCTTAAATCATGTGAGTTAATCAAATTACATGTGTTGTTAGTTAATTAGTTCAGGAGTCACTGATTATATCATCCTTTCCACTGTTTACCTACATTAGATAAGGTATCACATCATTGTGCCTATAAAGATTGCAAATTTGGAAAATAACATTTTAACAGAGAGAACACGGATACACCAGCAACACTTGGAACAGTGCCAGTGGCAACACACACCACACACCACACTGGGAAAAGCAGCTGCTAAGAACATCCCACCGTGCTCTTTTGCAGGAGGACTGTCCACTTCAGGGACCTCTCTCAAGAGCACATTAAATGCTAATGTCACCCAGAATAATGAGCCACTCAACAACACGGCCCCCAGCAAAAGCAAGCTCAGCTATTCCCTCCCTCCCCTTCTACCACACATTTTAAGGTATGTGCAATGTCACAGACACAGAAAAATTAGAAAATTTTTAATATATACTGAGCTTGACAAAACATGCTCTTCAGCTGCGCTTCTTTAAAGGAAACTTAAGGTGGTCCCAGAAGGTGAGGTGCACCTTGAGTCAAAAGTCAGACATAGAAGCCAAGTCTGTAAGTAACTATGAGTTGTAGGTTTGGACTTATCTCCTCTCACTATAACTCTTAGTGTGTTTCTAATCCAGAAATATAATGCAACCTAGAAATATAATATAAGCGTTTCAACAGAGCATGAAGAGAGACTGATCCATTTATATTTTTAAGCAATATGATATAATTCTGGTTTCTCATTTAGCACTCTTCCTTCTTCCAGTAATAATAAATAACACTCATACTTTATGGCAGCAGTATTAAAAATAAATACTAATCCCAAGTACTTCTGAAGTGTTTTAGGATTCCCAAGCTTAACATCAATATGACAGATACAGTCAACAAGTAACACATCTCAAAGAAATTTTAAGTACCAGGTCCCACTGAGGCAGAAGAGAAACTGAATGTCTGAATTACTCTGACTGTGTTGAAAATCCCAGCCCAGAGTCAGCGAGGACACACAGAAATCAGAATCTGCCTCCCTGGTGAAAACCTGGATTCTTAACTGTGTAAATCAAAATACTATTTAAGTAGTTCATTAACAGGGAAGTTTCAGCAAAAGAGAAATCTCTGACTCAGTTTCTTCACTTGCAGAGAGAGGTTATTGTGCCTAATGCAGCTCACAGAGCTGGCTACACCTACACAGGAGTTTTAATTTCCAGTCATTTAATCACATGAATAATCCAACTAAAGGCAATGAAATTACCCATAAAGTTCAAAGCAAGCATATGCTGAAGTGCTCTCTTGGTTCAAAAACTCGCAACAACTTGACAGTCTAAATTTTTTAATTACTTTTAAAGCATTTAGTTCATGTATTACTAAAATCTTTCCTTTTTTTCCCCTCTATATATGATTTATATAAGCATTAAACAATACGTGTTTTATGAACTAATTCTCCCTTCTGTTTTCTTTCCCTGAGGAAAAAAATCACTTCCATGTTATTGCTAAAGCAAATTAAATCCTGGGTGTCTGTTTTATTTATTAACTGCATGATAACAGCATGAGGCATAATACATTTGTCAGAGCCCTTCTCTATTGAAGTATAATTTCTGCTGTCAACCTCTTTATGTTTATATATTCAGTATTCTTGTTGTCTTTGTTCCTTGGAACACACATAAGCACACATTTATATTTTCCCCCAAAGTGAGAATAAATGCTATTGGTGAAGTGTTTCCCAAACCTCCAATACAGACCCACAGACAGCAAACACACTCAGTCACTCTCTGTAAGTTGTACATTAATTATTTGAGAGATTTAAGAATTTAATTTTTTTTTTTTAAATGTCACAATAATAACTGTTTTATCTTTTTACACCACAGTCATGATTTGGAGCACTGCTTTTCTTATTTCACCTAAGCACAGCACAACTCATGAATAAAATATGCCAACTTTGATAGCATCCATTGCTGTGGGTTCATCCGTAACAGCCAACGTGCTCGGGGTACTAAGGGCTCCCTTCTCCATCAGCTTTTGTTTCTGAAAATAAGCTTTTATTTAAATAGAACTGCCACATGTGTGTGCCCCACACCCCCTTTTTGCATTTCTTGCTGTTGGCAGTAACACCAGCAATAATGGCTCCTTTTTTTATGATTCCATGTTGAAACTGTCAGGATGCACAAAGCTGGAAAGGCAGAATGTCCCACCTGAAAGCTGGGACTCCAAAGACATCAAAAAACATCCAAAGCAGTGCCAGCATCAGAGAACAAAAAACTAAAACAGAGGACAGGACTTCAATATGGGGCAGGACCACCATAAAAGAGAAAATTTTTTTTCCTGGCTTCATAATTAGTTACAAAGAAGCAAACTTAAATTACTGCCACCTAACAAGATGACTAAGTCACACTGCAGAGTCCTCCCAGCAGACTTGGGATAAGTGCAATAAATGGGTACCAAAACATCAGCACTTTCCAAATTACTTTACAAATATGCCTTAAGGCTTTGCTGCTTCACTTTCCAAACAGCACAATGAACATCCAGAGGGACCTCCACAGACCAAAAAAAAATCACCACACACACCCACCAACCCCACTTTTCTCCCACTCATCTTGGCTTTGTTTTCCCCAGTCCCCAAGAAGAGGCTTTAAAATTTCAACACTATTATTCAAAATGAGCCAAAGTGGAGAGAGAGAAGCAAAGGCAGGTCTGAATGCCATCTGTAGACAGTCTTTCATCAGGGAAGCACTGAGCATTTAAGCTCCAAGATCCAGTTTTATACATGTTTCACACTCAGAATATCTCTATGTTCCAGTTTACAAAAGATTTTTAAAAAAAAAATGAATAGAAAAAATGAAAGAAGGGAGCTACACAGCACAAAACTGAGCTTTACAACACAAATTGAACTGCTTTGGAAGTGTCTGTTCCCACTGATGCCAAAGGGAAAGCTCAGAGCTTCAGAGGGAGGAGCCACTGGTTGGTGCAAGGGGGAGCCAGGCTCCAAAATAATCCCTGCAGCTGGAGGGAGCCTGCACTGCTGCTCCTATTTATAGCACAGAGGATGCACAGCAATCTCAGCTGGAACTCTGTAAGAAATGTTACCACAAAGCAGGGAGGATGGGGGACAGGAAGGCTGGAATGAGAGATTTTTAGGAGCCAGAATCAGTTCTGAGCTGTGGCGTATTGCTCCAAAATAGGGAGTCCCAGATCAGAACTACAGAACCAACTTTGCTGTTTCATGAGCTTTGCAACCCACACAAGGAAGGATTTCGTTCAGTGTTATAGTGGACATCAGGTGCCTAAATGGATTCTTCTATTTTCCACTCTATTTAAAAAAAATATATCTAATATTCTGCACTTTGTATCATTGAATAAGCCACATAAGGCAAGGCAATCACATGACAATGCCATAAAGCAGCACAGTATGACATGAATTCTTCATACCATTTATGTGCAGAAAGTGAAAAATAAGAGGAAAAATATCCCCTTTTGTCATTTATACACCCACACCACAGGTGGCAGGACTAATCTAGAATTTGGCATAGAAAAAGCAGGCTGAGGTCTCAAGTAGCATCTAATTTTTATTCTCAATAGATAGTTCATGACAGCAGGGGTTTTCACCACAGGAAATGACCCATGCCTGGCTCCTGTACTAGGTCTGGTTATACCTGTCTTTGGGTACTTTTTAAAGGTACAAAATCTTAAAAAAAAAACCCAAAAAACAAAACAAAACAAAAAAAAACCCACCCAAAACATCATTACATGTGATAATTGTTTCAAATAATACCACTTCCTTTCAGGCCAAAGACAGAGCTCTGCTGAAAAGTAATTTCATCAAGTAGGCCAAGTGTCAATATTTTTCACAAATGGATATTAATAAATTTCTATTAAAATTAAGAGGTGACTCTTGGGGTCCAAATCCACCACAATGGCACACCTTGTTCCACTGCCTACAGTGAGAGCCCAGACTCTGAGCACTGTTTTTCCCTTCTGCCTTCCAAGCAGTTTAAGCTCAGCAGTGCCCACTGATGCTCCAGCTGTGCTCTCTTTTAACCCAACACCTGCCCAGCCACCCAGACCTGCAGTGTCAGGTGCAGGATCCTCCACCCAGGGAGACCCCAGAGGGATTTGGCCCAGGCTGCCCGAGCTCTGCTTCACCTCAGCCCCCCAGGGCTCTGACCAGGCTGACAAGATGCTACAGAACAGTGTTCTTACTCCATTTTAATACTTGTTTACCGAAGTAGTTAATTAAACCTGACTACTTGCAGTATGGTATGACTTAAGAGTATCCGTTTGCCAAAATCTTTGCAGGAAAAGGACAGGTTTTGTTGTGTTTCTGTTTTGAAACAGGAAACTCAAACTGTTCTTCTTACTTTTATTTGAGTTGCATTATTGTAAGGACCTGGATGCTCACATGCTGTGGAACACAACACTTACTAGCAGAATCTGAAACTAATTTCTGCATCCCCCTCTCAGCCCACTGAAGAGCAGAGAACTTTCTTTGCTTTCTGCCTTCCTTTCTGCTTATCTTCATGGCAGGGCTTTGTCAACAGGTTGCCAGAAGCATTCCAGGTTTTTAGCATACTACAGAAGTACTCAAGTGCTTATCCCACTTCCCCTCTGTACTTACACTCATGGCAAATGAAGATAGACAAGCAGCACAATTATTGTCTCCCAGGAAAGCAAAACTAACTGTCAAGGACAGAAGCAATGTGTGCTCAGAATTCTCTCCTAATCATCACAGACATGATGGGAAATCCAAAAAACGTCAAGTAACAGAAGGCAGCATGACAGCATTCAGAGTGGGGTGGAAAAAAAGGAAAGGAGAAATTGGTCACTGTTGTTTAATGTGACTGGGGCTCTATTTTAGTCTACACTTGCTTGTAGGGGTGTTTTAAACAAGACAACATGGAGCAAGAAACTCTGCAATGACTTACAAGTAATACCTTCCTACCAATATGCTGGATAAATTTTACTCCTAGAAAGGTTTCTAACATAATTTAAACATGAAACAAGAAACAGTCAAGACAGGATGGATATATATGAGTATTTTTAAAACTACCTCTGGGAACTGACAAAGTTAACAGTAGTTTATGTATCTTCAAAGCCTCAAAGCATTGTTTAATAATTATGTCTCAAGTGATCTTTAATTTTCTTCACTGAAGATGATTCATCTCACTCATCCCCTCCTAGTGCATTGTATTTAATTCCAGATAATTTCTCTGTTCTGAAAATGGTCAGTGTTGCAAAGGAAGAAACCACACAGGCTTTTTCACTGAAAAAAAATTCATTGTGTATACAAAAGCCATTAAAACATAAGCCATATTAATATATATATAATTTATAAGTTAGGCAGATGTTAGAATTTAACTATTACAGGCAAACCTTGCTCAGTCCTCTGAGGATGCATATTCCAAAGCCATTCTTAATTACAGGATCACACACCTCTTTCCAGAGGGCTCCTGGCCTACAACCAGTGCACAAAGGGAAGAACAAAACTATTTAACAAACACAAGGCTCTTAAGTTTTCCTTTATTTTTATTGTTCCAGGCACACTTTGAACAGTAAATCTGCCATATTCAAATCCTTCTCTGAAGGCAGAACACACCATGACCAAGTTAATTATTCCAGCATAGTATTCAAGCCCTCTACAAATATTAATGAATTCTTCACACCATGATAGTTAGAGGAAAGGGCATTAGTCCCTCAGCTTTAGAGGTGAACAACCAAAGTACAGCAAAATGCAGGTTCTTAACAGCTAATAAAAACCCCCACATTACCCAAGTTGCTTCCTCCAAAACCATTTGTAAAATACTAGCACGTGTCAGGGTACTTTACAGCAATACCAAACCTGAACTTTCAGGTGGTGTTCCCTGTTATGCTGCCTCTGCCACAAGCAAACTTTAACCCAGCCCCACTCTAGGCCTTGGGCTTCCCACCCAGGCCACAGCCCTGTGCCCTCTCTGCAGGCAGCCTCCCCAGCTGCTGCCCACAGCTGCCCTCACCCTGCCCCTCACTCCCCCAGGTCAGAGTCCTATGCCCCCTCTCACAGCTGCCCTCACCCTGCCCCTCACCCTGCCCCTCACTCCCCCAGCCAAGTCAGAGTCCTGTGCCCCCCTCTCACAGCTGCCCTCACC
>JAWWEV010000167.1:3649596-3669321 GCA_035583235.1 Hafferia zeledoni | reverse complement strand
CCCTCGCAGACCCCGAGGGATGGATCCCCTCCCGAGGGATGGATCCCCCCGAAACGAGCCACCCGGGTGGGTGCGAGGTGCGGCCGCGCAGCTCCGCCGGCGGCTGCGGGAGCGCCTTCCCCTCCTCCTCCTCCTCGGCGTGAGAATCAACCCTCATTAACTATTTAGTCTGAGTAATAATTCATGCCGTGTATGAATAAACAAAAAGAAGTTCTGAGGTACAATACAGAAACCTGCACCGTTCCTCGGCCTCCTGCGTGTCCTTGCTCACCTCAAGTACTTAACTGCTTTTTTGTGCCTCTGAAGTGTAAAAGGGAGGCAAAGTATTTAATGGTACCTGTGAACCTTATAAGAATCTGCTCTGAGGGGCGTTTTAAATCTGTTTTCAAATATTTTTTCCCTTCTACTTGTCCCGATCCTTGTCAAGGAACTGACCACCGCATGCCTCGGTTACGTGCAATGACTGCCCTGCAGAACACCTGATTTCAATCTGAAGGAGAGATTACTGGCCCCGCTGTCGTTCCCACCCTAGAGAACAGGAGCAGAATGAGATTGCCAGCTCATTTTGCTTTGCTATAGATCAAAAAGAGTCATTTCGTCTGTAAAGCCCGAGGATCGTCCTCTCTACTGCTTCCCCTCATGGTGGTTTGGTTCTGCACCACGCCAATTCCAGCCTTTTTAAATGTAAAATAATCAGCTGTGCATTTGGATTAAGTTAGGACGACACCATAAAAATCATGCCCATCTTAAGGGGACAGTCGCATTCACACACGTTTACATTGGCAAGAGCAAAGCGTCTGACTTGGTTGCCTAATTACTTAATTAGTAAGATCTCTGGAAACAGCTGTTGCTGGCTGCAAGCGAGGTGATGCGCTCCAGGAAACCTCTGGGGTGGCCATTCCAAAAGCACCTCAGTGATTTATCTCCACCGTAGCAAAACAGCTTTTTTTTTTTTTTTTTTTAATCAAATATGACTTCGTAGCTCCTTCCCTTTGATTTGCCCTGTTTTTAGCACCACTCTCAGCCATGAGGCGTGGGGAGAAGTGCACACATGGTTACAAGTATATGTGTGTGTACACAGATCTGCTGCATAACCATAGCAACAAGAAAAAGAGGCAATGGTATATCAGCACGTGAAGACACACCCCTCTCTGCCATCCTGATAACATCAATGTTCTGCTTAGCATTTGTGCTCTTATTTAAGAGGTTTCTTTCCGTGAAACAGGTCTTTGTATCCAATTCCTGTTAGGTTTAGATCTGTTTGTGCTTATCTGGTTGTAAAACCGGTATCCATCTCCACACCAAACTGAATCTAATTCAGCTCGGGTTTTCCATTTTCCACTTGGTGCAGAGTCTTTAGTGGATACACAATTTAAACTGGTCACAGACAGATTCTCAAACAGACCTGATTAACCTAAATCTGGGTTAAATGCTATTATAAAAAAATTATTATGGATACATACAAAAATTTGCACTATGTTAACAGCTTTAAAGCACAGGTTCAAGCACATCTTGAACAATCTTATGGATAAAGAATGTCCTACCTGTTACTGACTTGTTCTTCTGTTCACCAGAAGCATCCCAAGGCTCCTGGGTACTGCAAAAACTAACACAAGCAGCTTGGTAGGAAGTGCTCTGAAAAGAGCTGATCCCACAGATGTGGCCCTTCCTGTGGTCCAGCTCAGTGCCCAAATTATCACACATTTGGAGAGCATTAGTAGTCTTGCAAGAATTTTCAGCTGTATCTATGGGAAAAGGATAGGGAAAATGAATGGAAAACCAAAAATTCTACTCTCACAGCTAACATGATTCTTGCACCTCCTCTAATGGCAAGAAATCATCTTCCTTTATCCCCACAAAATCTGACCTTCTCATGTGCTGGAAGTACAAATAGCTGAAAAGCCTGACATTCAGGTAAGAATTAAAACTCTGGTCCTGAATATTCACAGCAATTAAAAAAGAAAAAATCTGATGGCACTTTTGCAAGAGTGAAATGTTAGTCCTGGCAAGTGAGCTTGATCTCAGCTCAGACAACATTCCTGTGAAATACTGTTCTTGCACTCTCGCTTGGTCATTGAGTGCTTCTTGATTTTGACCTAGATTACTGTGAAGTTGCTAACTGTGTGGTGTTAAACTGTGAGCCCTACCAGCCACAAAGCTGGTGACACTGATGAAGGATTTGTGAGCAGGCCCAGAGTCTCTCAGAGCAGTTGTGAGGCTGTCTGCGTGCCACAGCTCAGAGGCAATTTTGCTTCAAGTGTATGTGAATAGGAGAGGGCTTGTTTGCCAGCTGCACTGCCAGCGCTGGGGAACAGAGGTGCTTCCATCCGGGGGGGGAAACAAACGAAAAATACAAAAAAATGGAAAACAAGCCCCTCGCCACCTCATAGCTCATGGGACAGAAAGTCTCGATTCCCAAACAAGGCTCATAGCCCTTGGGAAGCCTTAGCTCCACGGGGACGCTTGGAATCCATACGAGCCAAGTTTGCTTTGCTGCCAGTAGAGGGCAAGAGTTAACAGCAGCACTTACATGTAAACACTACGGAAAAGAGTAGGTGTAAAGGAAGGATACTCTATACCACACCTATCTTACACACTGATAGGTAGTTGTAAAGGACTATATAATCAGTCCACATAGAAAGTATCCACATTGGAGTTTATGAGTACATAAAGTGTACCCAGTCATGGAGCAATGTGCTTCTTTCCTTTTTTTTTTTCTTTTTCTAATTCCCAAACACATGTTTGAAGACTGCAAAGTCTAAAGTAAACTTTACAAATGATTAATCTATTTGGTATAAGATGTGCCCTTCAATCTACACCCTGACCATAGGAATTTCAGCACCAGAAGAGTAAAACAATTTCAAACCAAGCACGTCTGTGAGCACTGTAATAGAAGTTGTGCCTTTCTTCCAGTTGTTAAGTAACATACATTGGTTTAAAACGTGGCCATGCTAAATCCATACAACCAAGTTAAAAGGGCATGGATTTTTACCTGTTCCCATGAGTTTAGAGGTTTGCTTCGGTGGTGCTTAACAGTGACAGCAAACGACAGCCTCTTCCTCCCAAAATCAATGTGTTGTATCACTGACTTGCACTGGTTGACTTTGGAGATTTGACAAATTCCATGTGCCTCAGTTTTTCCTCCTGGAAAGGGGATTAATGACACCTGTCTCTGTGGTCTCTCACAATGCTAAGATGAAATGTGCCTGCACACATAATGTGCAAAGAGTGAGTGGAGTCTCCCATCCACACATACACATCTCAGAGAAATGCAAGTTTAAAGTACCTTTTTGGAGGAGACTTGATAACCAGAATTGGTGAAACAGTCCAGCCCCATAGCTACTGAGCTGCCTTCAGCACCAGCCCTTGCCTGAACCCACTGTCATGCTCTGGGCACCATGGTAGTGTCTGGTGTTACCACTTTTGATGCCATGCTGTGATAAGCTGCTTCAGCTGCTGCATTTGGGGGAAGTTTCCTAAAGCTTGTGACTGCCAGCAGTGGAACAGGCTGGATCAGCAACATTTCCACAGCAGGCTGCTGGGAAGGGAAGCACCTGCTTACCAAACTGGTGTTGTGGCACATTGCCCTCACCACGCCACAGGAATTGCAGTGGAGCAGCGCCCTTACACTGCCCTTTCTCACTGGCTCCTCCCTAAGCCTCCCCTTTGCACTCCAGCAGACATGATGAACCTCTGTCGTTCTTAACAGTCTGGCAACCCTTGGGATGATTGAATTCATAGGGTAAGAAGGATTTAAGCAAATCCAGCTGGTCCTCTGCTAAGCAATCCGTCATTCCACAGGCTTCAGAGCACTCAATAGTTAAGAATCCAGCCATTTAAATGATCCTTGTTTCTGCAGCTGTGCAACATCCCCCTTTCCCACAAGGGCTGTTTCCAGTTGCTGCTCCATGTTTCTAACAATCAAATGGATCAATTCTGCAGATACCTTAAGGCTGTGTGTTAAGTAAGAATGATGTTTGTGGTGTGTGCTGGGTGAGGAAGAAGGTGGTGTGAAAAGAGGCATTTCATTCACCAGAAAAGTTGATGTATTTTCTGTTTTAAACACTGGACATTTATTTAGAGTCTTTAGAGCCCATACATTATTGAATAATTTTAATTTATCACATCCAAATATATTAGGCAAATATATAATACAATAAATTGCATTTGTACACATAAATACAAAATTTGAGGTAGGGCCTCAAGAATAACGATTTCTGAAATTAATAACATACAGCATTATAATATGCACTACATGAGATATATGTGATGCGTCCTTTGTAACATAATATATCTTTTCCACATACAGCTAATGTGAAAATTATAATGATCTGGTTAGGGTACAAATCTTTATCCATAGGCAGCAGTACCCCATAGAATGCCTGTAAATATATATATATATATTTATATATGACATTACGCAAGTAATTAAGATTTAACCCATCAGCGATGGGTCTGTAATAAAGTGCCATAGGACACAGGGCACAAATTCTCAGCTGGTGTAAATTGTCACAGCTCCAGACAAAGCTGTGACAATTTATACCAGCCAAGCATCCTTACAAGGTAATACTACATAATATAAAGGACAGATAAGGTGTTATAGTCAGTCGATAATTTTCCTAACAATGGAAGATAGCTATAAGGCAAATGGTTACCTGAAGATGTGTTTAGATGTCATGGGCAAATAAAATTATTGCAAGCATCAAGATCCAATCTGATTCTCACATTATGTTAAAACCCATCAGGAAAACCTTCTCCTTTTTGGCAATAGGCTGCCTGAGGGTGACAAAGGCAGAAACCCCAATACCCCTCCCCTGCCCCCTCAAGTCAGCAACCTGAGTCACTCAGGAACGTCAAGCTCTGACCATTTTACAGGTACCTTTTGTGCACACCATTTAACTACAAAGCAAGAAACAAGTGTCTCTTACAACAGTGTCACAGCAGAACAGAGAAGCTCTCTGGGATGCCACTTGTCAAAAGCTCTGCTGCCTGCAACCCACAGTCCCTACACGTTCTGTCCTTGATTGCAAGAAGTGGAGCTGCAGAATAAGAAACCAACAGGAAACCAATGACTGCCACACATAAGCAATTGCTTTAACACAGGCAACAAGAAATCATATTATCCATACAGCTGCACAAAATCCCCAGACCCAAGGTATTTAAAATCAATCAGGTGTTGGAATCTGATGGTGAGAGACAGTCACAGAAGCAATGATCTTCAGTGCAGAGGCACATCTAATGTGGGCAGTGGAGCAGAACCTAATCAAAAGACTGCTTTGACTCAATTGAAACATCCTATAAAGACAATCCAAGTCTTTCTCAATTAAAGGTCATTTTGTTAAACCCTTCTTTTGGAAACAAAGTGCTGCCTTGTCTAGTTGAAACACAGGTTTTGAACATTGCATATTAAAAACACTAGGAAGACCCCAAAAAACTTGAAGATGGCAAGCATTTGCATTAGGCATAATCTTTAATGCATACAATAATGCATCTCAGCTCATCCAGAAACTCAGTTTCATTTCAGAGAAAAAAATATGCATCATAATTCCACCAAATTTAAACATTTTTTACTCACAAGATAGATAGATCTGCAAGTACATACATCACATTGTTACTAATATGGCTTTTTCCCCTCCTTTTTTTAAATATCTTTATTGGTATGTTATTAGTTACTAAATTTATTTTTAGAAAATTATCAAAGTACATGCACACTTTTCCTAGAATATGGTAAATGAAGTGCATTTCCAAACTTTAAGATTACTTTTCATTTAAAGAAGACACTGCTGGTTAATTTAATCACAACTTTCAGATTTGGCCAGTAAAATACTTCTTAAAAAGTCTAATGTGACAAAAACTCCCTGCTTTTGACAGACAGTGAAAATTTCACATCTTCTCTGATTTTTGTATGCATTTCTCCCCCTTCTCCAAAGGTTTTTGCAAGCCTAGAAATGGGATCAAAGCTGATGACAAAGATCAGCCAGAAAAAAAATCACTCTCATCTGTTTATGGAGTTTCAAAGTGAAGCCTAATCCTGTGCTAATGACTTACCAGGCACAGGAACAACATCTAAATTAAAAGCAAGCAGAATAATTACATAAATCATGGAAAGCAATTCAATTGCAATTTCATATTCATTCTGGTTTGGTAATCCAAGCCAAAAGATATCATACCCCAGCAGTATTCCTTCAAATGATAACTCTTTCATAATTCAGGTAGACAGTAATTGACATCCTTACACTGAGGCAATTTTATTGCAATTAGTGAATCCCAGTTCCAATGCATGTCTTGAGACAAGCTACTAAGTGAAAGGATTCAGTGCTCTTAAACTATCTGAGCATGTTTTCTTCTTTGAAAACAGGACCACACCTATGTTTGTTGTTGGTTTTTAATCACAGTAGTAGCGAAGATCAGCTGGCTTGGACTCCAGAAATCAAACCAAGATGTTAAGGAATATTGGTCAAGAGAGGCCCAAAGCGATTTATCCTGACAAAACTACTTAATTCCTACTAGAGGTACTGACTTAGAATCACAGAACCATTAGTTTCCTTCCTGAACCCAGGGAAGGTCCCCCAGCCCCACTCAGACGTGGGGGCCAAATTTGCAGCTCATCTTTATGGACCTTCATGAGACCAAACAGAGCATGGCTCCTCAAACCTGCCTCTGTCAGGAAGATAAAAGCCAGAGGAAGGACAAGTCCTTTAGTAAAACTGAAACAAGGGGCAGAGCTTTAAGGCAGAGGAGCTCACAGGGGGTCCTGCCTGGCTGCTGTGCCAGACAGGGACCAACAGGAGCCTGTGGAGTGGAGATTCAGGGGTCAGCACAAAACGTTGCAGAGTCTGCCCTCCTTTCCCTGGGTGACCGCCCCTGGCAGTGCTTCCCTTGCTCTGCATGAGGATTAAAGGTCTCCAGCAGTGCCCAGAACTGGCAACACTAATTGCCCCGTGAAAGAGGAAGTTCAGCAAAATGATTAATATATTTAATATACATATATATATACACACACACACACAGAGAAAAGAAGTTAACAACTTGTGAAAGTGTTACATTAAGGTTTAGTTCTTTGTTTCCTTCAAGGAGATGAAACAACACACCTACTGATCTACGGACACACATGAGCTGAGGAGTTACCTGAGACCCTGGAATATGGAGACAGACAGACAAAAGAACGGGATAGAAACAGTCCCCTGAAAGGAAAGAACATTTACAGGCTACTACAGCAGTGCCTGGGGAGGGAAAAAGGGCTAAACTACTCTAAGCTCATTATCTCTACACTGATTGATAAGATATTTATAGGGACATAAAACATCACTAGCACACACTACATGAACACTGATCACTGTTAAAAAATATCATATATGTATGTATAGGATATACAAGATAATAAAGATTGTTATTTTGCCAATTATTGAAGATATATTTTCCTCCCTCATTCTAGTGCATTTACAATAAGTTGGGCTAATTTTCTATTTAGGTAAATAAATGTACTCTTAAAAAGCTCTATTTTTTACTCTGCCCAATAGGTAACAAAACTATTTAAATCTAGTATTCATATCACTGCTTATATCTGATTTCTAAAATATAATGATTTAGAATGTCCTACTGCTATGCAGTGTTATTATGGCCATCTACTAGATTGTCCTCTCACCCCAACCCTTGCATTTTGTATATCTGAGGTTGCCACCATGTGGATGACTGCACTGGTTAATTATTGTGGAGTTTGGGGTTTTTTAATTTAATGAAAATACTTTAATGAAGAGAAAAAAACACACTGTGCACATTTCAGAGAGAACAGTGCTTTGAAGAATTTATGTGCTATATATATAATATATAGACAGTTGGGGTGCTGCTATTTCCCCATTGGCTGAAAGAGAAGAATACATCATCTAAAGGTTATAGGTTGTATAAAGGTGTGTATAGGCAAAGGAACGGGGATCACAAAGTGGAACAGCACATCTAACTTCTAATAACTGTTTTCAGGTGGTAGCTGGACTACACTTACCACTGTAAGAATACAAAGTTAGGCACAAATTATATGATGGCTTCTTGAGGAGATACTGTAAACAAAAGCAGAGAAACAAGGAAAATTATGGTCAGAGTATCGGGTGAAGTGAGGAAAACCACAGCAGCACTTTGTGTGGAGCAAGTTTTCAGACACATTGTATAACTGAGGCATTGCTAATTGAGCCGAGAGATGTCAAATTATCATGACAGTACTTTAAACGGTGATGCCCATACACCTCATTCTGGCACCTTTTCCAACCACTTCTAGACTCACAGTTTAGGCTCGGTCTCAACTGATTAGTTTTTAAAATTTTGTTCTTATTTTTCTACTTGCTCAAATGGATTATCGTGTTTCTGTCCTGACCCCGTACGTTACTCCCTGGTGTGCTGTTTAAACAGCTTCCATTTGTTTACACAACAAAACAATCCCTCAAAGCAGTAAAGAAGTGAGCAGGCAGGATGGGTCAAGGTGTGCTGCCAGGCTGGGGAAAGCAGCCCCACTTGGTACAGGAGCCTTGTGCTGGATTCACAGCAGGACTACAGCACATCCCCTCCCTTGCTCACTTCCAGCCCTTTTGAGTATTTGTATTTAGACTCCCTCTGAATACACTGGCAGCAAAATCCCAGTCCCATCAGAGCCACCTGTTACGAGGATGCTTGTGGGAAATGGGTCAAACCCTCTGCCTTATTTCTTTTAAAGATTTTTCAATTCCATTTTGTTTATTTCTACATCACCTGGAACATCACCTGTTGCACTCTGTGCTTGTGCTGTTTCACTGGGTACAGAACATGTCCTGGGCATCACCCACACCTGGAAGTGGTCTAGCTAGGTCTTCCCTATGGCATGCAACAGTAAGTCCTACTTTTCCTAAGCAACCACTTTCAGGCACTGTGGAAAAGAAAAGAAACAGTGGGGAAACAAAATGAAAAAAAAAAAAGATATCAGAAAAGGTTGGCAATGTCATTGCCACCCTTCAGTAACAATTATTAGCACTGGGTGCCCAGCTCCATGTCCTTCACTGGCAGTTTAAGGCCCAGGGAGGAGGTTCCCAGCGGGTCAATCATGTTCCTGTAGCGTTCCCCGCGGTGCTTGGCCAGGAAGGGCCCCCAGTCAGGTTGTGGAGAGCACACCAGCTTCAGTCTCTGCCAGGGAGGGGACAGAAAAGAGAGGCTCAGTGGACCTTCTGGAGTAGAATTACAATGCAGAAGAAATGAGGATAGGCTCATTTAAGATTATTGATGATGGCCCTGCAATGCTCCACTGCTCAGCGTTTGTTTTGCACAAAGTTTTCAAGATTAATAGAGGATAAGGTGCCCAGATTTTAATTATCCCCCACAGCAGATGAGGGGAGCTCAGAACCACTGCTAGAGATTGCAAGGCTCTCTTTACTGAAGGACGTGTGCACAATTACTTAGCCCAATGTTCTAAGCACTGGGAACTGCATTAAAATAACTGGATTTCTGTTTAACATATTTCCCAAAATTATGCAAATGATCAAAAGGTAATACATCACTATGAATGAACAAAAATTTTAATTTTGAGATAACAAAATATTTCATTTCTATCTTCAGGAAAAAAGAAAGAAGAGAATGTTAATGTGGCAAACAACAAAAATTTTCTAGTCTTTCCACTGATTTCCTTATTGAATATACAATTGGATCCGTGCATTCAGAGATAAAAGGGAAGAAAGCATATTTCTGATGACTTAAGAGGGAACAATTATATGTTTATTACCTAATAAAGAGGATCAGGCCTCTCTATCAGTTATTTTAATCTCTGCTTAATTACCAGTTTGCAACTCTTACCTCCCAAATCAACCATAATAATTTTATGCAACAGACTCAGTATTGAGGAAACACCAGGTTGCAACTAAAATAGTTTCAGCAAAAGCCTCTTCAAAATAGCTCCAGCTCTTGTGTGTATCTTTTGGTGCACAACTGGAGGGACAGTCAGGAAAGCACCCTATTTTTGTGGCAATTTATATGCCAGTTCTGTGTGTGTGTGTGTTTGAAGTTTTGAAGCAGGACAATTTGTCTCAGTGAGAGAAGCTGATGAGACAGTGAACAAGTAAATCTAATTCCACATTAGCTCATTTGCAGAGGGAGCAGTTGTCTCCTGACCCAGCACTCCAATGTGCTGATGGCCCTTCACACAAGTGGCCTCCTTGCCCACTGCCCACTATGTGCCTGGACTCTGAGGTGTCCCAGCGCTATGATATTCCTCTCCTTTGGAATTCCTTTGCTCTATGGGAAGGAGAGATACTCGGCCTTTTTCCCCTTAGGCATGTGCAGTGTGGCATATTGAGAGACCAAAAGGATTGTGCTGGGTTAGTACATTTTCTCTCCTTTTCATTTTTGCAGCATAAAACGGCCCCGGTGGGTTTTGCACTAAAGCTGAACTGCAAAAGCGGCCACGGAGAGGGGAGAGTGTCTGTTCCTGCTCCTGAGGAGGGAGTGGCATGAGCAGCAGGCAGTGTGGAGAGGGCAGGACTGAGAAAGCCTCCAACACCTAAAATAACAGCACTGAGCTTCCTCAAAAGGCACGGTGAGGGCAATGAGGGCATGAAATGCTGGCATGAGGAAGACATGGCTATACCACACCCTGCAAGGAGCCAGCAGGAAGGGGATGGCAGGCAGGGACAGGGCACAGGGATGGGAAGCAGAAGGTGGCCACCACATCTCTGGAGCAGTGGGGGGAGCTCTCAGGATTCTGATTTGCAAAATAAACACAAGCAGGATAGAAATAAAGTGCCAACTGGAATTATTTTAAGCCCAGGTGCCAGAAGGGATCAGCCTATTCAAGGAAAACCAGGAGATGAAGGAGGGTGAAAGCGAAGATTGCCAGCTACGTTTTATGTTGAGTGGCTTGAGATGTAGAGCAGGAGATCTTTTCATGCATCTTATTCCTGAACTTCAGCAAGCGGCACAATCTCCTGAAGATTCCCAGATGACTCCAGAACCCAACCATCCCACACTTTGGAAACAGGCAACTCCTGCCTGACATCTCCTGGTGCTGCTTGCCAGGCTCCCTGCAGCACAATGCACACCAGCAGTTGGTGCTTCTTTTTGCTTTGCAAAAAGGCCAACAAAGCTGGAACAACTTTCTCCCAGTAAAGCCATAACAGGACTTAGGAAATTTCTAACTCCTACTAGATCTCAAAAACCAAATCACTTCACAATTCAGGAGCATTTTGTTGAGGAATGAGGAGTAGAAAGTCTACACTTCAAATCAACCTTTGCAACACTACAATTAGCTTACAATTGGGCTATTAGACATTCAGTAGCAAACAAATGCATGTAAAATAAAAGAGTCTCCTGTTGTAGGTACAGAAAAATCAAAGGTGAGCGATTCAGATCTATATAAGACCCTGTGAGACTGAAAGCAGCTGAGAATAAACAAGGCCACAGCTGCTGTGGACCGTTGGAGGAGAAATCACTCCTTGGGAGTTCTTAGCAACTCCACGGAGGTTTCTCCTGAGAACTCCTCAGGTTTCTCACAGGACAATGGAGATGTAACTGAAAACAGTTAGGATGAGTTCATATAAACATTGGACTTGTGAGATACGGATTTTAACCAATTAAAAGTTGTGGCCTGATGTTGTGTGGTTCAATTTAGCCAATAGAATGTAACCCTTATAAACTGTGTGCTGTGTGTAATAAATGTCTTCACCATAAACCTCACAGGCTTGTGGGGTGAAGTCCTTTCCTCTGCGTTATTTATTGTTTACTTTATCCTGTGAGCATATTTTGAAGAGCAAACAGCCAGAGGAGTTACCTCAATGAATTTGCCTGGGGCGAGGTGCATCTTGATGACGAACATGACGGGGATCCAGATGACGGAGCAGGCCAGCATCAGCCAGCCCAGCACCATGGACCAGCCCGGGTAGTGGTAGGCTCCGTACGTCATGGGCTCCCACTGGTAAAAGCTGAAGCAAAGGATGAACTGGAAACAAGAGAGGAACACAAAGATGTTTGAATAAGCAGAACAGGCCTGCTGTGCAACACGTGGTGGGTATCCACACAGAGCTGCAATATATGGGATACAGGTGAAGGCACACACACCTAAGGCAGGGCACTGCCACAGGCTGGAATAAGTCAGAGCCTGAATCTAATGAGTTTCGAGGAAATCTTGCAAAATCCCACAAAAATCACTGTATTTGTGGCAGAAGAATTGAAATGAGAATCTTCTCCCCAGAGTAACATGCTTTATTACATGGTCTATTGGCAGTTTTACCTAATGTGATTATGCTAAGTTACCCCATTTCACTTACTGTATGAACAGCAATACATTTGCTTACATTTGTGCATAATTCAGGAACTTTTGGGAAATGCCTGTGCTTGCAATAATTGCACACAGAAGATTTAGAGAAGTATAACTAGGTGAAAGCACATATAAAAATGATCAGTTTTATTTCCAGAGATGTGGAGTCTAATGAAAGTCTAATATTAGGCTATTCAAATGTATCAAATATTAGCTTTACAGAGGCAATAATAGAAAAGAATTTATTGCTTGGTTTTGCTTTGTCTGTTTCCATTGCATAAAAATTGAATTATGACTGATCAGTGTCAATTTATTTCTCACTGTAAGTTCACTACATTTTGCATTTGGAGGGAACAACAACACAACATGCAAGTTTGGAAAATAAACACGGTCAGCTCCAATTTGTTTTCCTTAAGAAACAACATAATTCTCTATTCCCTGGGTGTGATTACTGGATATAGCCACGAGCACAAGTCTGATCAGTAAAGGAGCTGAGCAATTTGCAGAAAAGCCTTACAATTCCATCCAGAAGTGTGAAACAAGGTCTAAGGCAGCACCTTGGAATGAATCATTGGAACAAAAAAAGAACTACAAAACACAATGTGCACATGTTCATTTTTAACACAATCCTGAAGAGAAAAATACCCACATTGATGTCATACTAATCCTACAGATTAAACTGGACTATGTCTTCAAAGTTTGAAAAAGTGATTTGCAAATGATAGCTGTATATTGTCACAATCAAACAGCTGCCAGCAGTTAGTTAAGATAGATCTACCTGGTTTTCATGTGCACCAATAATGTAGCTCAGAGAAGACAATTGGTAAAGAAAATCTGTTTGAGAAAAGTAGATTGTTATGCCCATTGGAGAAATTACTCTCACTGTAGAAAATCTCATTTTCTCACAACTCAGGGTTTTGCTGAGCTCACCACAACTCACTGGTCCCTTCACATTGTATTCCTGTCTGCGAAAACTAAACCTTCCTCAGCTTTCAGGGGGAAAAAAGTCCTCATTCCTGGATTAACAACACTGAAAAAAAGCTACTAACTTTATCCAGAGCCTTTCCCCTCCTCCCAGAAATAAAAAGATATACCAATGTTCATGATGCACTAAAGAACACCAGACACAGGAAATTCCCAGCACATAAAGGGAATTGTAACTTCTCTGGAAGAAGAGATTGCAAAGGACCAGAGAATCATTGCCTTGCTTGTTCACCCACCAACTGACCTCCTACTGTTTCAAAAGGTGTGTCTTCAGAAATTCCAGAAACTTTTCTTATCTTCCACCTAAATGCCAGTAAATACTCACCCAGAGCAGCCGTGGCTGCCCCATCCCTGGAAGAGTCCAAGGCCAGCTTGGATGGGGCTTGGAGGAGCCTGTTCTGGTGGGAGGTGTCCCTGCCCATGGCAGGGGGTTTCAGACTGGGTGGCCTTTAAGGTCCCTTCCAGCCCAAACTCTTCTGCAGGTGTTTGACTTGTAGGAACCATTCAGCACTGCAGTGAAATGCCGGGTTTTTAACCCCTCCCCAGGTAGTGGTGTCTTGCTGCACCTGTGCCCCAGGCTGAGGGCTCCAGGTGGAAGCACGTGCTCTCAGCCAGGAAACAGTGAAAACAAAACGTTCTGTTGCTGCCTGCAGATTTACCGAGCTCAGAGCTTTGGAAATGTCCGGAATAATTATTCCCTTTTTGTGCCAAAACCAAAAACAACAACAAAGGCGTGCCTATAAAGATTGCATCTGCTCTTAGGTTAAGGTGTGAAGGAAACACTGTTAGAAATGTAGATACAGTTACAGAGTTGGACTCCTGGACTCGGAAAAAACAAGCGTGGCAATGGCGACAATGAGAATGTGATATCCTCGTGAATTAAACGGAGACTGAAATGGGAAGTCGGTAACCAGGAAATTAGAAGGGACAGGTGTTGAGGCGAGAATGAAAACTAAGGAAAAAGGAGAGTAACACAGTTTAGGAGCTGCCCTCTTTGTGGCCCGGGGTGTCAGAGCCGTTCCCGCAGCGCCACCTGCGGGTACCGGCAGGGCTTGGGAACCACACACCCTTTGTCCTTTCGCTTTCTTTTTGTTTTTTCTTCCCACCCACCTTTTTTTTTTTTTTTTTTTCCCCATTTCCCTCCTCTTTCTCTCTTTCCTCCCATTTTCCAATTCCCCCCATTTTTCTTCCTCTTTCCCCCTTCTTTCCTTTTTCCTAATTTCTCTGATTTTTCTTCCACTTTTCCCTTCTTTTTTCCTCTTTCCCTCTTCTCTCCTTTTTAGTAATTCCCCTCCCTTTTCCCCCTCTTTTCTCCTTCCCCCTTTTTACTCATTTTCCCCTTTTTTCTTACTCCTTTCCCCCCTTTTTCATCATTTTTATCTCTTTTTTCTTCCTCTTTTTCTCATCTTTCTTCATTCCCCTCCTCTCTTCCTCCCCTTTTCCCACCTTCTTTCTCCCCTTTTCCCATCTTCTTTCTCCCCTTTTCCCACCTGCTTTCTCCCCCTTTCCCCTTCATTTCTCCCTTTTCCTTCCCAGTTTTCCCACCTTCCCCTCCCGCCCTCCCCTTCTGCCACTTTATTCCTTTTCTTCATTTCTTTTCTCTTTTCCCTTAGAAAAACTGAATATATTTATATTCCTTATCAAGAACACAACTATTTCCACCTTGGCAAAAACACCTCCACCTTTACAGCTAAAACTCCATCACTCAAATTCCCACCGCAGCCTTTCCAAACCCTCCCTCTTAGCTTAGTTTATGGCTCACTCAAGTGGTTTTTCCCTGGCCCAACCTGCGAGATATATATATATACATATATAGATATATATTTGTATATATATATATACACACATATATATATATTTGTGTATATATATATATGTATATATACACACACACACACATTATATCTATCTATCTATCACACACATATATACACAATACATATTTAAATACATATATATCACACACACACACATTTATACAGAATACATATTTCCACACATATATATATCACACACACACATATATACACAATATTTCATAGTGCTGCCATGCCATGGTGTGTCCCAGGACCCCTTTGCACAGACAGGGAAACACCCTCTCCTCCAAAAACACCATTAGTTACACTCTGTTTCTACTACACACACATGTAAGAACTTGTGTTTAAGTATCTGCATCTAATTACAACCACCTAGACACATCAGGAATGATGCACAAACAACAACAAACTGTGGAGAAGACAATACTTTTTGGGTTTTTTTCCTTACTGTTAAAATAGTCGGGGTCACAAATGCCCAGCAGACTCTCCAGAATTTACTTGGCTGGAATCCAATCATCATTTCTATATCTTCACAAAATCTTTGCAATCCTGCAAACAGCAAATGTAAAAGCAATTAGGTGTGAAAGGAACCAGCTGCAATTGGCAACAGAGATCTGGTGCTCTCCCTGGTGTCTAATTACAAAAACCAACCTCGACTTGTTGGTTGAAAACCTCCACGGAGGATGTAACTGTGCAGTGAAAAATGGGACTGATGTGGTGGGAGCAATTCCAATAAAATATTTACTTCTAAAAGATTAAACCAAAATGGAGCTTTTCCATAGAGATCTGGTGTTTGGAATGTTTTGGGTTAAAGCATTAATAGTATGTGCTGGGTAACTGCAATTCTTTGTATGATTATTTGTACCCTTGTTTTATTTCCCTGTGAAGATGAGCACTATTAATATCTGTGCACTGACCCAGCACAGGCAATATCTGAGCTCTGCACCTGCTGCATAACTGGATTACAACTGTATCCCTTAGCACTGAAACTGATCTTTTCCAGCCCATACACAGGTGATACTTAATCAGAGAGCACCTGTGGATATTTTAAATTATGTCCCATGTTGTTTGAACAAACAGATTAACTGATGTGTTGGTCTTCAGATTATTGTATGGTTTGCATCTATAAGTCACTTGAGTTAATTAAACATGCAAGATTGGACAATGGTGTTTCAGCCACCTCTGCAGCTCCTTCCTGGCCATGCCACGTGGCTGGGAAAGCTGTGCTGGCCAGGAGCTGCAATTCCCCACTAGTTATTAGTAATTCAGCTGTTCATAATTTATCCAGAAGTAATAAAAACAAAGCTCAAATTCATACCAGCTTTTCTAGTTACAGTAAGAAGGCAGAGATTTGGGGTCCAAGTCTGAGCTCATCTGTCGCACAAACATTTACAATTTGGGCCAATATTATCTAAATTTTACTATTCTGCAGCATTTTGTCTGACTTGCATGACGTGGGGACAGAAAAGGCATTGACTAAGGGAAGAAATGCTTGGAACAAAACGAACAAACTACTTTATGTTCTTATCACCCTTAGAGTCAGACACTGCAGCCTCTGGGTATAAAGAAGGGATAATCCTCAGGCTTGATCTACCTAATTTGGAAGCCCTTCTGTTGAGATCAAGGAGAAATAAATCTATCCACCTGACTATTCCAGGAACTAAGAAGTTTAAAAACCAGCAATAGTTCATTTTCAGCATCTTCTGATGCAGCTTGAAGGCAGCAACGGGGCTGGGTGGGGTTTGGGCAGCCCTGAGGGACAGCTCAGGGGGTGAGCACAGCCAGGCAGCTCAGACAGACAGCATGGCAGAGAAAAGCTAAAGAAGCGTGGTATGATAAAAGAAAGAGAAGAAAAATCCAGATATCAAACAGTAAGATGATATTGCAAGAAGTGATTTTAGGGAAGAGAGAGAAAATACAACCTGGGGTGGATGTAAACTTTAATAACTAAGCCAAGGTGACCCAGATGTCATATTTTGTTTCTGTAACTGTAATTTCTCTCCCTCTTTCTTTTCTACTGACTACAAAAAGTGTTCTTCAGGAAGCCTCTTCTCTGTAAAATATTTGTCATCTTTATGATCCCTGGGACCACTGTACTTCAGCACCAGTCTGAGTCATCGTGTCCTCCTCTATTTTGTAACAGAAGTTTGTATGTCTGGACCAAATGTAACCTCCAAGGTCATTGTGTGCTGGACCTGAAAGGGTATTTTTGCTGTCCCTGAGTGAATTGCCCCTGGGTTTTATCTACCTGTGCACCCCCAACAGTGAGCTGTGAGGGAGCTGCTCCCACAGCAGCCACCAATGTGCTGTGCTGAGCACAAAACTGGGTTTAACTCACTGCAAGAGCAGCCTGATGGGTCTGTGCACAAAGTTTAAACCTCAGATAAACTCTCTACCTCAGCCACACTTGCTGATGCAAAGGAGGGGCACCTCACTGGGGAGTTGCCAGGGGCTTCTGCCTCCAAATCTGTGCAGGCTTCATGTAAATCTGCATGGATTTGCTGGAAACTCCAATTAAAAAAATCAGTTCCTTCTTGAAATCATCAGTAAATTTTCACAGTTTAATCATCAGTAGATATTCAGAGTTTAAGGCACTTTTAAACATTAGCAGTTCAGGAGTCAAATGCATGCAAAGAGGTAGAAGGATTACAGTATTTATCTCTTTCCAGTGACAGTTCCACAGAAAAATGCAAAGGATGTTTTAGTTAACAAAACACTTATTATTTTTTTAAAATCCTAGTAAATCTGGTCCCCTCCCAGATCAGTCAGACCTCCTGAATAACTCCAGGGAATAAACAATACATGATATTCCATATCAGATTTTCCCCTCTCTAAAGCAGAATGATGTGTTTACAAGTGCTGCAGATATAAAATCCATTAAAAAAGGACAGTCAGATAATTCCTTCACTATTCTGCTACAGGTAAAATGTCCACAATTACTAATGATTTCTACAAACACACTGCAAGCAGGTACCACTCACTGTGACAGCAAACCTTCCAAAAAAGCAGACTGTCAAAAAACAGATCTAGAAGGAGCACAAAGTTGCAGTCATACATTTTCCTGTTTTGACAGTTTTTCACTCAAACACAAGGATTTTTATCTTTAGCCTCACATTACAAAATGCAACAGTGGGAATTATGCTGGTGATTAAATTAACACCCCCAGCTCTAAGCTGCTCTTTACCAACCATGCAGTGTAATCTAAACAACTGGAGAATAAACATCTCCATCAGCATGGGAAATGAAAAGCTGCACTTGATTGGGTTGTGGAGCACTGACTCTACTGAAAAATAAGTGATTACAAGGAAATAACCAAGTGTGTCCCTTTTTAAATTAAAAATCTCAACAAGCTCAGCAAGCAGAACATGTAACAAGAACTAAAGACAAATTTATTTCATCATAAAAGCGGCTGCCACTATTGTGCCAAGCTGCCTGCCATGAGGAGTACAAGTACACAGAGAAAGGTGTCAGTGGAGTGTAAAACAGCAGTTGGCAGAGCTTGAAAATATATTATGCCAATTTTAAGCACTGCTTGAAGGAATCTAACCAGAGCAGCAGCTTTGCTCCTATTTACAACACACAAATCAGGAAAGTACAAGGTGTACTCCTGTGAACAGGCCTTAAAAAGCAGCTCTAACACAGTGGAAGGAGCTCTGGTACATTAGTCAAGCAGGTAATGATTGTAAAGCAAATCTTTCCTTTTTCATTGAAAAGATTGGAAGCTCCTTAGTCTAGCAAAAGGTTCATTCCAGGGAGAAATCTTTGAAATAATTTGTAGCAAAGGCTTTACCAGCATCTGTTGATGAGCAATCAGTTGGTACTGAAAGCAGGGAAAGAATGATTTGTAACGTGGCAGATCTTTTCCACATCTGATTACAATAAAGTAACATCTAAGAAAAAACTTCTCCTCTATTCAAGTCCTTCCTTTGCAGTGCCAGAACTACTTCTACATTACTTTGTGTTTTTCATGAAGTTTGAAATTTTAAGGGGTACTGAATTTGCAGGGCAGAGCAGACAGGAGCCAGAGCAGTTTGCAGCTTCCAAGGCTGATAAAATGTGACTGCAGGAAGGCAGGTTTGCTCCTGCCACACAGCGTTCAGAGGAGGAACGGAGCCACGACCTGCCCCCTGCTCACTTTCATCCTTATTTAAAAACATACACAACAAAGAAATGGAACAGAATTTGGTAGTTCTTAAACTACCGAAAGTATTCTAAGCACAGAGTTTTTATCTTGCACACTGATGGCAGTGGCTTTAAAGGGGGCAATCTTTGGCACAGCCCAGGTGATGCTGTCGATGCTGATGGCCAGAAAGAGTGAAAACATCTGGTACAGCTTTGTTCAGGCATCAGTTCAGCAAACTGAACAGGGGAAGAAAGGCAAAAAAATCCCCACCAAACCCTTACACCCTTCTTGATCATCCCCACTTACCATCTCTTACAGAATTGTATGGATTTTAGAGAAGCTGGGTTTGATTTCACTTCTAAACCAACTCTAATCAAATTAATTACATTCCGGGGCATTAAAAACCGCAAGCATTTTGATTAACTAAAACATGATTGGTCAAAATCAACTTTTCTTTTGATATTTTGAGTTTTTCCACCATGTTCTGTAACATTTCTTCACTAGGTTATATCTGACTTGGCTTCCAACCATTCAGGCCT
>JAWWEV010000167.1:3617061-3634330 GCA_035583235.1 Hafferia zeledoni | reverse complement strand
GGGGCGGGGGGCGGCGGGGCCCGGCAGCTGCAAAGCACCGGCTGACTCCGGCACAGGCATGGGGGGACCCCCGCAACCACCACAGGGATGGGGGTACCCCCGCCACCGGCACAGCTATGGGGGTACCCCCGCAACCACCACAGGGATGGGGGTACCCCCGCCACCGGCACAGGGATAGGGGGGTACCCCCGCAACCGGCACAGGGATAGGGGGGTACCCCCGCCCGGAGGGGCTTCCCCCGCAAAGCCCGCGTGAGTTGCGCGCTCGGGTGCGCGGCCCCCGCGGAGCGGCCGTGGCATGCGGCTGAAGCCATGCGAGGGAGGGAGTGCAGGTCATGCTCCCCAGCGCCGGGCCGGCTCCTGCTCCGCTCACCTTGCAAGGCCGGGATGGCTTTCCAGACCGACACGGGGCCCTGACTAGCAAACTGCCCCAGGGAGACTTCCAGGAAGAAAATGGGGATCCCAGCTAGAGCCAACATCATCAAATAGGGAATGAGAAACGCACCTTGGGGGTCAGGAGGGGAGAGAAGAGAGAGCAACCTGAATCACCCCGTGAGACTGGGGACAAATTAGTCAAGACATGCAGCTGTTAAAATTTTTCTAGTTGTTCTCGATTCCCGGTGCCGCCAGCCTCGACGGGGCGGGAGAGAGGTGGGGAGAGGCGGACAACGGCTTTCTACTTTTCCAGCATTTGCTCAAGACAATATTACTGTTAAAGGAGTATTTTAACACCTCCCACCTCTAAGTTCTTATGTGCAAAACAAAAGAAAAAAAATTACAAAAAAAGAGAATGTTTAAAACCGCTTCTTCCCTCACAGAAACGGCTCTTTCAGGCTCTCCACAACTGCTTTCGATGGTCACAGCAGCAATTCCCTGCTGATAGCGCTTTCCTAGAGGGAAGGGATTTACAGCTTGCAGGGGTTACCTAATCCGGCAACGCTCACCGGTTCTCCTTTAAATAAGAGCCTTTGGTAGGAGTATCCCTGCAAAGACATTTTCTTTCTCATGCAAGCTGTTAACGGCACAACTCCTCTTACAACTTCTCCTCTATTCTGTTGAGCAACATTGCCTCTATTTCAAACGATTATTTTTCACTCGGGTCACTGAGAGATTTAAAACCATCCGCCCCAAACTTCACGAAATAACAAAATGTCTCGACTTGGGATCAAACTTCCTCTCGTGACTATCCCGACTCTAAAGTCCTTTGTACAGACCTTTCCTCCCTCCTCTTCCCCCAACCCACCGATTGCGGATTCAGACCCGATCGTGTATAAACGAGGCGAGGGGGCGCCCGGAGTCCTCCCTCAGCGATCAACCCGCCTCTTCGTTTTCCTCCCTCTCCGCCCAGCACCAATTTCAGGTGTTTTTAAGGAAAGCACTACCTTTTAACGAAATCTCGTTGGAACAGGCGACAATCAGAAACAAACAAACAAAAAACAAACAACCCAAAACCAGGCAGACGTTTCACCGAGTCTCTGACTGTGTGAGGGGGCCCCGCACTCTGCTCAGCGCGGGGCTGGCTGCTCGGCAAGAGGAGCCACCGGCCCCCTCTTCCCTCCTTTTTCTCCCCGCCAAAAAGGCAGGGACTGGCTCAGACCCGTACGGTACTGCAGGTAGAGAGACAGGAAAAAGCCATCATACCTCCCCCATTCTTAAAGGCCAGGTACGGGAACCTCCAGACATTGCCCAGCCCCACTGCATAACCCACCATGGAGAGGATGAAATCCAGCTTGCTGGACCAGTTCCCTCGGGCTTTATTTTCATCCCCCACATCGTCTTCCTAAAAGAGGAGAAAGGATTGGGGGAGAGAGAAAGGGAAGAAAAAAAAAAAAGAATTAAAAGAAAAAAAAAGAGAGAGAGAGAGAGATGGGAAAGCAGCTACTTTTGCAGACAAGCGCCGCGGTGCTGCGACTGCCGAGCTCGCCGGAGGGACACCCAGCGAGCAGCGGTGGGACCGGGGGAACTCTCCTGAGAGGCCTCCCCTGCAGACCCCGCCAGGCCTCTCTTCTCTCAAAAAAAACAAAAACAAAAACCAAAAAAACCCCAACAAAACAACACCAAAACAAACAAAAACCCCAAACAAACAAACAAACAAAAACCTACACGAAAGGTGTTTTTAAACCATGGCCTTCCACAGAGGGCTCGGGGGAAGAGCGAGTGCGGGTCGCCTGGCTCCTAATTCCCCGTTAGTCCCATCGCCCCCTCTGGGCATTAAAGCCCTCAATGCCCTCGGAGGGGTAAGGACCGACCGCCGGTTCCCTGCACAGGTTGGAGGGGCCCAGCACACACAGACGAGCTAAAAACCTGGTTTTGCAGAACGAACAGCCCCTTACACCCCTCTTTCAGGGCAAAGGCAGATACACGGGAGGACAGGGAGAGCATCGCAGGGCAGCACCTTCCCGGCCGCGCAGCCCAGCGGGGGTACCCCCCTCCCGGGGCCTGCGGCCCTTCCATCTCCTACGGGATTGGGGTGATTTATTTAACCCTGGTTTTGGTTACAAGGTCCCAGGGACGCAGCCCCCGGGGCTTTGGGCAGCCGAACCCGAGGAGGGGAAGGGCAAGGCGCCCGTCCAGTCTGGCCCCGGGGAAAGGATCAGACGTCCTGCAGAGAGGCGTGAGGGTCCGACCCGGGGTACACCGACAGGCACGGCTCAGGAACGGATTGGAACTACCCAGGATGGTCGTCTGTACCCGTATTACATTGTTAGCATAAGCCAGCTCAACAGCACAGGATCTAAGATCCTGTCTCCCCTTCCCTCCTCCCCGCGGCACAGCCCCAGCCCCGACTGATCGGGACCTGATTTTAGAACTTCAGCCCAAATCGGTCCTGAGCGACAAAGAATTCCCACGGACTGAATGCGGTGGGGAAGAAACTCGGTGAGGAAACAACTCACCCCCTCCACTCTGCCAGGAAGAACAGAGGTGTTGCCATCGGTGCCCAGTACCACGGTACTCTGGCTCAAGGTCACCCAGGCGCCCTTGGCGTTGTTTTGCTCCAGCGTGCTCTTCCCAAGGCTTAGATTAGCGTCCCCTTCTGTGCTTTGCAAAGCGGGAATTTTGCAATGAGGGATAGCAGCTTGCCCAGCCGTCCCTACCGCAGGGCTGTGCTTGCAGGGAAAGGCTTCCACAGATTCCCTCCGGAGGGTGGAGTTGGCCTGCACCGGGGTGCTGCTGAGCTTGCAGATGCCGACTTTGGTCCTCTCAAAATCATTTGGTTTAGCTTCTTCGGAGGAAAGTGTTTTGTTGTCGTTAGAGAGCGATCGGGGAGGCCTGGCCGTCGCGGCGGGGGGTTGCGGCAGGGCATTCTGCGGCTCATTTTCGGGGCTGATTCTTACAACTCCCGCACCTTCTTTGGGTCCACGAGCCACTGTTTCAGGATTGTTCACAACCTGCTTGCTCATATCCCTTTGACTGGCGTAATCCTAAAATGGGAACGTCACATATTTTACCAAAAGAAGAAGAAGCGGGGAGGGTGGGGGAATGTTGGTACCGCAGAGATTCTACGGATTTCTTTCCTCGTGCACAAAACGCATGCGCCAGAAAATCTGGATACGAGAGTGTTGCAGAACTTCGAGGAGCCCCGGCTCGACCGCTTGCCCTCCTATTCAATGTTAATATTCTGGGTAGGAAGGTACGGTACACGAAAAAAAACCACCAACAAACCGTCGAATAAAAACCAGCACCAGCATCTGCAAACCCGTAATTCAAGTTTAAAAATAAGTGTTTCTACAGCACTGCGCCGCCAGACCTCGTTAGATTTCACATCACGACTGTAGGATGCTCCCTTCCCTATCACCAGTGTAGAAAGATTCTTTAATTTTACGCCCCATTTCCTTTCTGTCATTCAACAATGCACATCGACTTTTTTTTTTAATATATATGAGCAGGAGACAAACTGCCCTGTAGGCAGCCGGGGATGTTAAAAAACAAGAGAAATAGCTCTGGTGAACATTTCTGAGCTGGCTGCCACGCTTCAAAGCCCGTCAGCAAGACAGTGAAACACAAAAAAGATCCCCCAAAATAAAACCTCGCTACCACAGTGGAATTAGGGCCAATAACATCTGGCTTTTCCCTATTCTTTTTCTGATGTTTCCAACTTGCATAGGTCTAAAGACTTTTTTTAAAGTATTCCCTAATCATTAAACAGATTATTGACAATGCTCCCACACTCGCCCGTGCCTTTCCCTCTAGTTTAAAATCATAATTTTATATGCATCCATATATATAATATATATACATAAAACAAGTCGCAGAAAACCTCTACGTTTTCCATCGGTTTAATATTAGCATTACAAACACACTTTCTTTTAGAATGTTTCCTAAAACTGCCCGTCAGCATTCCCCCCCCAAGTTTTCTCTGTATCATAATCCCATCTCCCAGCACCAGGGATAAGATCGGGAAGGGCTCTGTCACTAACCGAGCGCGTTTTTGGGGTGCCCACGTTGCCCCCTCCCTCGCCCCGTTCCCCGCAGCATCCCTACCCAGCCCGCGGGAGGCTCCGCCGGCAGCACCGCGGACAGCTCCTCCTCGGCCACCTCTTCTCTCCTCCAGCCCTTCTCGATATCGAAGAGAAGAAATCAAGCACTTACCATGTCTTAAACAGCCACAGACCGAGTTGGTAGAGGTAAAAACAGCAGTACAGCCAGTTGGCAGACTGGATTTTGCCCAGTCCCGAGCAAAGCTTTCTATACTTCCTTGGGAAAGACTGGGTTTGCGTCAGTGCATAGCAAGGTGCCCTTTGTGGGACATTTTCTTGATAATAAGAGTTTGATAAATCATTACCCTTGGTTTGGGATTTTAAAGGGACACCAAGAAGCCCGAGCGCCGGCTCGCTGTCACTCACGCGGCAGTGGCATTGCGTGTTCCCTGTGACTCATATGGGGGCTGATTACTAAACCAAAGCCAGCAAGAGCATGCAAGAACTTTCTTGCTGGCAATTAGGGGGAACATGTGAGAAACACGTACTACTGCACCCAAAGCAAGAGAGAAACGTACTTCCATTTGTACTCCACTCCCTCCTCCCTCTTATTGTACTGTGATTCAGCTCCCTTTTTTTCCCCTGCATTTCTGTAGTTCACAGTCGAATCACACGTTATAACATCCTGTTTACATCCATTATAATTTTATATATCCATATGAATTGATATAAAAATAAAAATTAAAAACCTACAAATTTTATCTCTAACCACAGAGCTACACACGGAGTGAGACATTCAAAGTGTATGAAGTACTCAAATACATTGAAATTGTGTCTTCCGTAGTGTCCCTGCACAAAATAATATTATATCGTGTTTTTTTTTTACTGTACCTCATAACAGGAAACCCCAAATAAATTTAAACGAAACACGTTACAAGGTAATTTTCTCTTTCATCAGACTGTCTTAAGAGCAGCTAAGTGGGAGCAAAGATGACCGCAACAGCCGTAAAGTTGTTGGTGTTCTTCCCTCACCCATCGGGGCATTTATGTCTGATTATTGGAGGGGGGGGATGGAGGAATTTACTCATCATTAAAAGTCAGGTGTTAACTCGGAACCGTTTTTGCAACAAAGTCATTCACACATAACCACCTTTCGTAAACGTGTCGCTATTTGAGGGGCTTTCTCAAGGATTTGTTGCGCACAAGGTAATTTTGTTCACGCTGACAAAACAAATAAAAAGCGCATTGGCAAATCGGGATGCTCCCTAAGCAACCTTCCCAGTCGTTCCAGCGTCAGAGGTGCTGTTCCTCCGCATGGACCCCGCTGGCGTCAGCTCCTCCGGGGAGTGTTTTACATTTTAGCGTAAGAGGTGTGAAACGAGGAAGAGGAGGGGGGTAAACTCGCCAGTACCCACAGGCGTTTCTTCTACGTCCTTGATTTTACGGGTTACCAGCGTTCATTTCAGCGGGCGAAGTAAATTAAAAAATCGCAGCAGCCCAGGCGATTCTGCAGAGCCGCAGCTCCAGTAGGAGCTGCCATCCCCGTCAGGGGCAGAGGAGCTTTGTTCCTCCGCAGCGCCCGCTCCGACTGCTGCGCGCTCGTCACTGCGGGTGTCACCTGAAACTCCCCTGCCAGAGTTATTGAAAGCCCCACGAAAGGAGCTGGGGACGTTCAAAATCGGTTTTCGAAGATCACTCTGTCTCCCAGCTGCAAAATGCTTTTGTCTCACAGCAGAGCTCGTTTTAAACACAGCTATCGTTAGCTTATTATCCCTTGCTTCGAACATATTCCAGCATGGGTGCTTACCTATACCACAGGGATATAATTGCAATATGCACATATAGGTGTTTTTATACACACACACACAGAGTATGTGTAGACTGTTGTATGTTTCTATCTTCAAAGGCACTTTTCTGACTATCTTCTACCGTGTAGAACAGCAGCCTGGTCTAGTGGAAGGTGTCCCTGCCCATGGCATGGGTGGGGTGGGACTAGATGAGCTTTAAGATCCCTTCCAGCCCAAGCCGTTATATGATTCTGTGTACTCTCCACAGGTCTATTCTGAAATCGAGGGGCGCACATATAAGCTGGCTATAGTCGGGAGGGGAAGAAATCGGTATTTTGCAGTATTTCCTTCTCAAGGCATCCTCCAGCCGCAGAGCGATCTGGTCCTTAGCTCAGTTGTGCTGCCCCTCAGTTTACATTAATGTCTCTAAAGGCACGGACCAAATTAAAAGCGACGAGGCAGCAGTCCAAGAAGTATTTTGGCCGTAAAGACCCCCAAACCTCTTTTAGAATCACAGAGTTGACTTACTTTGTTTTCTCAAAAAATCGACAAAACTTGTTCTTCACCTTCTTGTCCAAGCGAGATTTTTGCTTTCTCCATCAGCACTGAAAAGTGACATCGAAGTTTCGCCCCTGGAAAAGCGGAATCGATCTCTTTTATTTTCAGAAAGGGCAAGAGCCTCCCACTTTCCCCTGTGCCCTTTGGAAGGCTCTTGGAGGGGCAAGGCCGGCGGCTCTCGCTGAGGACCAGAATCAAGGATCCGTTCTTGGGCAAGAGGGAAACCCACGGAGAAACACGGCTCGCCTTTCAAACCTTTTGCCTTGTCCCACTCGTCCGTGTCCGCCCCTCAGGGCAGTACAGCCTAGCTCCCTACCACTGCTGCCCTCTCGGGATGGAGACACCTACTCTTGGTCCAAACTCCGAGTCTGGATTCATGGTTCCTCTCAAAACCAGAACCCAACCTCGGCGTAACAATCCTCTGCATGGAGGGATCCTTGCCTGCTTCCCGAAGGAAGCTGGGAGGGAGGGTGGCAGCGCCAGGGCGGGGGCTCGTGGGCTTTCCAAAGAAAGGGCAGACAGCCCCTCCCTTCCCCGAAAGAGCCCCCCGGGATCCCCCGAGTGCAGTGACAATCCCGTGGGGGCAGCGCTGCCCACAAACCGGCCCGTGGGGCGGATGAGCAAATCTTAATTACTTTGTCGAAGATGAAAAATAGCAATTGATTTATTTTTCTCTCCTCGCTAGCCATCCTTCCCCTTCCCCTGCCCCCTCTTTGCAGATAAGCAAATACACAGGAGAAGGCGGGGGAGCTGAACCCCCCGCGAGTGGGTTTGGGGCTGTGCTCGGGAGGTCCCCCCGCCGCTCCATCCCCCTCACGGCACGCACTGTCCTGTCCTTATGCCGCATTCGTGCCGTGACTCAGTGGAAAAAAACCAAGTCACGACGGGAGCAGGCGGTGACACCTCTCCACAAACACCCCAAACACGCCCGCAGTTCCCATCCCCGCGCTAAACCCCCCCGTCCTGGCTACTTTGTGAGGGAGTTCACCATTGCAGCTATTGATCTTAAACCCTTCCTTCCCAGTCCAAAGTTCGCCTAAAACGGATGGAGGCAGCAAGAACCTGCACACTCTTCCCCGCTGGTTTCTCCCACGACCCCCACCCGCAGCCTTTGCGACCTCCGTAAATGCCACCCTCTGAAGCGTTGGGAAGATGGAATCAGCTTGTATGAAGCGATTCCCACAGCAAACTAACCCATGCACCTCGTGGGAGATTTCCTTTTTCCCTCCTCTCTGTGGGCTTTTTATTTTTTTTCTTTTTCAAGAAGGCTTCCCGGCAAATCCAGGGAAAACTCCTCCGCAGGCAGTTCTCCGTAGCAGACGGCCATTTACACCCTTTTCTCCCTTAAATCTAAAAGGCAAATACAATAGCGAGGACGAGGAAGGGTATGGAGACGCCGGGGAAGGCATTTAAAGACCCACTTAGGATAGCGATTGAACAGCCTTTTTGTTAAGGGTAATTAGATTAGAGATGTTAAACGTCAGCTGTGAAATGCACTGATTAATCCGGATGAGTACTTTGTGGAGTTGAATTTCAGTCAAATGCGGTTTTCAGCTGATCGAGTCCCTTCCATGGGGAGAGGACGCTGAATTCAGGCGAGTCCTCAGCAGGTGCGAAGGGCTCTTGCTGCAGTTCAGGAGTCCGAGGGACAAACAGCTCCCCATCCGTTCTCTGAGGATGCAGAACTGCTCCCCGGGAAATAAACCTGCCCTCACTCAGCGCTTTGGAATGTTGCAGAGAAACCCCACTTTTGGGTAACACAGAAAAGTTAATATACGTGTAAAAAAGGTTATGGCTTTTCTTATAACCAACAAGGGTTTTAAACCATTATAATTTAACTCTATCAATCTATAATGCAAAGCCAAGAACAATATTGTACTCGCTCAGTTAGACATACACCAGCAAAAGCCAGACCTTGCCAAGGGAAGCTTTACCTTCAATGTCTTGTATTTCCCTTTTAATTCTATCTATATACAAAACATTGTATAGCCTTAATTCACCTGAACAGTTTTTCTGTTCAAGAGAGCATGGATCCTTTCTTAAGGCAAAGATTCACCTTACTAGGCTGCAGCATTTTGCCTCTCTCAGTTAATTATATTCAAATAATGAAGAGACTGTAAAAATCTTTCAAGTGATAATTACCTGTTATTTTTCTCCTGTGAAACGCCTCAGGCTCGTCCTGTTATTTATTAGCTCTGCTGTACACTTTCCGATTATCCTCCTTCCAATTGCCTGAGCTCACATCACTCACTGGAAGGCCCTTGGATTTTCAGATAATTGTCAAGGTCTGGTATCCTTACTGTAAAAGGACTCAGTTCCCTGAGAGGTTTAACTCCTTCATTGGAGACCACTGAAAACAGAATTAGAAGAAAGGGATCATGTGGGGGGAAAACAGAGACATCTGGAGGGAATTTCTGCACCACTGGCCAGGCGTTTATGTCCCTAACAGCTATTTCATGCAGACATGCATGTTTCTTCATTTGCCCAGTCATTTGCCTTAAACACAGGGCATAATCTTGATATATGGCATAATAACCACAGGTTTGAACTTCCACTTTGCAACAGAACAGGGCAAGCATACATTTAATGAAAAAAAAAAGAAAAAAAAAGAAAAGTAGATGCTAAATAGATTCCCATGACTTACCCATGAGCAATCAAGTCAAGGATATTTTACATCCAGACTTAGCCTACTCCAGTCACATTTCCCCCTCTTCAGATAAGATTGTACCTGTCCTTACATTGCAAACAAGATAAACCAGATCTAGTGGTGCTCAAAACTGGACTAAGAGCAGTAGTTTCTTCTAATTGACCAAATACACCATAAGCTGTGTTAGGACAGAGGACAGACAAGCCTCCTTGAATGCATGCTGGCTCCGTGCAGGGAGAGCTACAGAAACATGTCCAGGAAGGCTTTGCAGAGCAATTCAGGTGCTTCTGGGTGTCACCAAGCAGGTCCCTTTATCTCAGTCTGGGCACACAGAGAAGGGGGGTGATGGGCAGTGCAGCCATGGGACAGAGAGGCTGGGATAGAAGCAGATGGTGGCTGAGAGGAGTGTGGCAGCAGCCCTGCAAACACACCGGGCAGGGCAGGGCAACAAGGACAAGGACCTGAACATGGGTCACATCAAGTCACAGCACATTCACAGGGAAGGTTCATCTGCACAACAGCACCTAAACCACCTGCAAAGGCGGGTTTGCTTGGCCATGAGGCATCAACTCAGCTAAATTTCAATATTGATGGAGATTTACACTCTAAACGGCACTGTCTGAAAAGGGCAACTCTCCAAACTCTGCTCTCTTGGTTGCTTGTTATCATGCAAATACACATTAAGGTTTGAACTCGTGATGAGGAATCAGAGAAGAAAATATCACAAATATCACAAAATGAGAGAAAGTTGATTTTCTAAGCAGATTCCCTGTGAGGACACCACAAGTATCACACTGACCAGAATCTAGCAGATAGCCAGTCCATTTTAACACCTTTTACTCACTGCCTTATTCACTTTTGACAGCTGAGTCAAAATGAAAAATCATGGCATGCACCTGTGAGCTTTCCCAAGGAGTCAGCAACACTGACTGTATGGTCCTGTTTAAGAAAAAAACATAATAAACAGAATAATGTAACTATTTCAGTATTTCACAAGGTAAGTCATGACAGTCATTTGGATTGTGATTGGGGGGAAAAAAAGGCTTTAACTTCTTCTGTGGTCTCTCATAGGAAGTTCTGTTTGTTTAAACAAGAGTGCTTGCTCCACATTAATTTCTTTTCCCACTTTCACAGTGAAAGGTGAAATTCCTCAATACATAGTGAATTGGATATGGTGATTGTCACACAGAGATAACAAAACTGGGATCCTTCTGTCAGCATGAAAAAGTCCCACCCTTCATCTTGCAGAGTGCCAGTTGGAGAAACACATCTGTTCAGGATTGATAAGTCAACCCAGTGCTGGGATGTAAGTTTAAGTCAGCTGGTGGTTTGCAGGACATTCATAGGCAGTGAACTTTTAAGGCCATAAGTGAAATCTAACATTATTTGGACTGAAGAATAAATGCTGAGGGCAAATCTTCAGCTACAGCTTCTTTCAGTGGACCACTTATTTGGAGGACATTAGTAATTACTCCCCTTTCTGAATCAAATTGGTCCCAGTATGCTCAGAAGAGCTCTGTGGGAATAAACTGGTGGGAACACTTCACACCCTCCTTAGCAGACTCTCAGTGTAAATGCAGAGAGTCCCCATTGTGGGGTCCAAGCCTGAGGTCTGAGAGTGCCAGGAGTGCCAACTCTGTGCAGCTGGGAACAACCCTGGGCTGAGGAAGATGGGGCTGTGTTACAGAGCCACTTTTCAGCTCCATTACACTGTCAGATGGCTCGAAGGGGCTGCCATCACAGCACAGTCTGGCTTACAGCTGGTACACACATGGCTCTTAGTCAAAGCTTCCTCAGCTGTTAGTCAGAACTGCATAATCCCAGAGTGTCTGCACTTCACCAAGCACAGAACTATGCTCCATAATCCCACAGTGTTTATCTGGTCATGCTGAACTAGGCTCGACTTGTAGCATACCTTCAACTTTAATTCTGAAGGGACAACACCACCATCTGCAATAAAAACTTACGTATCCTCAGATGATCTGTGCCGTCCACTTAGGGTATTTGGTTTAAATTAAAGACACTGAATTGCTTAAAAACTGAAGAAGTAAGCAAGCCTCTTCCAGTTTATACATTGAAATCAAGTTTAAGTGTTTCCTTGAGCATAAATTTCCAAGTAATTAGAATGGCACTGTTCTCCAAAGGTGCAAGATGCATTGTTTAAATTGTCACTTTATTAATTCCTATGCTTCATCTTCTGACATTCTGGGTAGCTTCAACTATACTTCAACTCCAAATATACTTATATATGTCATATGAAAAATTCAAGGTGATCCACTGTCTAAGATGATGGAAAACTGAAGTCTAACTTCAGTGTCAAGACCATTTTCTTAAGATTTTCAGCTGACTGCTATACTTGTCAGTGAGATGGTAAGAGGTGCAAAAGAGAAAAGACCAGAGGAGTACCTGAGTATCTTCTTCATTTAATCTTTCTTTACATTTTCCTAAAAAAGCCCTATTTATCTGGGACACTCAGGGGATGTTTTCTCATCACACTGCAAAGCACTTAGCAAAGTACAGTAAAATACCATCATTTCTCTTCTGCAGCTAAAGAAACACATAAACAGGCCCAGCACAGGCAGGCAGGGGATGAACTAGAGAAGGGAAGAACACAACAAGGATGATGTGACACTGGAGCTTAGCTCTGCCACAAGCCCCAGGTGACCTCAGGCACAACACTTCAACTGAGAGTTTGGAAGAACATGGGCAGCAGCCTCCATCCTTTCTCCTCCTGCTCAGCAATATAATATATTCTTCTGAGATCAGGTCTGATTCCAAGGAACTTCATTCCATTTCATATCCCCTTGTGTGACCTCTCAGTAGATCCCAATAGTCTGGGATAAAAGCATTTAAATAACTAACTTTAAAAAGGATTAGACACCTTCATTTTAGTGAAAGCATGAGAACATGGCTACGCTGGCAGCCAGGATGAGGTTTCACATATTTAACTAATTAGACCAAAAGAAAGTGGTTAAGCATCTCTTACAAATACCTTTAAGCTCAGGCATTCCCAGCTGACTGCCTCTCTTTTCCTCCAGTTACGAGGGACCCTCTGATGGCTTTGCCATGTTGTCCTGCCACTGCTCCCACATGACTCCCCTTTTAAAAGAGGTGAAGACATGTGACTCATTGAAACAAGAGACATCTCTGCAAAATCCAAGAGACAGCCAGAAAGCAACATTTCTCCACTCAAAACACCCCAGAACAGGCCCTTGAGGTTTTATGGATTTGTATTAATTCTTATGGATTCAGTCTCTGACGTCTATCTGCTGGTTTAGTTTTTCTCTAGACATTGTGCAGTGAGCAAGCAGCTGATGTGTGTGCTTGATACTCTATCATTTTCTGTCTTCCTGTTGGGGAGAAATCCAAGAAGTCTTTTGGGGGTCATTTTATAGTTTTAGCCCTCAACTAAAGCTTAGTGTGTCTGCCTGGAGCTCAGGAGTGTCTGGCCTTAGGCAAGCCATGCACCTCCAGCTTTTACACACCTTTTCATGGTTGTGTAAAGCTCCACAAAACACCGAGTTACAACAGCCAAGAGGGCAGAAGAGAAAGGAAACTATGAGCTATTATACAGGCAATTTTCTTGACTAATTTAACAGCAATAAATCTCATACAATACCTTTTTACTGTGCCCTTACCAAGCCCCTTATAGTGCAGCCCAAGCTGGGAGAGCAGCCACATGTGTGGCACTCAGCAGAAAACAGGAGAGCCTTTGCCAAAACAGCACACAGGCTGTGCAAGAAGGGAACATCAAACAGACCAGACCCTCAGGGCTGTGGAAACCAGGAGTGGAGACATGCCCAGTGCAGATTCCACAGCCCCTTGGCCTCAGCAGCTCCCTCTGAGCCACCATGGATTCACTCTGACTGGATTCAGCCAAAGCCTGGCATTGCTGTGCACATCACAGTCACAGAATGGATATGGTCCCTTACCTCTCTGGAGCAGGTTTTTGTTTGGTTTGTTGTTTCTTTTTTTTTTTTTTTTTTTTAAGTAATTTCTAAAGTTTCACATCCCTTGCTCCTCCCTACCCTAAAATAATAGCCTCAGCCTACCCCTTGCTTCCTTAGTGTTCTTTTGTAGGCTCTGCAAAGCTTTTCTAGGTCTCTGCTTACATCTGTTTACCCACACTCCTCATTTCATCTTTTCCTGAAATATGTCCCAAGACATTTACACTGTAAAAATAAAAATAGTACAACTTCTCAAGCATTTATGGAATTCTGAATGGGGTTAGAATTGAACAATGCTAAGTTAGATGCAAATCTTCCTTAGGAATTTTAAATATTCATCTTACTTCCAGACCAAGCTTTACAGTGGAACCTTAAATCTTATTAAAAATTCTCCCTCTAATTTAATTATTTCAGATATTTGCCTTCTTGAAATATGTGTAATAACATGAGCCTGAAAAATAAGTGTGCATTTTCAGTTTGAATGGAGCAGACATAAGCAAATCAGTTTACTGGGTTTTGTAGGGATGACAGCACTATCCATTGCAACTACCAGTGTGCAGATTATTTAAATATGCTAAAATATAACTCAAACCTCACGTTTTTGAAGTGTAATTCTCATATTTTATGAGTATGATTGCCCTTGTTATTGCACCCTTCATTTTACTATAGCCTATGAAGTTTACCTTATGGAGTTTATTTTTCAGTAAGATTTTATTCTGGAGTTAGAAAAATCTTTCTTGGTGACAAGTGTTACAGGCACCATTGGTTTGTGGTACAATATGGTGATTGATTTCACCTTTCACACCCCTCTGCATACATGTTTTCCATTTCAGGTGATGCAATAGCAAAAGAAGCCTGTAATTTTTGAAAGACAAGCCTAAATAAACAGATTTTTTCATATGTAAAACCTTTTAAAGTTGGTATTTCAACCCAAACTTCTAATTTTCATGGGAGATACTCCTAATGTTTGAATAAATGCCTCAACTAAAAAGCAGAATACACTTTTATCCCATGACAAGGTATGATGTAGGAGTTACTGCTTTCAGTCCACCTTGCCTAGTTTTTAAGGAAACAAGATATGGCATCAAATTCTTCTTTGTTGGAGATTGCACATTTAGGATTTGTCTGGAACTTGGCATCAAAGCATCTCCAGGTATCCTTATTGCAGAAATGTAGCTTTTTGGATGGCAGCCCCAAGTACAGTGGTTCAGTGAGTGACTAGGAAGCATCTTCATTAAGCATTTTTATTTCCCTCCTCGTATTTTCACACTTTCTGTTTGTTTGTTTTTAAAATGTTTTGCTTTGCTGCTTTGAGGTTAAAACCTCAGTTCTCTTCAAGCTGATATGAAAATCTGAGGGAAACTTTTAATTTACAGACCTGCATCTGCTGAATCGTGACAATAACATCTCTCATAAACACATCCTCCTTTAATTGCAACTGGGCAGATGAATAGAAAAGACATATTTAGTGGGATGATATGCTTGGAAGATGCTTTCTGACATTGCTTTTCTATTCTGCCACCTCATCATGGGTGTAGGACCAGGTCAGGGGGGTTGACTTGTCTTCTCACCATTCTAGTCCCAACAAGGGAATGGCCATGGGGCCATTCAAACCAGGGTCTTGCAAGATATGGGGAGCTGGAGGGTCCAACCCCAAGGAAGTCATGCCTGGCTGGATGTCTGCAATGTAGCCAGCAGGACCCAGCAGTAACTCATGTCAGCACTCTCAGAGGAGAGTGTCAGAGCATCAGTCATTACTTCACAGGGATTGTTACAGAACTTTCGACTCAATTTGTCCATCTTCAAGCAACACATCATTACTCAACTTGGAGCAATAACATCTAGACAGACAAACTAAATTGATTTTGATGTCTGGAGACTTTAACCTGGAGAATTTCACAGAACTTGGCCAGATGTTCCTTTCTCCAACTTTCTCCTGGGATTGACAATTTTATTAGTGATTATTCTTCAGGCATAAAGAAACCAAGTCAGCTTGGACTGTAGCAGATAGAGAATAAAATTCCAGGTATCACACAGCATTGATCCTGGGAAACAGCAAATAACCCCAAGAAGGTGAAGGAGCACACAAAACATACACTTCAATGCTGTTTTGATTGAGACCAATACAATTCAGGAGCATAAGTTGGATACAGGGAAAAAAAAAAACCCAAACCAAAAACGAGTCTGAAAATGAATGTCCAGTCCAAGGAGAAGAATCAATAAGGTCTGCAAGACAGAACTGTGTATTCTGCAGAGATGGTCTGAAAACTACAGCAGCTCATGGTATCAGCTAACAGAGTCAGCAAGGTTCAAACAGGGCTGAGCCAGAATATATTAATTATTTATTTTCTTTAGGCAAGGATCAAAACCTGCTTCAAAACTCAGACTGAGATGCAACAGGCAAGAGGACTTGAACATATGGTTTCCCCTTGGGCAGTCCCAGGCAAGAGAAAGAGGGATAGGGGCACGCCCAGCATTTACTCTTGGTGCGATTGCCACTGAACACACCGAGTCTAGAAAGATTGTGTGTGGGGCCAGAGTGGCATTGACACCTACAGCAAGTTTATTTATCCCTTTCAAATCCCACAGTCAGAGGGAAGTGAGTGCAAACTGCAGTCCACAGGATGCACTACAGAGCGTCAGTCTGACCTGCACCATCTACCCCTGGCCCTTCATCAGATCCACGTGTAAAAATCCCCCTCATGCTCTCCCTTCTGTTCCCATGCTGCTGAACATGAAAAACAGCTCCACAGTGTGAGCTGCAACAGACGGAAGGAAAAGAAATAGGACCTGCTGAGGCTGCTGTGAAGCACAGGGAAACATAATAGGATCTGGTGATATTTTCTTAAACCACACAGTTTTGAGATAATTACTGTACCAAGTTCCAGGTAGGTATTTTACTACCTTTTATTACCTTTTCCTACCACTTGTGTTACCAGTTAGTCTAATGCAGCCATCTCCTTAATTCAGCTTCACCTCTAGAGAAAAGGGAAACAACACTCGGCTCACTCCATGTAAGTTTTTATTCTTTATGGAAGACAGGGCAGGTAGGAGTGAGGCAGTCTGGAAAGAGACTCTGCATTTCAAATATTTTGTGCAAAAAAAGCACATGATAGATCTACCCAGTCCCCCAGCCCTCTCTCCAGAGACTGGTGAAGTAGCGCTTAGGGCATAGTACACACCAAACAAATCAAAGTTTGATGCTGGACTACTTCCCCTCCTCCCCACATCACAAAAGCTGCATTTATCAAACAGATAGTGCAGATGGGGCAGGATATTTGAAAAAATTGTATTTATGCTCTTCCAAAAGATCAGTACATTTCAGTGTTTCAAATATACAGCTGGCAACACGAGAATGTGCTGAGAAATGGACTGACCAGCCATGAACTATTGAAAACAAGGTTTAGTCTACTGGGAATACATTAGCTGGGCATCCTGACTAATGGGAATGGCTTCCATTTACTCCTGGTGCTGTACAATGATGGACAAATACAGAAGGTTATACTGGAAACACTCAAGCACAGAGGGAGCCCAGCAGACAGAAGTCAGGAAAAGCAACCACGTGTTGGCAGGCATATCAAAGAGAAGAATTTTCTCAAAAACCTAATGAACTACCCTGGAAGTTTCCTGAATGTCTTTTTCCAACTCTGTAGACTATCACAACAATACCCTGCTGAGAATAAGTGTACATGAGCAGAGAAATGGTGATGTTGTTGTAAGAGCTCAGCCAGTGCTTGCTAATTCAACTGGCTGCAGTAATGTTTTCAGATGGCAACCACAAAAGCAGACTGCAAGATCACAGAACCACAGAATGGTTTGGGTTGGGACTTGGAAGGTCATCCAGTGCCACCCCCTGCCATGGGCAGGGACACCTCCCACCAGCCCAGGTTGCTCCAAGCCCTGTCCAACCTGG
>JAWWEV010000167.1:3598800-3616961 GCA_035583235.1 Hafferia zeledoni | reverse complement strand
GGGCAGGGACACCTCCCACCAGCCCAGGTTGCTCCAAGCCCTGTCCAACCTGGCCTTGGACACTTCCAGGGATGGGGAATCCTCAGCTGTTCTGGGCAACCTGTGCCAGACGATGTTACGAGGCTGATTTTGTGAAGGTTTTCCTGCTGACAGCTCTCTTACCCACCTCCTTCTAGAATGTCTCAATTACTTCAAAAGTAATTAACTGTCACACGGATGAATAAGTCAGGCATGAAACATCTGATTCAGAAAAACAGTTTTGTGTGAAAAACATAAAATTCTATTAAGGGATGGGCTCAACCACAACCCTAACTCCGTGGTGTATTCCTTACCCAGATGTCACAAATTTTAGATTCGAAAGTGACCAAAAAACGTTTTAAAAGGCAAGCTGAAAGCCATGAAAATTGTGTATTTATTCCCACCCTTAAAGCCCATGTCATCTGCTTGTAGGTTTGTTTGGGGGTTTTTTAACATCGGAAGATGAAAAAGAGCATGACACCTTTTAAATATTAAAACATAGATCAACTTATTCTGAGGAAGTAATATGCAACAGTCTTAAACTACCTTTCACAAAGGGGTTTTCACTCAAGTTTTTCAGAAAGACAGAGCTTTGCAATAAGATAAATGTTTCATCAGAGAAATAAATAAATAAAAATCCCTCCCACATTAAAATCAGTGGTCACTTCAGAACACTGTGATCAACGAGTGGTTGGACAGTTAAAGTAGGAGCTTGCTATTTTCACCTCAACACCACACAGCTGATAATATTCACCTTCCTTGGCACATCTCCATGTCCACCCAGCCCCTCTCCTTCCATTCTCCTCAGATGGCAGGGTGTGCCCTGCTGCAGTTTGCTGTCATTTGTAAAGACATGGGCTTGTTCCAGGTGACAAATGAACAAGGTTGGGGGTACCCAACCCCAGCTAAGCTGCACAGCCCAGGGTCACTGTCAGCTGGCACCCTCAGGGTGGGCAAAATCACAAGCAAACCAATTGCAGGAGCATTGTTTCTACCTCTAGGGACACAATAATATCTGTTATTCTCTAAGCTCAGCCTATTTTGGGTCTACACAGCTGTGAATATTATTCTAAATGCTCAGTGCTCCCAAAATTAATGTACGTGCATGTATAATACAAGGCAAGACATCTAACTTTCTCTGCTTTTGTTTCTCAGTGGAAGGCTTTGTGTTAATTCCCAAGCAAGCAGTAGAGCAGCTTGACATCTGAGTCACACAGAAGTCCTCCTGCTCCTCACATCCAATTTTCCAGTTGAGTAGACTTGTTTTCAAGGATGTCCAGTGCTGTGACAGGAGTCAATATTATTAAGAAATTCCCTCTTTTCAGTGCTCTTCTCTTTGCATAACCCATCAGAAGGTTAAATCAAAATTCAATTCTACTTACTGAATCCTACTTGTTTTTCAGGCTTAATTTTCTAAACCATCATTACCCAAAGTGGATCAACACTCCTTCAAGGGAGCTCTTTGTGGCATGTGCTGCCCAGGACTCGTGGTCTTCTGGAGTGTCTCCCACCAGCTCACTTTGCTCTCCTGCCACCCTAGAACTCCTCCTTTCATCCAGGCAATCTGCAACACTCAGGGAAATATAAGTAAAAGCTGTTAATGCTCAGCAAGATTGACTTTATAATGAAAACTACTGCAAACAGCAGGACTAGAGAGTGAAGGTATTAAAGAGCTAAGCAAATGTGTGCTAACTTGTTTGGATAATACTGGATGAGCTGTGTCAATTGTACAGATATTTACTTATTTAAAATCTATGTCATTAAATATCACCTGCAAAGGTGGAGCAAAAATGAAGCCAGGTGAAGGGATACCAAGAGGAGCACAAGTGACACAGATGACATTCTGGTAGTATGGCATTGTGTCCATGAGATGGGCTGTCAGCAATGCTCCTTTCCCAAATGTGGGTACCTGGATCAGCCACAGCCTTGTTCCTCACTGCACATCACTCTGGTGTGCAGATGGGATCACTCTCAGTTAAAGGAAGTGACTCTGGAAAAAAATTTATCCCTTATTTTACAGAGGCCAGAACAGGTACCAAGAGGGTAGAGTGGTTAGGAAAAAAAACACCTGAGAAAATGGGCATCCCCAGCTTCACCTGGCTCTCCTTGGAAGAAAACCAAATAATCTGCAAAGCCTCTCAAAGCACCATGTAAAGTAGGAATATTTTAGCATCTGCCAATTGAATCCAAGGAGAGTCATTCCATTTGGGTTGTAGCTCTCACTTGTGAAAGGCTAACTTAGTTAGTTTGCTTTCCATGGGACATATTTGCTCTCACTCTGCTTGCACTCATGTTTGGAGTAGTACCCAAGTGGAAAATAGAATTAACATGTTGAGTAAGCTTTATTCCTCTTTAATTTGTTATCGCTGTCATTAAGAGGTTTTTATTTTACTTTGGCTAATTGTTACAGGAACAGCAATAGAAATGTGATAAATCTGTAAGTTGATTGTTTCATGGTACAGTTTTTCTGTGGGATGAGTCTTCTTAATTTATCACAGAGGAGTCCAGAGTGCAGGAACCTTGAGGCATTAGTAATCAAAGAACTGAGTAACACTTGCCATTCAGAAAGGGGTAGAAATGAAGTTTGTTTCCATCTTGGAATATAAGTAGTAGATAAGGATTCAGAGCCAGTTGGTAGACATCAGGGAACAGCCTGTTACTTACAGATCCATGTGCTGAAAAAGCATGAGCTTTTAAAATATTCTATTCACAAAATCTAATTTCTATGTTGATCCTTCTGTATTTGTCGCTCAACAAATCCATTAAAAATATTGCTTTTCTCTGTGAAGTTAATTATCTACCTATGAATTTTATATAAGGTCAAAAAATATATCAAACAGTAGGTGTTTAAACTTTTACTAAACCTGGAAAACTGGACCACCTTCAGGTTCCAGTCCAACCATATAAAAGTAATTCAAAGTGGATGTTTTTTACATCTACTTAATCACATAAGCCCTTCTGCAAATTTGTCTGCAGTGGTGATGACATGAAAAGCCAGTTTTTCTCTGTTTTCCCTTCCCTTTTCATGTAATGTGGTATTTGTCTTTTAATTAGATGTCACTATTTCACCAACATTACCATCTGCAAGTGCCTGGATAAACATAACACCATAAAATCTCTTTGTCATTTCTTTTTCAGTTTGTATTTTCAGAGACACACCCATGCCTTTATTTTTGGTTGCCTTTGAAGAGTTTTCAATGGTGTTATTATGCAGTTAATCAATGCTGTAGCAAATTGTACCTCTTACCCAGGTCTCTACAAATAAAATCATCTTCACTTTAGTCTTCATACAAGCCTTTGCTTTCAGATCTTGATCTTCCAGCTCCCCCTGCTCCCTCTTCCAGGCAGCCACAGCCAGGCTGTGTCCTCCCACTCACCTCGCTGAAGACACACTGCTGCAATTTGTCCTTCAAATAACTTAAACCAGGGATAGAAAATGAGTTATTCCTAGAGGGAACTTCAGGCACTATTAAACAGAGAGCAGAGGAACATCCTTGAAATAAAAGTCTAAAAACCTCACTAGCAGCCTACCTTTTTTAGTTAGCAACTGGCTCTCCCAAACCAGCTTTCTGAATCCTCTGTAGAGCTTTATTTGAGATTAGAGTTTTGCATTTATCTGGATCACAGAAGCTGGATCTGTCTCATTACAGCACACCCCACAGGACAGAATTTGGAAGGTCAGACTGAGGTGTGCACACAAAAATCCTATTCAGAGACCCCAGCATGATGCTCACTGAAGGGACATTCAGCAGGGAAGGACTAGAAGCTTCCAGGTTTGTCTGCCTTGCTCAGCTGCTCTCAGATGGCTAGAAGCAGGCAGACAGTTTTAACAGCTTAGCTAACCACCTAAAAGCACTGCAGAAGATAAGATTAAAGTAAAAATAAAAAACCCACCAACACATCATTTAACACCTAAATAAGAAGCAGAGCTGTGAGCAGCCATACTCTTTTCAGGTGGGTTATTTATACAGACTCTGGGCACAGACTGGCAAGAAGAAGGCAGGCCAACCTTCAGTTTTTATCTGAATATTAACAGAACTTACATGAATCACTCATCAGCCTTAACATATCTGACCTTGGGCTAAGTATAATGTAAATTACTTAGGCATGAATAGAGATTGATAACTGCTAGTTAAGAATACTCCTGAAGGAAAAGGTTAATTATTGGATTTAACATTAAAAACTTCTGTCCATTCAATGTTCTTCAGAACTGCTGGACTTCATTATCAAGCATGGCAAAAGCTTTTCCAATAAAAAAATAATCCAAAAAACCACTCCTAGCCAAAGCTTTTTTTTTTCTAAACAATTTCATATTCAACAGTAAAAAAGTGTAGAAATAATTATGGGATATTAAAGATCATTCAATAGGATCACAATCATAATAATCTACAAGTGTATTTTTACAGAACCATGTAGTTTAACTACAAAACATTCTGTGAACCCAGTATGAAATTATAAATATTAGCATATGGTACTTTGAAAATGCACGGTGCCAACTGGAAAATGTCAATATCCTCCAGTATGGATGTGCCCATGAGCATGTGTGAGTACAAATCATATATACACAGTTATGTGACACTGCTAATTCCTACCACGCAGGCTCCTTGCTTTGGCAAATGAAGACACTTTCCTATTCAATGTAGAGTTGCCATCTCCAAGTTTGGGGCAGGCAAACTTTTATCCTCTTGGAAAACAGACATGGTATTACTGTCATGTGCCCTTTATTGGGTGCAAGTTTCACAAAATGAATTTTTAAAGTGAATTAAAGGTCCTAAATTTGCTGATGTCAAAGGCTTTATTAATGCATAGGAAATGACACACCTTAAGCAAGGTATCATAGTTTCATTCTGTGTTACTTCATGCACCTGACCACTGACCTGAAATTACAATCTTTGCATTCATTTTTGTCTTTATATCCTCCCAGATACCCATCATAGACCAAATCAGAGTTTTTAACACACTTTAGCCATTCTCCAACAGCAGCAACCACTTTTCCATACATTTCAATCCCTGTGACAACCCTTTGTGTCTCTTCTTGCACCAAGCACACTGTGGGCAGCAGTGCTTGATGATTAAATTTATGCAGGGTTTTTTTGCATCTTTCAAGAATAAGCTGCACATTCAACATTTGGAATCAAAGGATCAGGGAGAAGGGGAGCAGTCCAGGACTTGGGACAGATCTACCTTCAGAAATAAGGCAATGCTGTTGGGGCACATGAAAGGAAGTTCAAACAAAATGAAAACCAACAAAAACCCCAGAGCAGGAAGAAACCCAAAGGTCATGGGCAAGACAGAAGCTCTGAAGAGCCATCAGCAAACAGGTCTGTGTGTCACCAGAATCATGAGGTGTAGAATGAGCCACCAGCAGAGTTTGCTTCTGCATTAAAACTGTACCTGTTCATACCAGTATAGACGAAGGAGAGGGAAGAAACAAGATAAAACAGCCTTCTAAGAGAGCCAGGTAAATAATTGCCACATCTGAATGTCAGAGAGATCTAACACATAGGATATATCACTTTGGTATTTCTTAGTCAGGCAAAAGGAAAAAACAATATTTTGTCACAGAAGGTATTGCTGCTAAGAAAATTAATACTGTGAGGTGAACCAGCTCAATTTGTATGAGCTGGTCTAACAGACAAATGCTGACAGATGATAAGTGAAATTCAGCCTCTCTACAATTTACTTCTGTCTTTCTTTTCTGAATACAGGAGCATACCCTGAAGCAATAAATTAAGGTATGAAATTGTGACTATCTCAGTTGTTAAAAAACATTTTAAAAAATGAACACATCAGTGACTGACAAACAGCTTTTCTACAACTACAACTGGACTTGAGCATCGTATCCCAAAGGGAATTCAAAGGGGATGTGTACATCCTCTTTGGCACACGGCTTAGGGCATTGTAACTCCAGGTCAGAGGAAAACAGAGGTTGCAAGGGTGAGCCCAAGAGCTGGAAATGTGTGGGATGAAGCACAACTGAGCCTGTGCATCTCAGCATGGTCAGCACTGACACACAGAGACCACAAACACCCAGCATGCATAAATCAGCATGAGTGTCTGCACCCTCCCCAGGAAGAAAATACTCAAGATAAGGAGGATGCTGTTTGCTTTTCCACAGCAACTTGGAGCCATTCCATTAAACAGGTCTGCACATGAAACAGCTCTCCAGAAGCACCTGAGGCCATGACCTGGAACCTGCATGCAGCAGAAGCAGCTGGAGCACAAGCTGTTGCCACCACCTGGGGAAAGAAACATTTCCATGAACTGTGCAGAATGTACAACTGACCCTTCCAGGCATTGTCACACTGGTTTACTTATTTATTTTTTAATTCAGTTACTGGTTATTTGCACGTTCAGCCACACTGACCATGTGCCTTAGAACAAGGGATCACATTTAGTATGAAGTATTACTGTCTCTCACTGAACAAATTCAAAAGCATTTCTACTCTAAGTAGTTAACTTTCCACTTCTCTGCCTCAGGCTCAATCATTAGAATCCTTTTAAAAGAGCATTTATTAATCCCACTTCCTACAGTATAATTCTTAAGAGTTACAATTAGGAAATGTAAATAACTGATTGTGCTGTCAGATGAATCCCATATTACTCAACTTCCAGGTGGAAAAAAAGCCACCTATAATTGATGGGTTGTTCCCACAGGATGCTGTGAAACACTGGCTATGAGATCAACATCCACCCCTGTGTTTAAAGTTCCTTGAAACTTCAATGCCTTTATTAAATGACCCTCCTCAGGCTTGACATTAATTAAAGTCTTTTCAGGACATTTCTTGACACAGTTTGTGGGTTTGGCTTTTATTTATATTTTTTTCTTTTTTATTTCCAACCCTGCTACTGCAGGGTACACAAACTCTCTGCAGGGCTTTGCACTGCTATCCCTTCACATTCTTTTTCTTCCTTTCTCACCTTCTACAGAAAGGTTTATACAAACACAGTATCTGCACAAGTATCAAAACATTCAAGTCAGAAGGCCCTGAACAAGACCATCCAAAATGAACAGATGACACTAAGCTAGAAAATGTTTGCAGATCACTGAGTCTTAGACATCTGTATCACTGTAGAGCATTTATACTTGTCAGATACTAGTGTGAAATAAATCTTGCATATTTGATTGAGTGTGTGCAATTCTCATTTTTTTATTAACTTTTTATAGTAATGCCTGGCCTGGAAACAGGTAGAATTTCTAAACTGTGTGCAGCCTCACTTGCATAAACTGAGGGATCTAAAACCCAGTGAGAGCAATGAATTCATACTTCCTACCAGGTGAACAAAATTGCCAAGGTGTCCACAGGGGTGGCCAAGTTTTCCTTCAGCCCACTGCAATGAGCTGCCCATGCCAGGTGCCCAGTACCTGAACATGCCTATTGGCTGCACTTGGGAGCTGAGCTCTTCAGCATCCAGATGTTCATCAGGAGATTTAAGGGATCTAAAGGGAATTCAACAGTTTTCACACAGGAATGAGTATCTCCAAGCAAACCACTCCTCCCCTGAACAGCCAACCCTTGACTGCCCAGTGTTTCTGTAAGAAGCCAGACTAAATCCACCCTTGCAGCTACTGCTATTTGCTTGCAGTACTTTGCTAAAAGCTGCTAAAATACACACTTCCATCCCCCTGTGCCCCAACAGGCTAGTACAGAAAAACTGCAGGCACAAATAAATGAGCCCTCACTGGCTAAACAGGAGAATTTCCAATTACACAGAAAACAAGAAAACCAGCAACTATATTGTACTGGGTTCATTTATTTCCATAAATGTAAGTGAAATGTGTACAACTTTTTAATTACACAAGTGTAATAAAAATATAGTCTTTGTTGCTGCAATCCTGCAGCTGGAATTCCAAATTAGTCCCATTAGGATTTTCCAACTACTGTTGAGGTGCACTGGCACATGATTTAGCTTCTTCCATTAAAAAAAAAACATGATGCAAGAATTTTGCCAGTGGAAGAATAAAATAATAATGAGAGATCATATTTATTGTTCCTCATAACTTTACACTCATTTTTCCCACCCAGCAGCCTCATGTTACCCAAACCCATCTTTCTTGCCTTCCTGACATTACGTGAGGCAGCAGAATCTGATTTTGTTGTCAGTCTCCACATCCCAGAGCAAAAGCATCCAAACAGTGCTCTCTCAATTGCAGGTAAATATTTCATATTCCTGTGTGCACACACACACAAACCCAAGAGTTTGCCATTTGGGGATATTTAGAAACAGTTACCAACAGTTAAGGCCAGCATTTGAATTGAACACCTCCCAAAGCTCTCAGCAGAGGATTTTCACTGAAGGCTGTAGGTCTGCTGTGTGTCCTTCACTGAGAGGGTTATGAAGAGGGAGCGCGGATCCTTCCTGTTCCTGCGGACTGTGATCTTCCCTCTCAGCTCCTCTCCTGCAACAGGGAAAAGGGAATTACTGTGGCTGCAGTACTGAACCCCACCAGGAACAGAAAAGATGCATTGCATACCCTTATGCTGCACGAGAGGCTGTTCCCAACTAAATTAAAACGGCTACAAAGGTTTCCTGTAAGTCGGGTGAGCTCTGAGCAATGGTCTCGACAACAAACCTAAGACAAACTAACTGCAGTTGAGCCTGGCCAGGTGCTGAGTTATGGTGGATGCCTTATTTCTCAGAGGGCACATGCAAAGGGCTGATATGCCAAACATTTCACTTGTGACTGGGGAAAACCATTCTAAGCAACTTGGAGTAAAACCACGTGACCACAAAAACCTATTCCACCTCCTGCTCTATGTGCCTTGTGGTTTGTATCTGTGCTGCATTTCATTTAAGTTCTAATTGGGTCATGTTCTGATCTGGCAGGAAACAGAAGGCTTCATGCCATTTCAAGTGTACACATTATTGATTGCAAGTTTTGTTTTGCAAAGTGTCAGGCTCTCTTGACCACAACATTTGACAAGTATGTCCTTCAGTTACATCCAGAGGAAAAGGAAAGTCTTAATTTCTTTTCAGTCCTTACTAACACTTTCAATTTAAGGTATATTTGCAAATTTAGGAATATACAAAACACAAAATACAAATGAACAAATTTGTACTTTTAGGAAGCCCATTGCTGAGCCACTTCAAACCATCATTTTAAACCCACAAAAACTACATCTGAACAGATGATTCCACCAAACACATTCCAGCAGGGCACGATCCCAGTTTGTGCTCCTCTTCCCTCAGGCCTCCCTTGCCCCATTCATCTCCATCCCTCACACCAGCCACATCCACTGTTACTACTTGTCTCTCTCACTGGATCCAAAGTATTTCATTATTTACTCTGATTTTAAAAGCCAATGTAAATGTTCGGCTAAAAAGCCAATTTATGTTTTGAATATTCTTATTGCAAAAACAAAAACAAACAGCAATTTCAAAGCTAAGCTGGTTTTCCTTCAATTCAGGAAGGATTTTGGAATTCTCAATTTGGCACAACTCTCCATTGCCTCTACAAACAGTAACGTGACAGAAGGTCCACTTTGTAAGTTCGGGACATTTTGTCAAAGGCTGCAGTATAGAATTAGAGAAAGCTTAAAAAGAATGACTGTGGTACCAAGGATCAGAACCTCCCCATCATCTTTGATAATTTTGTATTTTTTCATCATTTAACAGTCAATTCCACTATAATTCCTGTGCAGCTTTGTTATTAGGAGTCAAATGACTGACATAACACAATTTGCAAAGAGTTGGGAAAATGGTCTCACAGATTATTTAAACAGATTTGCCAGACAGAAGGCCAAGGTAAAGAAGAAAGGGGATTATAGCTTGACTCTAGGTAGGAATTTTAACCCAGTTTGAACACAGAGATTTTCAAAACTGCTACAAAATTATTTGATTTATTTGAACATCCTGTAACACAATACAGTAAGACTAAAGAGCCTCTGGGAATGAAAGTTCCCTGATTTAAACGAATCCATACTTCAATCTTCCCATTTAAAACATCCATACAAACCAACACAATAAATGAAGCAAAAATTTAAACAAAATTTCATAAATTACAGCTGACTTCATGGAACAGAACCCTCAGATTGCTTGTAAAGGCAGTGAATGAAACAAAGCATTTCCCCAGCTACTTCTTACGTGGTAACCACATGAAATGTGCCTTCCTGAGCAAGCCCTTTCCGAGGGCCGAGGCAAACAACAGCAGTGTAACTGAGTACCAGTGAGGCAGTTCTGCCCAATTAATCAATGTCATGCAGATAGAACATGACTGATGTTTTCCCCCATTCTGCTGTCCTAGGAGCAGCCTGGAGGAAGCCATCGCAGGGACTCAGCTGCATCACCTTGCTCTTATCACGCTCAGCTGAATGCAAGTAAACCACACTGTGCCATTGCAGTTTGATTAGGACAAAACTGAATCCATTACAATCCCCTCCCTGCATTTTTATTATCCCTTGGAGAGGCCTGAAATTTGTCCCCAAACAGAAAAAGCAGAAGAATTCAGCCCAAGTGCTGCATAAGCTTGCTAGTGCAGGAGAAAATACATCCCTGTGTCCATACTGACTCCCTGTCACATAATACATGTGTGATTACAGGCTCTACAGAACACCCTGCAGATGTGCTCAAACACAAATCAGTTTATTTGGGCTCTGACTTTCACCATCAGCAAAACTGTGAGCAATTGCATCTGTCACTTGTGTTTGTACAGTACAATCACAGCCAGGGCAAGCCTGCAGTCTGTGAGCCAAGGCACCCCTCAGTGCAAAAGCCCCACCACTAAGAGCATTCAGGCCTGAGAAATTGTGTTTTTTCAGTCTATAAAGGATTTGATCAAACCCCAAGACTCTACACAGTCCCCTGCATACATATCCATAATATCTACTCATGTGAAGAACTACATTGCCTTTCAATCCAACCTGGTGTCTCCTCCCTCTCTGATCACCATAAAGGCTGAAGGAGTTACCAAAGGCAGACAGCAAACAACGTCTCCCAGGTTTCATTCTTTCCTCCCTGTGCAAGACCTTTATGAAGCTAACACAGAGATAAGTAAGAACACAGCCCTCTAACCACTCTTTATTCTAAACCCCACTAAAATTAATTCTGCCTATGAAAGAGCTCTCTGGAACTGTTTCAAAGAGAGCTGCTAGAAAACTGCAGTGGATTTGGGCTAAAGACACCTTAACTTCTGGATTTCTGGGGAAAAGTATCTTTACAAATCCCTATACCATAAAGAACCACGTGATGATTTTGTGCCTTCAGTCACAAAACAGTAAGATTTGATATTGCTCTTGTTGTCTTCATTGGAAGTTGACACCTTAACCACAATTAAGTTTTCCACTCTAGATTAACTGGACCCACTACCTAATGCAACACTGAGGTCTAGCGTGCAACAGAAAAAACAGCGAGTCTCAAAAGCACTGCTCTCAGAGTTGAGTAGAAAGGGGTTTCCATAACCCATCTACCTTCTGCAAACTAAGAGCAGCAAAGAAAAACTGAACTAGAGAATTTCTCAAACTCAGTAACCTACCCTTAATCCTCCCACTCACCTTCTCAAACTGCAGGCACAGACTGGCACCCTCCCACTGGGCCACTTGTCCTGCTGCATCTCCAAGCCCTGTGTGATCCATGGAGCAGTGTCTGTTCTGAGCAGTATTTGGGGATTACCCACCTGAAGTGCCAGCCCCCCTTCCTGACTGGCTGCTTTTATACACCAGGCAGCTGCTTGCCAGCTCCTTCTGTTGGATCACTGCTCACCCTCTTCTGAGGTTCTGGCTTTTCCTTCCATGCTTCAAGTATATTCTCTGTGGAGTTTTTGTACCAAACTGACAGGTTTCCACCCCCCAGGACAAACTGAACTAGGCTGCAAAGAATTCTGCACTGCCAGCTGAGCAAGGCAAGACAGGCTTGTATGGCTGCCCAAGGTAACACGCAAGTGCCTGGGACTCCCAGACAGCTCAGGCACCAGAAACAGTTGCCACAGGGAATGAGGAAGGCCAGGCCCTCCAAAGTGTATAGTTGCAGTGGCCAAACTCACCCACCCAGAATTAGTATTAGTTCACTCCTTTTTGTAATGGAGATCCTAAACTGTACACCCTGTCCTGAGCTGCTGCTGCTTCAGCCACGTGCAGCTGCAAAACCTTGCAAAGGGAGGCACACCCAACAGCACAGGAGGTCTATGCAAGTTGTTCTGTCTAGGTACAGAATTTCTATTACCTTTCAATGAGATAAAACAGCCATGGGAAGAGATTCTCTCAATTTAGTGCCTGAAATATACACTTAAAAATGTTTCCAAAAAGTTACCAGGATCATTTGAAACTGCAGATTTCAAAACAATATAGTGTAACGAGGCCAGACTTAGTGTGACCTCAAAATCCACGTTTTAACAACTACTGGATTTTAAAAGCCAGCATCATTTTTGGAGGTTCCATCTGTAAATGAACAGGTGACAGCATTCTACAGACTCCATGGTGCAGCTGTAGGCAGCAACATAGACACTAAAATCTTAATTAGGAACCAAATTATCCAACTGGGATGCATAATATTGAAGTATTTCAGTATAGGATCAAATCATTCAGACAGATTAATCGTGCCAGTGCTGTTTTCCTACTTTTAATAACGCTGTCTTTGTGGACAAATCAACATTCTTTCTGTTTGTAAATTTACAAACCGCTTTCGAATTACAGAGACTGGGGAGTTAAAGATAATCAAGGATTTTACAGGGGCTTAGTGACGTGAGTTCTGCTCCAGCTTTGCTGTGCTAACCCCTTTTAGCACCCTAGAAAAACAAATCAAGGTTTTATTTTCACTGCAAGGCAATATCAAGAACATGAAATGCTGATAATATGCTGTTTTACTGCTAATAGAATATGCTCTGGGTTTTAACTTAATGCATTGAAAAGACTCTGTGCGTCCTCTAAAATAATTTTTGTTAGCACTTTACTTATTTGGTAAATTCTTAAGACAAACAAATGTGAATGATATAATTTTTTGTTTGCTTGGCAGGAATATTTCAACGAACAACAAAAGGAAGAGACTTCTTTTTGGACCATTAATAAAAAAACAAACCCAAAACTGCTTTGGCATCTCAATTCCAATTTTCAAAATAAAGGCTACTCTTTAGTTCAAGCTATTAAAAGAAGAAGAGAAGCAGCAGGGAGTCTACAACACAATACTGTTTGAAAAAACCAGTTTTTCTGGCAATAAAATATATGGCTTCTTTCCCCAACTTCTTTAATTTTGCTGCTTGCTAAGCAGTTAAAACATATCCAGCATGCTGATGTTATTTTGTTTTACTTGATTGTACCTCTTGTCATAGTCTGTGAGGAAGAAAACCAGTTTTCCAGACCATGAGTAGTGTGAGACCACCCCCCACTCATGCAAAGCTACAAGACCCATCCTTTGGCTTGATTATTACAAGAGATCAAAACATTCACTCTTTTTTATGCCTGAGAAAATAGATCTATTTTTACAACAAATAACCTGGCACCAAACAGCTGAGAAAATTAGCTAGTTCACACTGAGGAACAAAACAATTTTGCCACAGCATAAAGGAGCATTTTCCAGTTAAATACCCAACAGGTTCAGATATTTGTAAGCTCGACCTCCTCTACAGAGCAAATACAAACACAATCAGTGCTTTATAACCACTCCAGGCATAGCCCCAAAAGCTATAAAGCATCTGATAGAGACTTCTACTCAGCCTTACTTACTTTACTCAGAATTAGAAATCTGAGGGCATCATTTTTCTTTTCATGGGGAAAAACAGCCCTTGCCATGTGTGAAAGATGCTTTCAAAACAAGAAAACATTTCAAATACTTTTTATACCAGCAAATTCCTCTTTCACAACCTATTAAAATGCTAAAAGCAAATGTTACCATGGGTACACTGGTCAGATTATTGCAAGACTCAAATCATATTATTCCTAACTATTTTCCAATATTTACTGGGGAAAAAAAAAAAGAGCCTGGCATTCTGGTTTGGACCTTCTCACTCTCTGCAACTCCTCGACAGGAGGCTGGGGCCAGGTGGGAGTTGGTCCCTCCTCACAGGTAACAAGCAACAAGATAAGAGGAAATGACCTCAAGTTGCACCAAGGGAGCTTTATATTGGACATCAGGAAACATCTCTTGATGGAAAGGGCTGCCCAGCACTGGAACAGGTTGCCCAGGGAAGCGCAGATGTGGCAGCCAGGGACATGGCCTAGTGGTGGGCCTGGAAGTGCTGGGTTAATGGTTGGACTTGATGATCCCAAAGGTCTTTTCCAACCTAAGTGATTCTATGAGTAGATTTAGTCACAAGTAAATCATCTTTGCTGTTTCTCCCACTGCCATATATATATTTCTAATTCCAAGAGTTTATACAGAGGGTTGATGAATGCTGGGAAACACAGGGATGGATGCAAAGGCTGAAACTGGCAAGTGATGAAAATGTGCTTGATCTGATACAGTTACTTTGTCTTCAGTTCACTTGCATTGAGAAAAGGCCATTTGAAGACCAAGCTTCTCCAAAAGCCAAGTGCACTTGGAGGAGCTCAGTTCAACATGCCAGGCTGATGCAATGCCCAGCAAAAACAGTAACAAGCAGGGCTAGTCCATTAGCAAGTGGCAGAGAAGAAACAGCTGAAGTGCAAATATAAACATAAATTAAGAATAACGCAAAGCAAGTTTGAACTGTTTTGTTCAGCTGATAAAATGGAAAGAAAAGAAGCAAAAAATATGGTTAACCAGAGATTATCAAGATGAATATTCAACTCACTATTTTAACAAAGGAAAGGAATATAAAAAAGGAGGACAGGGAAATTCATATTTATGTCCTGTGGGAAAAGATATTGGGAACAATGAAGGAGAAGGGTAAAAGTCAGAGGGAATGGTTTTTCAAGAAATTCACCTAAATTAAGACACAGTATCAGGAAGCACCTTCTGCCCTGATGGGGTTGTGTCATCCATGAATAACAAATACCCCACAGAAATTAAAACTGGGATTACAAAAGAAAAGGAAATTACATCAAGAGTTCCTCTCAGAGTCTTCTCTAACACTAGAAGCAATAGGTAGACAATCCTGAACTTATAAGTGGCAATTTTATATATGATATAAAACCAGACAGAATGAGTAAAGGATGGAAAGGGGAACTCAATTGCAAAGAGAAGGGGATAGGTAGAAACAAAGAGAAAAACAGCTGTAACAAGATTAGTTATGGGAATAATTTCAAGAAATATGAGCTAATAAAAAGAAAGGAAGGAGTTACAGCACAAGCAATCTTGAAGGTCAGCTGGGTTGTGTTCACTGCTTCAAAGCACACTGTTCCTGCAGTTGTCTTCAGAAAGTCACCTAGACTAGGATTGGAGGTTGAGGCTCATCTCCCAATAATTTGGTAAATGTCAAATGATCTATGTAATATGCATATTTTAACAAATGTCACTGCACTTACAAAAAACTCACTTCACACCCTATGACATGGAAATTTAAGGAGAAGCAGCAAGGAGACTTTAGTCAGCCTTGCCTAGAAAGAGAAGCTGGAGAGAACACAAGTCAAGTACAAATGCACTAAAAGTGCATCCCAAGCAGTGACAGGGCCAAACAAAATGCAAATAAAAACTATTTAAGAATATAAGGTCAAAGCATAAAGGACAGAAAAGATTTGTCAGACAACACTGACCATAGTGCCTTCAGAAGAGAATCTCCTGGTAGAAAGTTGTCATGGCCAACAGCTGAAGGGGCAACTGCAAAAGCACCTCAGTTGAGAGCAGATGCTGCTCTCACCAGTGCATGTTCATCACTGGGTATGTCCAAAGAGACAATATTCCACCTACATCAAGACTTCTCCACAGCACCTCCAAGCCTTTTAACCTCAAGTGTTTCTGCAGCACCCACATAACCTTTTGTACGCTTTGCCCCCACTACACCTGATCTACTTATGAACTGTCCAGGTCAGGGCCATGTATAACCATGAGTTTAACAACCAACCAGCAGAAATGAGCCCCTTCCTGAGTTCCTCCCTCAGTCCTGCTGCTCTGTAAAGAAAAACAGCCCTCAAAGACCACTAACTCACCACTGGGCAAGAGTTCAGCAGTGATAAGTAAATATCCAGTGGCTAAGTGGAGAAAAATGAAATCACAGCATTAAAATTTAACCACTTCGTTTCCTTTGGTTATGAAAAGACTATGAGACTCTGAAAGCAAGTTCTACAGGAATAAGAGGGTAAGACTTATTATTCTTGACCTGCTGAATGTCCATCCTCTTGCATGACTATTCTATTGATGATTCTAAAACCTTCTAAAATTACATTAAATTCTTAGGCATCACTATGATGGTCATGAATATACTTGTGTCTGTAAAGCAATAAATATTTGACTACTTGAATAAAAACATACTTTCAAGACTTTCCAAATAGAACTAATTAAAACCATTAACAAGCATCACCTTAGTCTTAAATTTACAGGTCATCAAACTAACAAACATATTCAATACTTCAGTGGATGAAGTTCATGGCTGTGAGTTCTCTGAAACTGTTTTCACCTCACAGAGTAATCCCACAGTGGCAGGTACAAGCCATGCATAAATTCATGATCCATTTAACAAATACAGGACAGTTCAGGAGTGCTACAAAAAATCCTGTGCAATCACTTGGCAAATTTGATACTTCAGAATATTAGCAATGTTAAAATTAAGACACTGTTAATAGCAGTGTTTTGGTCTGACATTTTTCTGCCTCAGAAACACTTTGCTACAGAAGTTCTCTCATCAAAATTACAGTATGGAGCTATACTAGTGTAAGATGTATGTCCACTTACAGGATACTTATGCATACATTTATGTGTATTTTTAACATGGATTTTGTACAGATAGACACTTCCCAGTGCTTTGCTGAGACAAAATTCTTCAACAGCAGCTGAAGAATTTATTTACTAGTTGTTTTTAACACTTGGGTAATTTTAAAGTATTTCAGACCTACATTTAATTGTAGCAGCAGTGTAAAAACCATTGCTGCACCAAAACTGAATTTAACTATACCTGCTTCTACAGGAATTGGCTTCTCCAGGAGAAAAACTGTCTGTTTCCAGTGTGTTTTGGCACACTGGGGACCAGTTGAAAATGAGACCTGCAATGAAGAGTTCAAGAGTTTGATTAAGAACAGCCTTTTTGATATCACACCACATCAATCAATTACCAAGCACACACGCATCTGAAGCCCTTGATACAGCAAAACAGACTTGCTGCCAAACTCCAGACAGAATATAATACACCACCCTCGTCTCTCAGAGACATGGTTAAAATCCATAACCCCAAATACTCACCTTCTTGTGACAATTCTTCTCAAAAAATATATCAAAGTAACCAGCAACTGCCTATAAAAAAAGATGAAAATGTAAATATGTTAAAGGAGAAATAGAGACACTGAATAAACATTCTGTGAGTCATATATGCATTTATTGTAATCTCCACTCCTTTTCAAACATTTACCAACAGGAACAAGCTTATATTTAGGATTTCTAACATGCTTGAAACCCTAAGTCAAAAAAAAGAGCTGTCATCACACCTTTGCTCTACTTGAGACTATTCAGCCCACTGCAACTGCATTTGACATCAAATTTCAGTATGAGCTTCCAAGGTAACCCACACACCCCAACTGCAACTCGAATTACAGATGAGGAACAGCCTTCCAGAAGTGCAAACCCACAAGCACAAAACTCAGTCCTTGCCCTGTAGGCTCCCAGGACCCTCAGTAAACACACACAGAGCACGAGGGATGCTCATGATGTGTTCACTCCCTGTAGCTAAACAGCATTTGCCTCAGAAGCTCCCTGTGAACAGAGGCAGAGCTCCACAAGGCAGGGAATATTTTTCTTCCTCTACTACACACACAGACAAGGAAAAAGATCCATAAATGATTCCTGCTGGCTTTTCCAGTGGCTAATAGTTTCTGTGACTCTCCATAGAATTGCCCCTCTGTCCCTCCTGCCACCCCACTCCAACCTCAAGAACAGCTCCTCTCTTCAGTGCCTAATTCATTAGTGAGACTTGCAGTCTGAAGAGGAAAAGAAATCACAGAATGTTTTGCATTGGAAGGCACCTTAAAGCTCATCCATTCCCACCCCCTGCCATGGGCAGGGACACCTCCCACCAGCCCAGGTTGCTCCAAGCCCCATCCAGCCTGGCCGTGGACACTCCCAGGGATGGGGCAGCCACAGCTTCTCTG
>JAWWEV010000167.1:3566642-3586390 GCA_035583235.1 Hafferia zeledoni | reverse complement strand
ATCATGGCACTCAGTGCCACGGCCAATCTGCATTTAAAAATCTCCAGGGATGGGGAATCCACCCCCTCTCTGGGCAGACCATTCCAATGTCTGAGCACTCTCTCTCTAAAGAATTTTTTTCTGATATCCAACCTATATTTCCCTTGGCAGAGCTTGAGCCCATCGTGCCCCCTTGTCCGATTGCTGAGTGCCTGGGAGAAGAGACCAGCCCCACCTGGTTATAAATTCAGTGTTATTGGACATCTTCATTAGTGACAGAGTTGAAGGACTCGAGTGCACCCCCAACAATTCTGCAGATGACACCAAGCTGAGCAGGGCAGGTGACACACCAGAAGGATGGGGTGCCATCCACAGGGACCTGGACAAGCTACAAAAGTGGGCCTCTCATGAGGTTGAACAAGACCAAGTGCAAGGTGCTGCACCTGAGGGTGGGCAGGCCCTGGCAGAGGTGCCCAGAGAAGCTGTGGCTGCCCCATCCCTGGAAGTGTCCAAGGCCAGGTTGGACAGGGCTTGGAGCAACTTGGGCTGGTGGAGGTGTCCCTGCCCAGGGCAGGGGGAATGTTTTCCTTGCTGAAAAGTTACAATATGAACTATATGAAACAAGCAGCACTTGATCTGAGCAAACACACCAAAGTATCTTCTGTAATAATCATAATGATAAATTGGAACATTTTTAAAGTTTCCCTACAAAATACAGTCCATTTGTTCTGTGGAATGGCTATTGATTCAAACAATTTCCCTATAATGCCACTATTGCTCAACTCATCAATTTTCCTACTTTGCATAGTAACTCCAGTAAAGGAGCACATGCATTGATTTGAGGATATTTTAAAACCATGACAGCTAATGAGAACAAATGGGTATAAAGCCATTTAGCATAACAGTTGGGCTACATGCTGCATGGTGACAAAATCTGCTAAGCACATACACCTGAGCTGGGCAGTGACTCCTCATGACAGCACATCTTAGAAAGGGACAGGTATGCACTACTACCAGTAAAGCATTTTGCTGCTCAAATGACCATGGCTTATAAACTGCATTGGGCATGTTTAACTTCAGTTATTGTTATCAACCCTCTTCAGGTTAAGGTGTTGTTTTAATTTATTTGCTTTTCCAGGCAGTTGTTAATTTAGAGCACGCTATATGGGAATGGGCTGCCCAGAGAGGGGGTGGATTCCCCATTCCTGGAGGTTTTTAAACTGAGATTGGCCGTGGCACTGAGTGCCATGATCTGGTAAAGGGACTGGAGCTGGACCAAGGGTTGGACTTGATGATCTCAGAGGTCTTTTCCAACGCAATCCATTCTATGATTCTTTATTTTCTGTATACTAAATTTGACCTATCTGCAGTAAGCATTCAACTACAGTCCTGCTTGAACCAGAACACACAAAATGTATTAAAAAAATGTCAGGTGAGAAAAGTGCACAACAGTCATTGCACCATCAAACCTGTCATATGGCAAACAATCACTGTCTCAGATTCTGGATCTCAGTGCCTTTGTTCTGTGCACACTCATCACTAAGGCTGCAATTTCTCTTTCCTATAATGACAGGACTAAGAAGTGTATTTCAACAACTGAGCTGATCACTTTGCTCTCTCCTTACACTCAAGGAACACAGACACTCATATGCCTCAAGTCACACAACTTATTAAAAATGTCCTTTGGAAGAAGTCTAGTCAGCAAGCTCAGAATATGTAAGACATCTGTAATCACTCCATCCTCTATGAACAAAGAATCCTGAAGTAAAATAAAAAAGAGCACGAGACCAAAGCAGTGATTACAGTTAAAGAAACAGTCTCTGCACTTCTTTCAATACCTGATTTAAAAAACCTAAAGCCTTTAAATCTTCTTTGTAATAAAGTTTGACAAGAAAAGCTTAAGCAACTTGCACCTGTACATACTTACAACCAAACTGCACTTCATCTCTTACAATGCATTTAAATAGAAAATAACTCCTCATTAAACAAGTAATTCCCACTGTGGGCAGTAATTTTACTGCTTTGAGAGTTTTACAGTAGAAAAGCAACTATATGGACAATAATTAGAATACCATTGTGACAAAATATTCTTGGTCTGGAATAGCCCTTCTCAATCTGATCTGAGCTGCTCAAATTATTGCTAATCACAAAGTTTGCCAGAAGTTCAAACTAGTCAGTGTTTTGGAATCACATCTGGTCATGTAGATGCTCTCTCATGTGAATCACTACCAATTTTGCTGCTTTCCCCATCATAACACTGCCATAGCTAAAGACAGGACAGAAGAGCAGGCATAAATAATTGGGTAAGTACTGCAGAAACTACTGCCTTTTCAGCCTTGGTTATTCAGCTGGATGAAGGTATGGGTAACAGACAGTGAGTGATGCTCCAAAGGACCTTTAAAGCCACCCAGATTAACATACAAACAGGCAAGACCACCCTCTGCTCAGTACAGTGACTGAGGTGCAGAGGAAAGCAAAGCAGAAGACAAGACTATATTGCAGAGTATCTTTTTGGTATAAGTTACATTCCAGTCACAGAATTTGTAACTAAAATGCAAGTAAATTTGGGGTTGGATAGAAGAAAACACTGAACAGAACAATCTAAATATGGGAGGATTACTACAGTAAAAGGTCAAAGTTGTGAAAAAAGGCAATTAATACAAATCTTTCAGTCTTAACAGCAAGAACCTGATTGCATTTGCATAATTTTGAAGATGCCACAGTTTGTGTGCACCATGGGCAGTTTTCCCCTCTCCTCCACAAATCAAGGAAACTTCTAATCTGACTCCTAAGCATTAAGTGGTTTGGTACCTTAATGACACTTGCTGGAGATATCAGAGTGTTTGGATCCAGCACCTCCACAACAGCTTCTGGAATGACAGCCTTCTTCATACAGGACATGTCAAACCCATAGACATCTTCCCAGAAAAGGAGTTTGTCTGCATGTTTATTCATATCCCCAACAGCTACCAGGCTAATGGTGCAAATGTCAGGATAAACTGCAACAGAAACAGATCAGTCACATTTGATTTTAGACACACATAAAGACAACATTTTTTCTTTTCTCTTCAAGTGATTAGCATCTTAAAAAACCAAACAACTTTCTTTAGCTCTTGGACAAGACAGATTTTCTGCTATTTTACTTTGTAGAGTCCCATTTGTACACAGAAGAGATTAGACACAAAAATTTAACTTTCCCACACTACTCTTAACAGTATTTCCTATTCATGACAAAGTATCTTTGTAGTTGAATCCCACTACTAGAAAATGATTGGAAATCATGTCTGAAGACAACAATTTGGAACATTCTATTCCGGCTTCTATGTAGAGAATGACCTAAAATATATTTAATAACTCTTGACAAATACCCAAAGGGAAATTCAGGTGAGAGCTCTGCAGTAATAAGAAACCTCTGTGAAAAGACCTTACTTTCAAAAAAACCCAACAACATAAATATTCTTACTCAAAAGTTTTATTCCTCTTTGTTATCACCTCTGGCTGATACTTGTCTTACAACCTAGAAGATTATTTCTGAATAGTGAAAAATAATAATGACTTTTCTCTCTGCACCTGAAGAGTAGGAAATGACCCAACATATAGCAAAGAACCTCATCCATTCCCTCCCTCCCACCCTCCCACTTTTAGGATAACAGCTATCATTCCTACACTACCTTCACCTCTGTGCTTTCTCTTCTCCCAAGAATATATTCAGAACAAGTAACTATGTACAGCTTTTCCAAATAGGAGTGTAAGACTGACATTTGCCGTTTTAGCAGCTGCCAACAGAGTCAGTCAATCTCCTGGCAATCTCAACTGACTGGAAAAACCACAAAGAGAAGCTGCTATAGCACTATCAAATAGTAAGAGAAGCTCAATTTATATTTAGCAAGGCTTCTTTTCACAAAGAAATCCCCATGTCTTTTCCCTAAGAGGTTTAAAGCCTCTGAAGCCACATTGAATTCTTGATCTGGCTTCAGAGTCAAATGCCTACTAACAAAAACACCTTACCTGATTTTATTTTTTATTAATACATGAATGTGGCAGTGCTAATGAAACTGAAGGCGAGTTTCACTTTTCCTCCCCAAAATCTGGTGAAGCGTAAAATTAATTTTGTCTTCAGCTCTGTTTGAAATGATAGCTTAGCAAAATGAATATGGAGAAATCATTGCTATAGCATGGTAAGTCAGAAAAGCAGCACTTACTGCCCTGTAAAACACTGAAGATAGAAACAGCAAACTGAAATTAGACCTTTCATAGAGTAGTTTCAGCTGAAAGGAAATAATCATATAAATATTGATGATAAAGAACAGTCTTCTCTCAAGAATCTTTTCTTCATTGGATGAAGACATTAGGGTAAGCACATTGTCATCTTTCTCACTGACTGTTCAAAACAGAATAAATAAGCAGCAGCAAGTTTTAATTGGAATCCCATTGCTAAGCTCTCATCACCCCTACTTTGCAGCTGAGAAACTCTGAGAAGGTCCCTACAGGAATAGCCTACAATTAACTCAGCAGGAACAAAGCAGTTTGATGAGAATCCAAACAGGAAGGCATTCCAACTGCCTTGTCCAAAACAAATCCCTTGGTTCCAGCACACCTGACAGCTGGCACACAAGGTGAGTTTCTGGAGCCATCAATAAGGGAAGTCTGTATCTCAGAGTTTCCTGGTGTAACAACTGCATTATACGTGGCTTTACCTCACAGCGTTTCAAACCTTCAAGGGCCACCACTGATGCTCCAAAAATTAAAAGACAGTGTGATACAGACAACAAAAGCAAGTGACACCAGCCTTTGAGGGACTGTTTTTCAGTGAAAGAGACTTCACAGGATGTGATGGTATGGAAAGAAGAGAGATGAGAGGACTGTCAGTCCTTAGTTACAGAGCACAGTTAGAGGAGTGTGCCAGAGACACTGCAAACGAAAGTGGAAACCACAGCAAAAAGTGATCAGCCACTTTATAATCTTCCACCTCAAACTAGCCCAGATTTCTGGGACATTCTGTGAACAGAAGAGAAGTTTATCACCTCTATCAGGCATGAAATATTTGAGCTGGATGACCATCAGTTTATATTAAATCTCTGTGCATAGAGCAAATCCTTCCATCAGCAGTGGAACTCAGCATCGATTGCACAAAGTGCTTAAAGAAAAAGGACAAATGTAAATACTGAATGCTCCAATCTAATCTGCATTTTTACTTTAGCCTATTGATAGTAACTGAAGTGGACAATGTCTGTTCAGACTTCACAAAAAGAAATCTGTTCCACCAACAGGGCTCAGGCAAAAAACTACAGCAATACACTCAGTTCCAAATTTGCACTCTCACCCACGTCTAGAAGTACATGCACTACTGAGGTTTGACTGGAAATGGAAGCAGTGTTATCTAAATATCAACCTAAATCATCTAAACACTGCAGAGTTTTGAAATGTTTAAAAGCATCACAATTGCAATTTCCATTTCACCATTATCCTCCATTCCCCTGGAAATCCTCTGCTCTTTCTGCAACCCTGTAACACTTTCCTGGGCAACCTTGACAAGACCTGTCGTTTTTTTCCCATTCAGCCTGTAATTTAATAATTATTCCTTCTCACAGGTGAAATGAACAAAATGCTGATTGGACAGAAGCTCACAGTGCTCAGAGCTCGCACACATCCATCGCTGTGACCATCTGTGTCCTTCTCGACTCGGTGCCCACGAGTCATCCGTCACCAGGAGCAGCTCACGTGGGGAGCAGCTCATGATGGGAAATCCTTTATCCCTCAGCAATGCCTCACAACCCTCAGGACGCTGGAGGGGAAGGCAGCAATCCTCTAGACACACAAAATGACTCCAGGGCAATGCCACCATCATTTGGATGCAAACAATACCCCGCTCTGAATGACACGCTCCTTGCCCGTGTCACCCCTCACCAACATGAACTGCACTCAAGTGTGTGAAAAAACCTATCTGTGAGCAACAGCTCTAAACAACAAACAGATGGGTACTGGGCAGCAAAAATTTTATGTTCCCAAATAAAGCTATTATATACTGTACACATTGCCCTAGACAGTCTGGCATAACCCACTCCAGCATGCCAATAGGCTAAATTGAAGTAATGATGATATGACTGACTGAACACAAATCTAGAAATTTGGACTCTACTCCCAGCTCAATGACTGAAAGATCTGGCCAAGTCACAGCTGCTTCTATTGCTTTTATCAGCTTTCAAAACGTTTCTGTAATAATGATCTTGGGCTCAATAGTACCAAGTGGCTTAAGACAAAATGAAGCAGATTTTAGGAACTCCTCTGGTGAGGCTTCACCTCAGAGTGAGCTCTGAGTTTTGGTTCATCTGAATTTGGATGTGCCCACAACGGTCCTGCCATTCATCTCCACTGCAGGAGAGTCTGTGCTGCTGAGCTGATTGCTGAGCAGCTTTCTCACAAATCCTGGACACAGCCACTTACCTGCCACACAAGCTGGCAGCAGAGCACTAATTGCAAGCACCTTAATGAAACAGTGCTAACGAACGTTAAAGTCTGGCCACACCAATCAGTGCTTGTACAACATTGTGTGCTTTGTGAAGAGTCAAAGAAGGGTCCAAGAGCATTCTCAGACCACAAAGGGTAAGTGTGCAGTGCAGAACCAGCACACCCTGTCTGCTCAAAGCAATCCCCAGAGTTAGAAGCCAACAGCAAACCCACCAACAATACAGTTTAAACAGAGGTCCAACATTTCTGGCCCTTTTCAGAAGGCTTTTGAAGTAGTTGCTAAACATAAAATGATTCCTTACTATTTTAGGGAATGTCCCTGAATTTAATTGTATCACAACGTAAAGTGATCAGCATGTATCTCTGCAGAGCTGTGTTCCTCATCTGGCCAGACTATTCTGCATCACTGAAAACAAAAAAGCTCTTATTCTATCATGTTGTTCAAGTGACTACTAAATAATCTAACACCTCTTGCCTGTGTATTCAGCTTTGTGACCAAATGTTGAACAACTGCATCAACCCCCTTTTCCTGCTGCACTCTGTAGTGTACAAAAGCTCCCTGCAATCAAAGGGAAGCACTGCAGCAAGCCCTGGGACACAGTCATTAATCCAATCATTAAGGCAGTGTAGTGAAACTGTGTGCATGGTTAGCACAAAAGGGGAAAAAATTCCCAGACTGATGACTACGATTGAAAAGGTCACTATGAAATACAATACTGACAGAGGAATTAAGCACAAGGAATAAAGCACGTGCAGAACTTGGGCAGAAAACTGCATCCTGTGAGGAATTAATACTTACAGGCACTTGAACAGTGCTTAAGATGACACTATCTAAGCTACTGAAATGGGTAAAAGAACTCTACTTCAAAATAAACCCTTCTGTGTTGTCACAACCCTACCCTCCAACCAGAAAGAAAAAGAGCATGTTACCAGCACAATAAATATAATGAACTCAAACAGTGTCATTCCATTAGTTATTTCATGGGGCTTCTTGTGTTTGAATCTATGTCCTCTCCCCACAAGTTCCCTCTTCCAGGAAAACACCCTATCCACTTTTCCTCTTACCCACAGTAGTTTACTCAAAACAGTATCACATCCTACAGGACACAACATCCTCAGTTCATAATTAGGCAGAAACTGGGATTTTGGGAGGGGAAAACAAATGCCCATATGTGTGGGAAGAATTAGGGAGGAAAACATTTAGACTGTACTTAAGAATAACTAAGCCTGTCTATTCTTAAAAACATCATTAACTTGAGATCTTGATACCCCACCTAATGTGCTTCTATTACCCATACAGTAAATTAATGCCTTGAAGCTCCTGCTAATGAAAACATTTTTCATTGAGACTGGCAACTTTCTCATCCATGCATAGCTTATTCTGAGTTCATTTGGTTTCTCCCCAGAGCTAAATGTATTAAAGGAACTGAGCACCAACCTGAGCCTCCCTCTGCCAGGTACTTGTCCTTTGCATAGATGACAGAATCCAGCATTGACTCAAAGAGAAGAAAATAACCCTGTTTATGGAAGAAGGGAAAGAATTTAGAAATTATTATGCTTCTTATGCAGCCTATTTAATAATCCTACAGATAGATTTTATCAACACAGCTTAAGAACTTTATATGCCCACACACCTCAAGAAGAGCCAGCACCTCCTGAGTTTCTCAATAACAGTGTTGTCACTTCAAAACTTCAGTTATATAAAGTACAATCTTTAATTTCCCAAACTTCAAGTACGTAGCAAATACTAAATTAATCAACTATAGACAATAGCTATCCAATAACTACCTGACAAGTCTTACAACATCAAAAGAAGTCAAATTCAACTCAAACTAAGTAAAAAGCTGCACATACTGATTTTTAGTAATACCTGGGAGGTTCCAAAACCAAAAAAATCCCTTCCTCCTCAGAACTGCAAGTAACACTAAAACCATTGTCAGAGAAACACCAAATGCATCTTTGCTACTTCATATTTGCAACCTCGTGGTGCCCTGTCTCACACCCTGGGCAATGCTCACTGAGACAGGTGCAAATAAATCATGTACCAAAGACACTGAATGTTCTCTGGGTGTTCTACATCATTTAGCAGCACCTGGACTTAAAATTTCCAGGATAAAAATGCTTACAACCAGATTTGCATGCGGGTTTTTTTGTGTTGGGATTAATTTTATGGCAGGCTAATCATCGTGCTACTGATTTTTAGAATAACTTACTGTAAACTTGAGTGAACCATTTCCTAAAACAGAAAAACATCTCTTATTTAAACATTTGAGATATTAAAAACCCCACATAGAAGTATTAGAACAAAGCATTTTTATAGAAAACATCCAGTTTCTCAACTGCTTTTAAATGAACTGTAGATTTGAGATATTCAGCCCTTTGTTTTTCAGTAGATTAACTACTTTATACCCTTCCTGTCTTCCACGTTTGACTACAATCCTTAATCCCACTCAATACTGGAATATATTTCATCTACATCCTTACATCAAATTAATTAAGACAAATAACAACACAGGGTTTGCATTTTCACTTAGCAACTTAATTCTCATTTTGCTTAAAGCACAGCTTGGTCATGGGGCTTGATTAGGAAAGAAAAGAACTGAAGTCCAGACTTTGGACCTGCAGCCTTGCAAGCCCAGTCAGCAGTAACCCAACAAAGGAAAGCCAAGCAGCTGCATCAGGAGAGTTTCAGATGGGATAGCAGGGAATATTTCTTCACTGAAAGGGCTGTCAAGCATTGGAACAGGCTGCCCAGGGCAGTGGTGGAGTCACCATCCCTGCAGGCATTTCAAAGACATGTAGATGTGGCACTTGGGGACATGGTGGGCTTGGCCAGTGATGGGCTTGGCAGTGCTGGGGGAACTCAATGATCTTTGAGGTCTTTTCCAATCTAAACAATTGTAAGATATTTTCTTTCACTTTTCCTGCACTTCCATATTTGTAGAGTCATAGAGATTTTTTTATTTTTCAAGTCATCGTGCCACCACTGTGGACAGACAGCACTCCATGGAAACTGCACTGCTAACACCACCAAATTTTCTTCAAGTTTGTGCCATCCTGGATGTTAATTTTGCTTAAGACTCTTGCAACAACAACAACAACAAAACCTGCAAGTTCAGAATAAATGTCACTTCCTGCAGCCTTCAGAACTAAAACCAAAACTGGAAACCCCAGAAACTTGCCATATGTGCATTCAACAGGAACACAGTGAGAAAATAATGGCCATGTCCTCTTCTCTGTTTGTTTCTTCTGGTAACAGGGCAGAGCTCCACTGGAGGCTTTTCCTCCTGATGTTGCCTGTTCTTCCACTTTCCTGTCCGACTTCTGGAAGTCCTTAGCACAAGTCCCAAATGCAGATTACTGCTCTGGGAGCAACAGGATGGTCAGTAAGCTTTGCTGGACAGCTGACAAGGCCAGGAGCTCCAATTGCATCGGGCAGAGATTATCTGATGCTGACAGCAAGCCAAAAGCACAGAATGGAACCACAGCTTTCTTTTCTATAGCATTATTATTACAGTTTTAAAGACAGAGTATGTTTAGCTCAGAAAAACTATTTTTAGATGCCTTTAATAGAAAATGACTTGTTTTCACAGTATTTTAAGTGTAACTTCAAGGATATATCTTAAGACTAGTTAACAGCCAGAGTCAATAACTTAGGAAGTAACATTTTTTATGGATCAGCTCCTGACTGCCTTCTCTCTGCCCATCACCTATGTCTGCCAACCAAGTGCACAAAGTACAGCTGGAAGACACTCCTCCTCATGAGGAACACAGAACAATTCTCACTGCCTTTCCCTGACCCTTCCACTCTGGCACTGTTGTTGTCCCCCCACTCCCAGTTCCATCTCCCCCCGAACTCACCACAGCATTCCTGTAAGTTCCACAGACCATCAGTGGCACTGAACCATTCATTCCTTATGCCACAGCGTTGTGCTCAGTGTGCTGTGCTCCTCTGTAGGGTAATTTGGAAGGTAATTTCACAGGCTGCTGCCCCACCTGTAGGGGTGCCACCTGGAAAATGAATGAGACCTGACAGCCTTTCCCTGGGATGCTGTGGGGCACTATTGTGTCTCCCCAGTAATGCAGAAGGGTGGCTTTCCTTGGGCATGTATTGACATCCTTAATATTAATTACTGCAAAGAGATCTCCAGGATGCAAATCTGTGAGCTGCATATTATTAGCACAATCTTGATAATGGCTAAGCTAAGACATGAAGTGTGACACTTTCTCTGTGAAAGACAAGCAGAATACACAGAACATCTTAAATATTACAATGTCACATTGTGCATTTTATACTCAAAAGTGGCCATTTCCTTCTCAAAATGAACATGAAGTTCCTTATTTTCCACATTTGCAAAGCTGAAAGGAAATGTTCCCCAGCAAGTAGCACAGCCTCATGCAAACAGATGTGGAGAGGAATAGAAACACCAGAACTGCAGAGGAACATCTGCCCCACCTCATGTCTGCCCAAGACACCCACCAAAAATGCCCGAGCCCACTGGTATGTCTGAATGCAGAGCAATGTCAGTATTGCTGCACTTCTTTCCTATCCTTTAGATTTGTATTCTTTGTTCATAACAAAGCTCAAAAAGCTTTGATGACTTAATATCTCCATGGTTAAATTTTTCTCTATTATTCACACACACTACAGTGTTCTCATGTTTATTTTCACTTTCATTCAAAGCTACACAAAAATATTTTACCAATGGATCAAAACACAAGCATGACAAGTTCTTTTAACTTTAGTGCTTGACTACTTATGATAATCTTTGTGGAGAGAAAGAGATTAAACTCCATAAAAGCATAAAAAAGTGGCATTAGTCTGTTTACAATAACAAGAATTAGAAGAATTTTTGGCACAGCACACAAAAATGTGTAAAGATTGAATTGAGAAGAAATATTTAACTACTTGAAACAGGGTTGTGATTCCCCTCTGCCTTCTATCAAAGATGTATTTTATTATTTCCTGTAACATTACTGCACCTGGTCTGGTTCTCCAGATTCAGTAGGGCACAATATTAAATATTTAATGAGATGAAAGGCCAAATAACTGGCCCAGAGAGTAGGCTTCATCTTTTCTAATACCTAGTGATACAAAAATGTGCATAATTTTTTAAACTGCAGTTTCTAACTACAAGATTTCCAGGGGCTTATGAGTCAAACAAGTCACAGGGGGTGTGCAGCACAGATTGGACAACAGATTCTGATTTCAGACACAAAAGGTTATCTGGCATTAACAGACATACAAAACCGATGTGGCCCACTTGATGTCATGAAAAATTACTTTTTTTCCTTGAAAATATCCCCCCCCAACCTGTGGTGCATTTAAATGACAAGCAGCAGCTCCACAAACTCCTCTGCATGCTTTGCTGCAGCACCATTCCCCACATGCTAAGTCAGCCCTCATGCTGACTTCCCACCTATGATTTAATTTAAAATAAAATAAAATTCATTACTGGCAGAGGAAGCTCACAAATTTCAGAACCACAGCTTGACTCTGTCATTATACACACCCTGTTGTGTCCTTAAACAAACAGGAGTGAGAACACCAAATGGGAAGATGGGAAGATGTGAAGAGCAGGAAAGTGATACCCATTATTGGTGTTGGCAAAAAAAACCCCCAAACAATCATGCAAGGCAACAAAATTCCTTCATAAAAACCATTTTGCTCTAAAGAAATTAAAGAATTCAGCTACTTAGTATGCTCCTCACACCATTTAAGAACACAAAAAAATGCTCAATTCTCACATAGAGTTATAAATTTTAACTATTACATAAATAGAACACTTGTATTAATGCACCTCCAAATATTAAGAATACAGAATGATTGTATGAAAGAAATACAAAAGGAAGAAGAGAAAAACAAGGAAAAAAATATTAGCTATCTGACCAGGGATATGATTAAAAGATGAGAGCACTGGATTGTGCCCTCAGTTTATCTGACAGTCCATCTCTTCCCCAGTTTTATCTTGTATAAAACTCTGCTGCATATTCAGTACCATAAAGCACTGCATAAAAAAATCTAATTTATCAGCACATGCTGTACACTAACATTGTATTTGAGAGAGTCATCTCAGGCAATTGTCCCTCACAATGCAAACCCTTCACAAACAAGAAGTGCAGGTATTTTTCAAGTGAATAACTCTTGCAACCTTTAGCTTTATAGCTTCAGCTGGAGGAAAGAAGCACAAGCATACTGACAGCAAAAAAACCCACATACACAGATGCAGCTGGGTAGGAACATTCCAGAAAAGCACTACAAACATTCGGTTTCTTTCTGCACTCATCCTTTCAATAAGCAGCCTGTGAAGGTTACAATTTCCCTACCAAAATACTGAGAAATCATGCAGCCACCTTTTTTGTATCTTTGTAGCAAATGTTTCCCTGCCCAGGTGATCCATGTAAGTCTACACTTGGAATAAGAAGTAAGAGATTTATTTGTAGGTGCCCTACAGTACAAGCAGAACAGTCACAAAATTTTAGAGGCTGGTACCTGTAAGTCACTAACAGTAAGCTGCAGTTTGACAAATTAAGGCTTTTGAAGGTTTCATGCCTCAGAGGCTTGCAGATCTGATACAGAGCATCAAACAATCCTGGACAGGGAAATCTATACAAAACCAAGGCCAGCAGTGAGATCTGATGTGAAATTCACCCATTCTGACATTCTTCTTCCATCCTTTCTCCAAGGACCAGAAGACTTAGAATCAGTTTGGTTGTAGACCTTGGCCATTCTTCTACTCTCTCAAGGCAACGTGGCTTATGTGGTCAAATGGCCCTTCAGTCTCCCCCCCCTCCCTTGTGCTCCTGGTCCACGGAGTGCAGGAAGTCCTTGTGTCACATCACACACTGTACCAACGCTTTGCTAAAAATGTACAGCTGTACTTGGAATGAAAAAGCCTCAGGGGATGGCCCAGAGGGCTTTGAAGTCCAGTAGGCCCTCAATCTTCAGCAATCTGCCTTTTGGGCACCAAGAGAACAAGCCCACAGCTCTTCGCCCCTCCCACTGTGTTTCTCTGTGGTTTTTACCTCTGGTTTCAGTTGAACACAATCAGAGAGGTCCTGCTTGTGGTCTGGTTTCAACACTGTCAAACACACACACTTCAGATGCCACAAACTGAATATAGCACATTAAAAGCCAAGATCATTGCTGGTTTCTTTCACAGACTTAAATAAAACCACTGAACAGACAGTTGCTCATCATTCAGCCTCTACACCTGGAACAGTGACAAAACCATATCCAGATTAATTTAAAATGGGAAAATACTATTTTGGAAGATGGCAATACATTCGAATTTCAACATATACACCCCACCACACCCACCCCTTGCCCATTGTGTAATATTTAAGATGCTTCTCCCATTTGTCCATACTATAAGGCAACAAATTTAAAAATGAAAGGGAAGAATAGCAAGCAGTTTGTGACAGTCACAGGTCACTTCTGCAATTAAGAGAATGATCATCAGAAACCATTACATTGGAGATGCTCATAATGCAACGCTGTGCCTTTTACAAGACACTCCTCTATGACATCTTTCTCAGAAAGCTTAATCTAGAAACAATCCCTAGAAAATTCAGTACTTTTCCTCTCTCTTGCCTCACTCTCGTTTTTAATTTTCTGATGCTCCAGACAGAGCTGTAAAAAAAGGCTTGCAGTGTACTGGTCTGAAGAACTCTGCACCAAGCAAAACAGAGCCCTGGCTCCACAAAAGGGTCTGACATTACTAACCTAAAAGCAGCTTGTTTTCTAAACAGAACAGCAACTTTTCACATTTCTGTTACAAAGAAAACAAGTGTACCCATGAGAATTTTCCTGCCAGCCCATACAGATTCTCTCTATGAAGAGTCAAAAACTGACATACACTGAATTTGTTTTTGCTCTCATGCTCCAACATTTCCTACATTTTCAAGCACTTATATTCACATATTAACAACAGATTTCACACTGGAGAAGGAAATGAAAAAGCAAATTCACACAAGAAAGCCAGACAAAGAGAAATCTTCACCTGCATCTAGGCAACATAATGTTCCTTTCTGAGCAGTGTTGGAACAGTGTACACTGCCCAGCTATCAATCTTACTTCCACAGCATTGTCCTCTTTATCTCTGTATTGCAGCAACCTATAAAATCCTAACATTCCCAAATATTTAGAACATCTAATTAAGTAAAATGCACATGGCTATGCCATTATGGTATGAAAAGGTAAATCAACACACAAATGAAAAACCTGGAACATTCAATACTTCATTTCTTACAAGAGCTGCTTTTTGAAATCCTTTACTTCACCTTAGAGGCACTGATTTACAACATCACTTCAGTTCAGCTGCTCAAGTTCATTTTAAAACCAAATCTTGGGCTCCAGAATGAGAAATGTGGTCTTGGGAACATTAATCTTGGTGCACACATTAGGCAACTGATCAAAGGTTTCTCTGAAAGAACTGTAATTACATTTCTAGTGAAGCCACTATTCTGTCAGAAATCACCAACCATAATGTGCTATTTTTAAACCTCTAGTTTAAGCCAATGGCTTAAACCTGCCTTGAAACTAATGACCTCAACACTAAACTAAGCTCATGCTTCAAATAACGTACATTATAGCAATGGAGGGAAAGCTGCAGATTTCCAGGTCACTGAAATATGTAGTTTTAAAAGAAAAAACAAACACACAACAACAACAAAAAACAACCCCAAAAAACACCAACAAAAAACCCCAACCCACAGAAAAGGCAAACAAATTTATTTTCACCTTTCCCTGGAAACCAGACAGGTTTGGATCCATAGGGAACACATGACCTCTCTTCCAAAGGGCCTTATATAGAGTAGAATGGCCACAGTTTGTAAAGAAACAAAACCCACCAAAGAAACAAGTAAGTTTGAACTTAAGTTTTTGTTACTGATCTTAAATTTCAAGCAGAAAAGAATTTTTAAGTCCCAACAGCTGGAATGAGCCTGAAGAAAACCTGCATTTTGAAGTGCTTTCTGAAGGTCTGTAATATGAAGAGACTGAAAAGCAGAAGTTCACAAAAAAACCCAAACCCCACAAACTTACCAGAGATGTTTCCTACCACATTTTTGATGGTCTCTATGAAGTTCAGCCTGGCACTGGGTCTTGCAACCCAGATTTCCTTGTTAGGATGAATGGCAGGTGGCAAGCACAAGTGTGTCACACCACCAGCCAGCACAGGAAAGGAAGGCACAGCAGACCAACAGCTGAAATCCAGTGGATTCCAGGAGATGGCTCACTGAGACACTGTTTCCTGTTGTCCATCTCAGTAACTTTGTACTTTAAAAATCAGTTATTTTATTGCTACCATAAAAAGCGGCAACGAACAGTAACAGCTTTCCAGCTGTCCCTGTATTTGCAGATTCCCAGAGCAAGCACCTGACCACCTCCTCATTGCCTCCCAGCAGGCAGAACAGTCCTCAGCTGAATGTGCAGACTGAAGTGTTACACTCATCAGGATGACCTGGCTACATGACTAACACAATATTTGTCTGTTACTTTACCTGAGCAGTGACTGAGGAATAAAGTGCTTTAGAGATTTGCAAATCAACTCAACAAACTTAACACTGCAGCCAAAGCAGCCCCATTGTACTTGGAGAACGTGGATTTGAAAGAGCTGAACAAAAGGAGCAGGAATTGTATCCAAGTACCACGTAATCAGGACTGCCATCCTATCTCTCACATTGACTAAGACACTGTTGAAGCATGATAGACGTCTTGGTTAAAGAAACAGCATCACCTAAAGAATAAATTTTCAAATTAAATAAAACAACACATTTCTTCCTGAAAATAACTGTATCTTGAAAAGAGTATTCATGCACCTTACCATCCATTCAGATATAATGACATCCACTTTTTCCACAGGCAGATCTACTTCTTCAATTCTTCCTTTGACTAATGTAATAATATTTTCAAGTTTATTTAATCTGCAAGTCAGAACACAAACAAATTAGTTTCTATTTCTGATTGCTGCTGTCAAGAGAGATATACTGATATCTACATTTCCCAAACTTTCTCCTTTAACAAATCAAGAAAGCACTAGAACACAATATTCCTCAGTTATATTTCAGAGGGAACAGTTCCAAGCAGCTGAAAATTGCAGCAGATTAAGTGCCAGGCAAAGATGGCAGACAGGAGATCTGTGTACCTGCAACGTGCCAGGCATGCAAATGTGCAGGCTTCAGAAATGAGGAAAAGGGAGAAGAGGACAATTTGGAAATGATGGTCCTCTATCTCTAAGAGTTGCTTGTTCCATTTCTCCTCCTTTGACCTCCACAGCAGAATTCTACAGCAATCAGAGCCTACTCACCACACCAGGATAGCAATGGAAATTGACTTCCTTACGGGGCTGTTTTGCACGACTTGGTTTTTTATTTAACCAAACCAGCTGTGAAGCCACTGAGAACAAATATTCGCTCTAGATCAGTCTTACAGCTATCCCACAATAAAGGCACCCTCCCCACGGTGGTGGTGGGCAAAAGCACTGCAGTGCTCAGGTATTACCTCAGGTGTCTGTAATGGTACAACCACCCTGCATAGGAGGAGGGTTTTGTGATGGGACTACAGGTTTTGAAACAGTAACTGCACAACACTGAAATTACCGAGTATGTAAATGCTTGAAATCTACTATTTTTCTTCTTGGCAAACCACATTAGTCTTTCTTGCACACACCTTTATTACAAAGCTGTTCTCACAGAGAGCAGAAAAGTATTCTCAGCACTGAAATTTATCTTCCCACTGCAGTTCTTATCTCTGTCCCTTCAGTTGCTATCCTGATATCTTACTCTTACATTCTGTCTGGCCTTCAATGCAGACCAGTAATCACATGAAAAATTCAGTCTCAAAGACAATGGGAGAACGATCAGAATGAAGGGAGGGAAAGGAAAGGGTCAAAGGGCTACTTGAACATGTGGGCTGCTGCAAAGACCAGTTCAATACTCTGCATAAGACAGCCTGCTGTTACAGGAGTAGCAGTTCATCACTAATATTATCTTTAATGCTATAAACAGAAGTAAAAACAGAAGTTCAAAGTGAGAAATAAAATGTTAAAGAGCTACCACCCACAGCAATAATTTAAGGTTAAAAAAAGATCTAAGGATAACCTCCTAAATGACCACATACCATGATTTAAATCAAGGGAGGAAAAATATAAATTAGTTACACACTTGTTTTCAATTATAATGTTTAAAAAACCCCAAACCAACCAATGTAGTTCACACATTATAGGAAGAACTGCTGATATGCTATTTAGCAATTAAACTTCAACTTTCTATTCTACCACAGCAGTGGACAAAAATCAAGTCAATTCACTGCCCTAGAAATTCTGCAGGCACTACTCACAGCAAGAAAAGGAAAAGGCAATCATTTAGTCAAAGGTAAGTTTATTTTTTTAAGGTTGCTCAGGCTACTTATTCCAGTTTACTTGCACACATGGGTTGCACCGTTTCCAGTAATTAGCATACTAGAAATTAACCCAAATTCTGGGAGGGACAAAAACTCTTGAGCACATATTTGAATCACAGGTGGAAGCACAATGCAAAAGTAATTTTTAAGCTACACAGAGTTGTTTAGTATTCCAATAAATATTTGTTATTCCACTACAAGTTTGTCAGCTTTATTCCCTTAGGAAAAGTGTAGGTTTAACCAGACAAATATAAATTGTTTTGATGCGAACTGGAGACTTTAATGTGAATTGAACCTTTTACAGCAGAAAGTATCTATAAATGTGCAGCCCTACTGATGACTCTCTGTGCACTCCACGTGGCAATTCATCTCTTAAGAGTTTTGATTCATTGTTTCTCTTAAAGGCCTGCCCTTCTCTTCACCACAGGTAATACATGTTGACTGTTACTTTTAGTCTCCCTTAAGTATAAATAACACTCCAAGAACTTTGTGCACTTGTTGGAAGATAAGAACAACCCTAAACTTGTATCTAGTACATTAGAAATAAAACACTATTTCACATTTGTAACCACTCTGAAATTGTCAGGGACTCCTGGGAAAAATTCTCTTCAAGGAACAAATTCTTTAAGTCTTCAGAATGTTGTTGCTTCATTTTTCCATATGCTCACAGTGTCCCTTAATATACTCCATAGTATATGCACTAATTAGTGACACGTGGTGTGGGGAAATGAACCCTGAGATGGCAGAAAGCTGCCTACACTAAGAAGCTCAAGAGGTGAGAGGAGGAGTACAAATCCTAACCAGCAGCCAGTTACCAGAGGTGTTCCTCAGGGCTCAGTGCTAATTCTAATTAACACCTTTAGTGACCTAATGGGACAGAAGGCACACTCAGCAAGTCTGTGGATAATGCTGAATTAGGGGTGAGCAGTTCATAGTGTAGGGCTGCTATTTTCAGTAATGCAAAGTATAGAAATTACTTAAAATTCCCATATTGAAACAGAATATTAAACAACTATATCTGCACACACACACAATCGAACTGCTTTCACTGAACTTATTTAAATCAGAATTTTCTGTAACTCAAAGCAGTACAGACAGCTAGTTTGTCACATCTCCTTGGTGTCTAACTTAAGACTTGATCAGTGGCAACATTTAAAATGTAGGACTGGAAAATGGACAGGCAGCATTCAGCTGGAGCCTCTGCAGCCAGGCAGCACTGGCCACGTGGTACCATTAGGGGGAAAGTCTGCTTTAATTACTCCTACCGGGAGGGCAAACAACTTCCCAGAACATCAAAATCTGTGCTCTTAGGGCAAAGAATGCCTTCAATAAAACACAGACTGAGTGATAGGAGATCAATAACTAGCAACAGCATTTTAGTAACTCTTTACAGTAGTAATTACCCTCCTTTTCTAGTAACTTTTCCTACCTAATGATGTCCATTGCCTGATAGAGGATTTCAGATTGGTCGACTCCAATCACTTTCTTGGCACCCGCTTTGGCAGCAAACATGGAGAGTATTCCAGTTCCACAGCCAACATCCAAAACCACCTGAAACAAGTAAAATGGAGGTAAAAACATTGTATTTTCCTTGCTATGATATTTCTCCACTGCTGTGACATCAGGTTTTGCTGCTACAGGTAGAAATACCCAAGTCAAACTGCAGTTCTAAATCTACACCCTCTACCACATTTTCCAGACAGACAATGAAGGACATGAGCTCCAGCTGAAGGTTAATTCAGTCATTTGAGAAACAACCACCAGCAATTATTTGGGCAAAAACTAAAATGTTACATGAACAGGAGAAGGAATCATAGAACGGACTGGGTTGGAAAAGACCTCCGAGATCATCAAGTCCAACCCTTGGTCCAACTCCAGTCCCTTTACCAGATCATGG
>JAWWEV010000167.1:3549736-3565904 GCA_035583235.1 Hafferia zeledoni | reverse complement strand
GTCTTGCTATCATAATAGTGTATTTCTTCTAACGACTGGAAACTTCTCAACTGCTTAAAAACTGATGAATGTATTGCAGGAGATTTTTAAGCTGAGTTTCAGGTTTGATGTTTTCACAGATTTGCTGAGGCTGAAAGGCACCTCTGGAGATGCTGAGGGTACATTTTACTGTGTTGGTCAGATCATCAGCAGTCTTACTGTCAGACTCCTACTTAAGAGAGTTAAGCTTTACTAATGGTGTTAAAAAACTTACCACTAAACCCCAAAACGTTCAAAACCCACCTGAGAATTACACTCCCCTTTAACACAATACTTCAAGGCCATAATGCACCCTTACTGATACCCTTCCCAGCTCAGGAGCTACTGAGCATTCTTGCTTGGGCACAACAAAGCCTTTTCCATCTCTCCTGACAAACGGCATCCAAGCAAACACTGGGATGCTCTGCACCTTAGGTCTGCTTGCCTTCCCTTGGACACAATCCTTTACATGGACACAGAACAAGCACCCTGAGGCCAGCATGAATAAAACCAGGGGTTTATCCTCAGCAGCACAGTGTAAGTGACCTTCTGCTGTGGTGGTGTGGGAAGCAGTGACTGAGGAACCGACTGCCACCTGCCTGGGTAGAACAACTTACAATCTGGAATCAGACTGAAAAACATTAGAGTGATGAATTTTTTACTGCACCAGGTTGGCCAGGAAAGTTGAGGGACAGAATTACTTGCTCCATGTGCAACTCTCTGCAGCTACATTTCAAAAGGAATCAACTCTACAACTCACAAGTTACAAATGAGTATGTTATGGCTACAGAAATCCCTAGGCTGGATGTGTTGGAGACAGGAATAGAAAATAAAAATCAATACTCTTGCAGCTGCTGAAACCTCACAGCCCCCAACATCACCTATTCTAACACTGGACCCATGGTAGTTAAGGCAATCACTGAGCCATGAAAGCTGGAAGTCACAGCCAAAAAATAAACCCCTGTCAAAGAATGATCCTCAGGTACAGTTGCATGAAAGAGAGCAATCACCACAAACTGGAAAAAAATCAAAACAGACACCACCTTGGACAGCTGCCCTGGTCACTTAAGAACCCAGATGGAACTCATCTAGCCTTAGGCAGGGGATGGGGGGAGAAAGAGGCACCAGAGAGAAAATACACAAGCTGGAATCCATCTCAGGAACAGAAAGACAAGCAGAATGATCACCAATTAGCCTAAGGACAAGGGTCTACAGCTCACACATTCTTGTGGTGATCACATATGGCCTCTCACCAAAGGTCTGGCGCAGCTGGACCCGTGGTTTGTCTATACAATAATACACTGCAGCATCACATCCTTCTCTGCAGTGAAATCACAACTGATACTCTACTTTTAACAACAGAAAAACACAGAGAACCAGTAGGTTGTGTCATGGACAATTAAATTAATTCCATCAATGAACTCTTTGTTTTAAAGACTCATTTTATTCCCTGAATATAGCATTGATCTTGCCTCAGACTTCTGTTCTATCACAAAAACAATGCTTTACTAAACCATGTTTTTCTACCCAAAAAATACTCATTGTAAAATGGGTCACATTTCCTTTTACTATGTAACACCTTAACTACTCCTGCCAGGTAATCTAAATTATCCCATTCTCATCTCCAATACATTAGACAGGTTGAAAATAAAGGCAGCAAGCAGGATTCATACAAGTTTTAAAAAACTGTTCTAAAAGCTGAGAGAAGAAACAAATTGGTTGGTTCTGAATAAAGTTTGCCTAACAGACAAACCTAGATATTGTTACCAACTCTCATCATGCAGCCACATCTCTTTAGGACACAGCAGATTGCAGCAAAGGCAAGTATGACAAATTCAGCTCTTTGAACAAGCTCCTCCCAAACTACCTTACAGGTGTCCTTCCAGAAACAAAAGCACCACTTATGTATTTTGCAGGGAACAATACAATATGGGAGTTCCAGGAAATACAGTATCAGATTTTTACTCAAAAAAAAAATGTAATCCAACCTTAAGGGAAAACAGCCTTTTTCTTCAAGTCAGAAGTTTCACTCATTAATATGGCTCTGACAGCATCATATCATACATTAATTTACACAAAACACCTTAACACTTCCTTCAGCAGAAGTTTAGATCTCTGAAAAAATCCCATATATTCTCCAGAACTGAGTACCAGGTGAAAGCTACATCAGGGTTTGGTCAAACACAGGGGGCATTGGTGACACAGATGGCGATTATGGGGAACTCGAAGCAATTGAGAATCTTTCAATTCAACCTCAACACATCATGGTGGGTTTGGATCCACTATGAATTTGAGGTGATCTTGACCAAAAACCGTGTTCAGAAATCAGTTTGAAGATGTTGCCATAATTGGTAAGTTTTCTTCAGGGAAGCTGAATGCTTTCACAACACCAGAGTAAGCACACACATTCTCTAGGCTCTTCCCCGAGCAAGTGTATCCACTGCTGGGGCAGAAGCAACATTGACTCTAACAGTTAATCCATGGTTTGTTTTGAATGTTCCCAGTGTCCCTACAGCAGAGACAAAACACAACCAATTCTGAAAAACTGCTGTTCCACGAGGACACACATTTCATGTAACTTCAGATCAGTCTCACCCTGTGGAAACCTGCAGTTATCAATTTCAGGGACATCTGTGAAATTGGATTTCTCCCAGGAAAGTTTTCTTTCCTTTAGTGATCTTTCTGCTTTGTTAGATGAGCTGCCCACCTGTACAGTCACCTGCACCATTTAAGTAGCAGCAGTACAATTCTACACTTTCACTTGCTCTCTCACTACAATTAAAGAGTTTAGAAATGTTTAGCAGAAATAGGCTTGTTACATGAACTGAGGCAAAAAAAGGAACAAAACTATTTCCTAGTTTTTTTCTGCTGTAATTGCTAATTGAAAACTGAGGTAAGACATACAAAGAATAGGCACTATTGACCTTGAAATACCTCCTGCCAGGTCAAAACTGTATCTCTCTCACCTCTCCTAGAAAGGCAGGCTGAGAGAAGTGGGATTGTTCAGCCTGGAAAAGGGAAGCCTTAGGGATGACCTCATTGCAGTCTTCCTGTACCTGAAGGGAGCCAACAAGACAGAGGGACTATTTACAAGAGCATGTAGTGACAGGACAGGGGGAATGGTTTTAAACTGAAAGACAGTAGGTTTAGATTAGATATTAGGGAAAAAATCTTCCCTGTGAGGGTGGGGAGCCCCTGGCACAGGGTGCCCAGAGAAGCTGTGGCTGCCCCACCCCTGGAAGTGTCCAAGGCCAGGTTGGATGGGGCTTGGAGCAACCTGGGCTGGTGGGAGGTGTTCCTGCCCATGGAGGAGGGCTAGAATTCAATGACATTAATGGTCCCTTCCAACCCAAACCACTCTATGGCTTGATGAACTCAAAACACAGCAAACTAATCAGCAAGCAGAAAGACAGAAAACAAGAAGAGGATCATAACTGCACGGGGCCCATAACCACTGCAGGGTCACATCAGTCCAACCCTCCTCCCTGCAAGTGAAACAGCAGTTCCCAGCTCTAAGCCCCTCATAACAACCGACTCTGGAGACACTAAACAACACTAATTCAAAAATCAGTTCCACATGAATTCCTTCCCAGCTCTAACTACACAGGGCTTCTTGGACATTTTTATTGTATCAGGCATACATAGAAATCCACTTAATTCTGGTAAAGAGGCCCTCAGAGAGATCCCACCTAATAGACTGGACAAGAAAGGCTCAACTTCACCCTGCCAACATAATTAATGGCCCCCTGCCACGGCAGGCAGCACAAGGACAATGCCATCCCCACTGCTCTTATCAGCACTCTGCACCCTCCAGCTGCTGAGCAGCTCCCCACCACCTGATAAAGCCACAGGACCTTAAATCAAACCCTGTCACTGCCACTCCACCTTCCCAGAGCTACAGAGCAGCCAACCTAAAGGTTTTCCACCATTTGAGAGAAAATAAGCCAAAAATGACTGTTTTTCTGAGCTGTTTTACCTACCTTGTCCTTGAAGATACGGGGGTTTTGGTAGATGAAGTCACGATAGCTTTCTGTACGCACTTTATCCTGTTATTGAAAAGCAAAAAGGATTCATTTTTTTCACTTAGGCACTGCATGCCATTCAAAAATGCTGAAAATCTTCCTTTTTAACTTGGCCTGAAGATGTTTTGTGCATACTGTACTTACCAGGGCTGTGCAGTGAGGACACTGCCCACACATTATTTCAGAATTTACTGCCTTTACAAATGAAGCCAGTTGCCTCAGCTGGAGGAAAAATAAGAAACTGGCTTACAGTTTCCTGACCTGCTGTGTTCCATTTTAAGTCTTTCAAAGTTATTAATACCTCTTCTCAGGAACAGCAGAATGGCAATACTGCATCAACTTCACCAAACAACCTCCTACACAATGGCAAACATTTGAATCATGAGCTCATAAAACGTTTTGTATCATTCTCTGACACTCCTCCTTTTTAAAAGAAATCTTGTGCCACAGAAGCTATGCATCAAATTAATCTGTTCCATTTCTGAACAAACTGCAAATTTGCAAACCCAATGGCAGACTAGTAAATAAAGCTCTACAGCCCATTCTATGGAAGACCAATAGAATAAATAAATTTGACTGTAATACAACAGGGTTGGAGAATCTGGAACGTTTTCAAGCACAGAATAAACATTTCTAGTATCTTAGCATATCAAAGGTAGCAGTAAGGCTCAGTTTTCCAGCAAGGTAATCTATTAAAACATTGATTCTCTTACCATGCACCAGCAGGTACACAAATTGACAGCCAACTATAGGTTTTGGAATTGCTGTTGCAGTTCAAGTGTTACAGCAAGGTAAAAAAAACAAATTCAGCAATTTTTTATCTAGCACAAATAATGCTTAAGTATAAAATCCAAGTGCTTATATTACATCTTTTTCTACTATAGAAATTCTAGAAATAAAGAATTTTTTTACAGTGAGAAACAACAAAGTCTATTTTCACAGAAAAACAAGATCAAAACCAGTGGCTGAGAACAAAGGATATGTTAATAAAAAAACCTGGAGACAAAAATAATTATTTTGAAGGTTGAAAAGCCTAAAATGCAGTTTTAAATTAGATTATCAGACACAACCCAAAGAAACAGTTATGGTTGATTTTAGAAAATTCTACTTTAAAATTATACACAATTAGCATGAATAACAGAAACTGTGATCCTTTAAACCCATACTGGTTTACTCTGATGTTGTATTCAGAGCAACTATTTTTAGTGCTTCACCTCCACTGCAGCATAGAACAGCATTTGCTGAAACAACCAAAAAAGTTTAAAAATAAATAATCAGAGCTGTAATGTTCAGCATCAATTGAGAAAGCAGCCAGCTGGAAACCTTCCAGCCTTCCACCCTGCCCACTCACACTGCCAAGTGAATCAATACACCTCGAGCTGCTGCCTCCACTCAGTCACTTCAGGTGTCTCTGTCCATCAACTCCCTTCTCTCACTCGACACTTTCACATGACGCTTTTTTTGGTTTGTTTTTAAGTAAAGTGGTAAGAACATTTATTAAGATGACAGTCAAGAAATTCTTGAGCAAAAAAAGGTACAGCAGGGGAATCACTCGCCACTTGGCCCCTGTGAAGTAACAACATCCTTCCTCCACCTCTGAAGTGTTTGCAATAAAAAAAAAAAAAACCACAAAAACCACCAAATGGAAAGTTCTTCCTACCAGGCACAAGGAACAAAAGGTTCAAGACTGAACAGTGTCAGAAACAGACTTACAACTCAGCCAGCAAGACTTCTCTCTTAAAAATTTTCATGTACCAAGTCACTACATTTTTGTAAATAAGGTAGACATGAAAAAGAAATCCAAGTGAATGCCCAGCATATAGGAAAAGTGTCAATGTACAGACAATAACCAGCAATGGATGATTAGGAAAGTCAAAAGTCTTCTTAAAAGCATTCTGACAAACCTGCCCTGAAATCAATAAAATACAATCCTGTACCAATGTCCTTGTGCAGAGATGCAGATTTATTATAAACTTTATTAGCAAAGAGCAAGGCTTCCTCATCCTACAGCCTGTAACATCTCAAATGTCAGCTTTACACAACTGCAGAACCAAATGTCCATCCTTTTCATTTATCTTCATTACTCTTAATTATATTTCTATAAACTACACATTTTGGAAAACATGCATCTACTTCTGCAGCCCTCTCTGTGCTTCTGTAAAATCTCCTCCCCTTGATATTAACCTCATGCTTATACTGTTCTTAGCATGGGTTCATGTGTATTTCTACATGGGGGCCACTAAATTACTTAGAAAGCTGAAAGCTTTATATTTTAGCTGCAGGGTAAGTCACTTCACAACTCTGTATTCTATCTCTACATTTAATTCTGGCTTAAAATTATAAAACTCTTTATAACTTTTGTAACAATGATACCTTCTCTGAAAGGAAGAATGATGAGATTTTTCATTTACATGCCAGTTATAAGCTGTTGGGCTTCGTGGGTTTTATTTAAAGTTAAAAAGGCATACATAGGTTTGCCTTTGAAAAGTTTTAAGTATTAATTTTATCTTTATCAGATAAAGGAGCACACGATTTCCCAGCTTATTCAGTGTCAGGTTATAATACACTGACCCAAGGACAAGCACCAATTTCTGTTTACCAAGTGCAATAGGAAACCACAGCATTTGAGAAATGGTCTTGTCTAACAAATTTCAATCGTTAGGATAATTTAAAACTAAAGAAAAACATTCACTGTCTGTACTGTGTTTTATCCTCCACTTTTAAAGCATGCAGGAAAAAGCTGCTTTTGGCAAGGTAAGGCTGTGGTCAGATATTGTGAGATCAAGCATATTTGTAAATGATTTTATGTTCCTAGTGCTTCCTGTAAAGAGAATTCACACAAAGGAAATAAAACTGAATGAAGATGTCTCAGCAAAACTCCTGTGGAAAAAAACTGTCCTGGACAGAAAGGGTTAAAAATGCAGCTGCTCTGCAGTATATTTATGGGCACACAGCCCACTTCGTTCTCTCTCCTTCTTAGTCCTACTACGATGCAGCTGAGGTGACTTTCTAACCTTTAGCATCTCTTCATGTATCCCATAATGCCCATAGGAGCTGAAGTAAACACCATCCTCATCCTCCTGGAGGTCTGCAATGGCGCTGGATGCCGAGCTGCTCCTGACATCTGTGTTCATCACAAAATCCTGGGCAAATCGCCTGTAATCAATTTGAAAGACACCCTTGAGACGTGTTTATGGGAGCGGGAAAAGGAGGCGGGGCGGGGGAGAGAAAGGGCTTGGAAGAGGGACGGAATGCAGGGAAGGCTGCACAGGGGCTTGCCAGCGATGGGGCCGCTTTAGGCGTGCACACCCTCCCTCTGCAGGCTCCTCCGGGCTGCTGCACCACGCGCTGCCTCCACAGGAAGCTGCTGTTCGCAGCGAAACCCTGGGATCTGGTGACTGTTTCCGAGGAAGGATCACTCCTTTGCTCGCTGGTACAACAGCCAGCACCGCAGTGCTCAAGGTGTTTTATTTAGGCTGCGTGATGCAGACATGGCCTCGGGTCACAGCACAAGAACTGCAGCCCACACGACACTGTGTGACTAGTGGGAGGCAGAGGAAAGTAGTTTAAAACTGAAGCATTCAGGTGAAAACAAAACAGAGCTTAAAATTCAATTTGTTACTTTAATCTCATGTTGCTTATTTTTCCTCCTCCATGGTCCTGCATTCCTAAAACACATGAGGAAAAATGATGAGAGAGTTGAGGCTGTGCAGTCTGGAGGAAAGAAGGACCCAGCATGACCCTGCCACGGCCTTCCAGTACCCAAAGGGGCTACAAGGAATCTGGAGAGGGACTTTGGACAAGGACATGGAGTGACAGGACAAGAGGGAATGGCTTTAAACTGAAAGACAGTAGGTTTACATTGTGTATTGGGAAGAAATTTTTTTTGCTGTGAGGATGGGCAGGCCCTGGCAGAGGTTGCCCAAAGAAGCTGTCGCTGCCTCACCCCTGGAAGTGTCCAAGGCCAGGCTGGATGGGGCTTGGAGCACCCTGAGGGGTCCCTGCCCATGACAGGATGTTGGAACGAGATGAACTGTAAGGTCCCTTCCAACCCAAACCATTCCATGATTCTATGTTCTCCTTCCATTCCTCACAGAAGGAATATTTTAATGACAAAATATACAGACCCAGGGTTTTATTATGAAAACACTATTAGAAGTCAACAAGCAAACAGCTCATACTGCACCCACAATGAGGTGAAAAAGCAAACATCCTTCAGCCAGACAATATTCCTCCAAAGTCTGCACTCCAGCAGCAACAAAACTTGCACACCAGCCCACTCCAAAGCCACCAACACTCAGCTTTAACAGTGATCCCACTTTCTTAAATGGAAACTCCACAGATAGAAGCTGTAGGTAACATCTCACTGCAAGTACCATCTTTATAGAACAACAAAATAAAAAACAGTATTTCACTCCTGACATATCAAATCCTTCTTCACTTAACTAGTTTGGATGGGGAAAAGAATATGGAAAGGAATTTGTATTAAAATTTTGTCAGTATCAGAAACTTCCTATACTTGCTTATACAGGTAAAGTCTGGATCTTATTTTAAATACTGCTTTTCACCATGACAGTTAACATTTTCCTTACTTTTAGATAAATATTTAAATGATAAAAATTTAAACTTAAAAAAATAGTCTATGACATAATTAAGTATAATTAGCACTGTGTGAGATTCAAGTGATTTTAAATTTAAAATTATTTAAAATGGATTTAGCCAGCAGTTTCTCCAGCCTTGGCATGCAACACAAGCACCAAAGAAACATTAGAGACAGAGCAGCTCTTGAGTCTTTCTAATCAAAAATTAGAAGGTACGTAAAAAGAAAAACCATCACCTTTAAAGAGGTGACAGGTTAAAAATTTCTCAACATATACAAGCCATGCCCTTAATCTTTCAGTTCCATCTAGTGCTAGAGGCAACCTGATTTATAGAACTGTTACCATCTTTATTTCACAGAGGTTTACCTGGAAGGAAACATCTGCAGAGGGTCTCTCTGCAGCACAAACCAGGATCACTATGAATTACAGCACATTAACTACTACAGAGCAATGGGGTCATCTGTCCATGATTTAGAACTGTGCTGCTTCAGCAGATCTACATCTGGCTACTTTTGCTGCCAGACGATCCCAGCTGAACTGAAGAGGCTGCACTGACAAAGAAAAATAAAAGCCTCTTTCTTACAGGAGCACATAACTTGATTTCCTGACCTCAAAAAACTAATGAATATCTATAAGCTTGACTGAAGTTTGGAGTGCAAAAGAAATTGCTACTGATGGCCTAAAAAGGTTTTGGTTTTTTTGTCAAATGAAAACAAATGGAACAAAAGGAAGACAAGAAGACATACAAGAAAAAAAAAAGCCCAGGTTTTCAAAGCACAGAGGCAAATTTCTTTCATTCTTATTGTTTATGATCAATTAATGCATAATGTACACAGAGCTACCAGAAAAGTGCTGTGTGTGATGAAGTACAATTTGCAAACCCAAATGAAGACAAAACTGCTCATTTTTGACATAAATAGCTGTTCACAGCTGAGAGGATTTAAATACACAAATTTATTTTGGTCTACTGAGTTACTTACAACACCAAGTGTGTACTGTCAAAATTCACAATAAGCCCTCAAATGTATTTTACAAAACAAGGTTTTTGCTGATTAACTTCTCCACAAAAGAACATGAATTATTTTCCCAAGTCTCTTAAATACAATTTCAGTTCTTCAGTGCCCAGTCTCTATCATCTTGAAATGACATGTTTGTAGAGGATTTAATCCCATGTGACCCAAAGAGAAATTCATACTCCCATTTGATGCACAAGCACCACCAATCCATACTGTGCAGACCTCAGGATTTAGAGGTGGCATGTACAGCTACAGGAATGTCCTGATTCCTCACTGAGATGCACTGCGTGTTCTTACTAACAGAACCCATACCTGAGACTGAAAAGTAGCTGAAAAGTTGATTTACTGATTTCATTGGAAATTCTCCAAACTCCACTAGTGGATTCCACTATTAACAATCATTGTTTGGAGCCAACTCTGACAGTATCTGAAGCTCCACATTTAATTTGTCAGTCTCTCTCCTCCCCTGTGCACCTCCTCAGTGTCCTATCTAAAAGACTAACAGAAAAGTGCCTCAAAACCAAAGGGAAATACGTGTTTCTGAGCCATGTACCTGCTTAGCGTCCCTAAACATGCTTCAGTCTTTCACAGATTGAAAGGTTTTACTAATCACCTACAACATACAAGTCAAACCTGCAGTCCCAACACAAGTCAAAGGTTTTCCACAGTTACATTCTACTACTTCTTTGAATTTCTCTTGGTCTTTAAACATGAAGATGCCATCTCACCCGAAACACCCCAAAACTTCAGTTCAAACACTTACCTCATTTTTTGAAGGTCATCCTGTGCTCTAGCCAAGGCTGCTTCTGCAACTCTTGCTCTGTGTTCTGCATGTTTTAACTGCTCAAGGAGCACCACAGTATCATTTAAACCATTGCAAGGCAAAGCGTTTGCAGGTTCACAAAGATCTTCTATATCTGATGAAATGGGGATGGAAAAAAAGAAGTCATCTACAAGTCATGTGTTGCTTCACAGCAGATCATAAACATGTAATGCTATTTGTGTCTTGGGATGACTTGTAAAAGTGGTTTGTTTTACAAAAGGCAGGACTGAATCTGACAGGACTAACTGGAGAACACAATACTACTCAGAAAAAGCAAATATGCAATCAGCAAGCTCTAAGTTAATAAAGCAAATAAATCCAGAATTCAGGCTTCTTTAAATACCAGTGTTTGGTTGTACACAGAGGAGACATTAGGTTTAGGGTATAATTAAGTTAATAACAGTCCTATCCTCTATTTTTCCAGTTATGTTATTCTGGGGCCAAAAGGGCTGTTAATAGCAATGCTAAAAGATAAGAAATTATATAAATTTAAATTTTAATATTTAGACAATAACTCAATTTTCAAACCAATTCTTTGGACTTTTATACAGTTTACAAACACACAAAACTCAGAAGAGCATAAGCAGAGTGAATCGAGATGAAACATTGCTTTTCAACTACAACTTAGACTCAGCACTGAGTCCCATTCACCTCTTGCTAAATTCAGTTGATTTAAACAGATGTCAGTGGAGAAAAAAAATTATGCTGGTGTGTTTTTGGATATAGCAGGAAGTTACTGCCAGCTTACTGAGCAAAGGACTTCAATAAAGAAAAAAACCCCACGTATCTATTCCTTTCAATTGTGAAAGACTATTTGACCCATGGGACTGAAACAAAGCATTTAATATTTCACAGGTTCAGATCACCCTTGATGCCGTGAGAGAGACCCCACCAAAACAGGACTCAAGATTAAACAACTAAAGGAATTTGAGCTCCCTGTTCTGGGACAGGGGTAGTGATAGAAAGACATTAAACTTAAGCCAGAAATATTAACCTACTAAAAATCTACTTTGCTACAGCTACAAGTACTTTTAAAATCTATAAAATGTGAAAATCAAAAATCCCTTCGGTATCACCCTCATAACTTTAGCAATTGCAAGTGGCACCTTAAAAGTCCATAGTTTGGGTAAAGGCACACAGCAGGCAGGAGCTGACACAGGGAGATGTGCAATCCCTGAAGCAACACATCAATGCCCTCTAGCAGGCACTGTCTCTGCTGCCAAGGAACAGGGCTCACTGCCAGGCTGGACACAGAACCCCCAAGTACCTCGTCCTTTCAGCTAAACCACAAGGTACAGGTGCAAATTAGAGTGGGAGGATCATGAGCTGCAAAAATCATTTCAAAAGAAACTGAAATCTCTCCAGAACACCTGATGAACTGCCATGAGAGAGAAACTAAGGCTGCTTGTCCTGATCTCTAGAACCACTGAAGAGTCAGAACTCCTACAGCACCTTACACCGGGTTGATCCAAAAGGGAACTTCTGTAAAAGATGTTTTCAACAAGGCAAATTACTTGCTCCTTACTTATAGCACACATTTTTGAATGAATGCTTCTGGTTTTAAACACCTACACCTAGAAGCTTTAAAAGCTTCATAAATCTCCCGATGAAGCTCAGGTGGAGGGTCTCTTTGACCCACACAATTACTATACAGAGCATCTCTGCTCTCAGAACTCACCACACTAAGTGAATGCAGACAAAGCAGGGCTGTGGAAATCTGAGTCATTAAAAACCAACGCACAAGGTGTGGTAAAAGTATCAGAGTGTAACTTCATGTCATGACTTCAGCTACTATGTGGACTTGCTCGTGTGTATAAATGACCTGAATAACAGTGACGATGCTTCAAATGACACGAATTCTGGCAACACCACAGTCACCCCCCCAGTGCAGCACAGTCACACTGAAACACAGTATTTACCAAACTGAAGCAGGAGATCATCTTTTAGTTCTGGTTTCAAATATTCCTCTCCTTCCCAAGGCAGGGGGCTGCTCAGAGAGCTCAAATACGCTCCTGTTGGTTTCTAGACAGGGGAAGAGCATGTAAGAGCTTGGAAAACACTGACTTCATTCAAGAAAATACAGCAAAGACCTGTTCTTTCCCACATTAAAATATGCAGGGTATTACTGAAGGAGCTTTGCAGCAAAGGCAGTTACAGGATGAAAGAATTCATCAGAAGCAGTAAAGCACAGCAGACTGATGGATATTGAAGGGTAATTGCAGGACTACACTGCTATCAGGAACCAAGTTTGCCCAGGTGTTTGGCTGTGTCAGACCCAGGGATTACAAGAGGGCTAGTCAATAAATCCTGTCAGGTGTTCCCACATGAACAGGGACACATCAGGAATGCTGGATCATCTCCTGTCTGCATCCAGCCAGTCAGGAAAGGAGAAGCCAGATTCTGGACTTCAGTTTTTGCCTTTCTGTGCTTACTCTGCATAGCTAGTTATGCATTAAATATGCACTAAATTTGGGGATTTAAGACTTGAAGATTTAACTAAAAAAATGCTTAATAAGGTAAGATAGTATTAAGTTTAAACCTAAACTTTTAGGGATAAACCAAGGAACATTCCTCCAGGTCACAAAATACACAAAATATACCCAGACCTATTTTAAAACTGTAGGTTCCCACTGGCTTTCCTGATACTGGCATCATTTTAGCACAGCTTTAAGTTCTGTAACCTAACCCAGGTGTTGTCCTTACTAAGGAGGGGTCTGGCCAGCTCACACCCTCAGGAAAGACTATTACACCAACACACAGAAACTTCAGTTATTGAGAAGTGAACCCATTTCTGAAGCAAGACAGCACAGACAAAGGCCAAGACAAATTAATAAACCAAGATGATATTGCATAGCACGGAGGCTTTTTTGCAAGTCTGAACATCCTCTTCTGAAAACAATAAAACTCATATTAATTAAATACAGTCTTTAATTACACCAACTTCATATCTAACTAAGTCAATCAATAGCTACTTTAATTCCTCTGGCTTTTTATTTCTAGAACAACACCACAAAATCTCATGCAATTATTAAATAAGAGCAAACCACAAGCCCAGGACCTTGACTTCGTGTTCTCCAAACAGATTAGAGAAGCATTATGTGGCACACCTACCTTTAATCTGACAAAGTTTATTAGTTTAATGTATCCATAAAAATCGAGTCCTGAAAGGAGAGGGGTAGGAAAAAAAAAAAAAGGGAGAGAGTGTTTGCATTAAAGAACATACACTTCACAATTAAATGAACACTAATTACTTTCCAATTGGCCAGCTTCCCCTGGGATATACATCACTATCTAGTACTGTCTTCCTATCTTAAGTTTGCCATCTATGGTTTCATTCTCTTGAGGATTAAACCAGAAAATTCTCACCCTCAGGACAAATACATTTGCTGCAAATTAAGAATGGGACACATCCAGCTGTGGATTATGGACAGGGATTTCATTCATCTGGCAAACAAGTACATCAGGACATCCACTCTTATCTCCTACCAGCTACCCTGCTTATATTTGAGGCTGTTGTACTCCTTCATTCACATTTTTAGCTCTCTGCTTAACAGAATTTAAACTGATGCTACACATCAAGGCTACATACCAACATTAATTTCAAATTGCCACCAAGGCAGGAATAACAGTAGTTCTAAGTATAATTAGGTGGTCTCCCCAACAACAGCAAAGATAAATTCAAGATATCTTCCCTTGGACTTTAGACAGAAAACAGACCATATCTTACAATTTCACAAGCAGGTTTCTAAATGCTTCATGTAGTTCCTATTCTCTTACCTCAACCTCCTTTTTGGTGAACACTCTTAAAACAACATTTCTCCAACAGTCTCCTTTCCAGTTTTCCTCTATATTCACTAAAATATGTATTTCAGGCTCAGGAGCTCAGCACTTCCCTCCTTCAAAGCCTTCCCTACTTCACACACATCCTCCCACACAAACTTTCCTCCAGTGACCACTTTGGCCTAAATACACCTTCAAGTGAAAGCCAAGCTTAAGCTTCACCTGAAAACAATTAAACAGCTCTTGGAGGGTGTGCCTTCCTGGGACCACCTGAGGGAACATAAGCCAAGATTGCAAACAGCTGCTCAAAAGACAGGAGCAGCACAATCAGCAGCTGCCCTCTTGGCAGGTACATCCTTGCTCTCTGCAAAACCCAACAACAGCATTGCCAGTCAGGCAAGAGTGCCCAACAGACCAGGGCAATCACGGCTGGCCCAGGTCTGTCGAGTGGCAGTGAGGATTCAGCACACCACAACAAGCCAGCAGAGTTTTGTCTCCACTTTTGTCCCTTTCTCTCTTAGTTTTGTCCCCACTCAAGAGCTTTACCAGTAGATAAAGCATATGGGATGCAGTCAGCATAATGTATTAGCATTTTTCCACAATAGCTTATCTTGTTCAATTGTGAAAGCTTCAGCTGCAAACAGGAAATTAGCTAGAAACAAACTTAATATTTGCAGTTTATTGTAAATGACACACTCACACACAACAGGAAACCACAAATCATGAAAAAAACTTACCATGTTTCTGAATCAAATCAGTAACATTGAACTGATGCTCTGTTTTGCAGTGGGAGAATACAACTTCAGCAGAACTGAACAACCTGTAAATAAAAAAATATTACATAGGCAATATTAACACATTTAGACGTTCTGACTTCTGAGTTCTACATGTTCTGTTCTGACCTGCCAGGCAATACATTCAGAACACATTTTCTCCCTTTGAGAAAGGATGAACAGGCACCTGCTCACTCACCTGCCCCACAAAGAGGCTTTGACCTTTTACCTTCAGCCCAGTCCAGCCCAACACAGCCCAGGACAGCCCAGTCCAGCTGAGTCCAGTCCAGCCCCAGGCAGCCCAGTCCAGCCCAGCTCAGGTCAGTCCAGTTCAGCCCAGTCCGGCCCAACACAGCCCAGTCCAGTCCAGCCCAATGCAGCCCAGTCCAACTCAGCCCAGTCCAGCCCAGCTCAGCCCGGTCCAGTTCAGTCCATTCCAGCCCAGTCCAACACAGCTCTCCTCAGTCCAGCTCAGCCCAGCCCAGTTCAGTTCAGTTGCGTTCAGTTCAATCCGGTCCAGCCCCAGATCAGTCCAGTCCAGCCCAGCTCGGCCCAGCCCAGTCCAGTCCAGTCCAGCATAGTCGAGCCGAGCCCCACCCCGCCCCTCACGAGTTCCCCCCTGTCCTTCACGAGCCCACTCCTCCCTCAGGAGCCCATCTCGACCCTCACTAGCCCACTCCTCCCTCACTAGCCCACCCCGTCCTTCACAAGCCCCCCCCCCCGCCCCTCACGAGCCCACCCTGCCCCTCAGGGTCCCCAGGGCCAGGTGGCAGAGAGCGCGCACCGCGGCCCAACCCCTCCTTCCCGCCGGCCCCTCACTTATCGCAGAAGAGGCAGCGTGTCCGCTGTCCCACGGCAGCTCCTTCCTCCTCCTGCTCCTCCTCCTCCTCCTCTTCCCAGGGCTCCTCGCCATCGGACAGCTCGGGCATCTCCTCCTCCCCCGTGTCCACATCCATGTCCGTGTCCCTGTCCCGCCACACGCGCCACTTCCGCCCAGCGGGAACGGGCCCGCGCGCGCCCCCTGGCGGGGCCTCCGGGCAGAGCGGGAACGGCGCGAGGGGCGGGGACAGGGCGGGGACAGGGCGGGGACAGGGCGGGGACAGGGCGGGGACAGGGCGGGGACAGGGCGGGGACA
>JAWWEV010000167.1:3509835-3531826 GCA_035583235.1 Hafferia zeledoni | reverse complement strand
GGAGAGGAGAGGAGAGGAGAGGAGAGGAGAGGAGAGGAGGCTCTGCAAAAACACCCTCGGGACCACAAAACCCCCAACAGTGGGATGAAAGAAAGTGCCATATCAATTTCGTTTCCATTCCTCATTGTTAAGCTTCAAGTTTCAGAAAGTTTCCTTGCCCATAACTGCTCCACTCCCAGGCAGCTGCACATGATATCGTTTGGAGCCTGGTTGCATAACCCGCGTTTCCCCCGAGCTTTGCCCCTGAGCTCAGCCTGACAGGCATCAGCCAGACCCAACCTGTGTCTGAAAAAAGCCTGCACAGCATTTTCACATGGAGCAGCTGAACCAAACTTCACAAAAGAATTGGTAAAAGGTTAGCATAGATTGACTGTTTCCAAATTGGAATACTAATGATGATCTTTAATGAAGCCTGACAGTACAATCTGTTTCTTATTGTTCCCTAAGTGCTGGCTACTGATCATATTCACCGGCTTTAGGTGACGGGGACAGACAGGGACAAATGGGCCCCACTGGTGAGCAGGACTGTGCACAGCTGATCTTTCAACAAGGATTAAATTCATTAAAGTGATTCTCCCATCAGAGGTATCAATCTTTTGATTTGTTATCATCTTAGTGGTTATTAATTTTGAATGATGTCTAATTGGTGCCGCTACTGGTTGGGTCAGCTGGCTTAGTAATCTTCTTAGAGTGCAGTAAAGAATACATAATTTTAGTAGCTCTAGCAGGAAGCAGGGGAGCTGAAGAAGGAAAAAAAATCCCCAGTTTGATTTAATACCTCTCATAATGTCTAAGAACAATGGAGAAAGTAGGCAGAATACCTGCCAGACCCGGCTGGTGAAAACTGACTTTTCTTTATTAATTTCACCACTTTTAATACAAAATTAAGGCACTATTTCATAAAGATAGTCTTAAATAAATGTTTTATTGTAGCACCGATATTAAGCACAATTGGAAATACTTCATTTTCTGGACAAAGACCATCTGCTCAGGGCAGGAGAGTGCTCAGGGGCAAGGCCAGACTGACCAAGCAGGTCATCTCTAGACTTCAGAGGCAGAACCTGCACAGGCTGTATTGTTCCTGGCCCAACCATTTCAGGGTTTGGCCTTGGCTCCACACTCATCTCCCATTTCTTCTCACAACCAGTATTTTGAAACCAATGCCAGTGACCACAGGATTAGGATTGGGAGGTTCTGGTCTCCCACTCAATTTTTTAAGGCATTTCAGCACTTTAAAACACAGATGGGAGTTTAGAAGAGGTCATGGAAGCACCTGAGCAAGGCTGTTTGTCTGCCTGGTTTTGATGTTTGGGCTGTGTGTGCCACCTCCACAGCTAAATGCTCCAATAATGCCTAAACCATCCCTGCAAAGTGCATGGGGGGCTTCCTGGGTGTTGTGCAAAGTGACAGAGCAAGAGAAAGGCCCCTGTCGGTGCCTTAGAATGACAGACACCTTTATGAGGTGAGAACAAAACTGGCCCTGACAGAGCTGGGATGCTACAGACTATTTCCTCCCGTTCACTCTTGGAACATCAATATGTGGCTGCCACGGATAATCTGAAGGAGAGCTAGATCCTGCATCTTGGATATTCACTCAATTAAAGCCCCTGAGATTTCTGCTGAAGCAAGTGTTATCCAGATCTCCCCGAGATGAGAACAGGGACATAATTCTTGGGTTTTGCTAGGAACAAAATGCTTGGATTTTCTACAAATAGGAAATTGTTTCTGTCTTACCTATCTATTGTCATAGACACACAACTGTGACCACATTACTTGGTGAATGGAGCGGTTCATGTGGGAAGGCACCTCTTTTATCAGTGCCACAGGTGTTTAGGTGATCCATACCCAATAATCTAACACATCTGGGGGCTGGACGTGTTTCCCCTCTGCCCTGCAGCCTGCAAAGGGAACTCTGCTGCAAATCATCTCTTTCACCATGCCCTTCTCCAGCCACACTCTCTGGCCCCACAGCCAGCTGTCTCATGGAAAAACACTGCATGACAAGTAACAGTGGCCCAATCCTGCTTTCTCATGGAGTGATCTCCTCCTCTAAGAAGTCATCACAATTGCTGTAATTCTCCTGTTTTATCTAAACCTCTGTTAGGCTGAAATAATAACACTTGAGTAAAAATTACTCACACACATTAGTTTTTTGGAGTCAACAGCAAAACCATCAGCCCAGGAGCATTCATCCACTACATTATATGAAAACCAGATCTTTTTCAAGCTTAGCTACCTTTTGTAAGATGTTCTGTTTCACCTCACCTCTTTGGGCTTTGCTGAAGGCTCCAATTCCCACCAAACCATCTTCATAACTCAAGTAGTAAAAAGAGGTTCAAACCCCCTCTTTCTAATCCCTCATCCTCCACATGGTCATTTTTAGAAAGCATTCTGTAAGAAAGCAAGATAAATCTCAACCAAATTAGAAGTCATTGGAACAATAAATAAAAAGATTTCAAATTATAGAGCCCAAATTGTCACTCAGGTTTGGGGAGCTAGACCATCCACACCCAGGTCTGATTTCATAGGCTAAAAGCTTTTATCCTTGTTAGATGAAGTTTCTCTTTATCTTTTCTCCACACTCATCTCCCCTGCTTGTTCTGCTCTGTTTGGTTAGATGGGGCACACTGATCTTATTCAACACCGTTAATAACTGTTTAGACAAGGAGTTAAGTTACAGATTGTAAAATCCAACTATTGTTCCTGTTCCCAGCCCTGATTTGAGATAGCTCTATCTAGTTATGACTGTGGATAGATTCGTTTGTTTGGTTTGGGTTTTGTTTGAATAGCCTGTTCTGCAAAATATTTTTAAGGCAATGAAACTAAACATCATTACATGTGCTCCCATAAATGCATATTTTGAACAATGACTCTAGTCTGTTTGTTTGTTTGTTTGGTTTGTATCATCCTTTTGGGAGTGGATAGCATGCATTTCAGGACTGGGGGGAACAAAAGGCTACTGACTAATATCCAGTGGGGCAATACCAGCTCCTAAATGTTGTACCTAAGATTAGTATTCTAACAAGTTTTTTTCATATCTGCAGTCAGAAGAGATAAACAGGTTAAAATAATCTCATTGAAATGTGTATTGAGAGTTTCATTTCCACAAAGAGAGGAGTCTGAGATAAAAAGAAGGGATTAAAATATTGTGAAAGTTATACAAGGCTATCATTGTTTATGTAGTCTTCGAATCATGCTTGAGCTCAAATCTCCTTACAATCTTTTTAGAGACACAGATGCTTTGATTGGGCTTTCAAAATTCCTCTAATATGCACTTTAATGTGCAAGCACATTAAAGAATCCATTTCTAAATTGAGTTCTTCAAAACATATGTGTTCTACTGCTATCTGGTATGGCTTCCTGCCAAAATATACCTGAGTATAACACCTCCTCCTTACAAACATGATGCCGTTCATTGAAACCTCATCATTGCCTTGTAGCTAAAAGCTGTTTCACACATAGTGAGGCTGGAGCTCAGATGTGCCACAGAAAAGCCAAATGGCAACCAGTGGCCCACCAGCTGTTTAACACCCTGAATCAAAGCAGTGTTTCAGTGCAAGGTGCAATGAACATCTTCCCCCTCCTGACAGCACTGGAATCCAATAGATTGGGGGGTTTAAAAACATATTACTAAATGTCTGTACAACACAAAGTTTGACTTCTGAGAGCTGTATTGGTCCTTTAAGGCTGTGTAAATGCCTGTCTTTCCTTCCTTAAATCCTGTTAAAAACCACTGTGGACTTTTTCATTCTCAACAAAGAAAATAGCTGTTCTGTCCATAACAGCCAACCTCTCAAAACCCCAAAACATCCAGGAACAGCAAAAAAACCCCAAACAAACAAACAAACAAACAATTTGAGAAGAAACCCTGCAACCCAGGTCAGAAAGGAGATCCAACAGCTGTACTCTCTGCTTAAACAATGTGAATATCTCTGGCCATCTACATTATAAGGTCTTCTCCAAAACAAGACAACATAACTTGGAGATTTTTTATTATTTGAGGAGTCCCCCAAGTAAACTGCAATCGCTGATGAGATACTGCTTGGAACAGTGTAAGATCAGAAGCCTCCAACAGCTTTTTCCTTTGCTCAGTCCTCACTGTAAAATCACCATTTTACAACCTCTAAAAAGAAAAGAAGTCAGACAGATCTTGAGAGGCATAACTACATCAAAGGAAAGCAACATGGGAGGAGAAAACTCGTGTGTACATTGAAAGCAGAGCTTAAACAGAGCCAAGCTAAGGTATTCGTGGCGAATGCTCTCAGCTCTTTCTTGGGACCATGATTTCCTCACAGCTTGTTTGGATACTGTCAGATTTTTGTAAGGAGAACTCAGCTTCTAATGATGGTTTGTAGTTTATATGGTGACAGGCTTTCTGGAATTCCTCATCTCCACACTCTTTTTGTTCCCCTAAATACTTTCCCTGCTGGCAAATGCACTGATTCCAAACAGCCCGTAATGACTAAGTCCTCTAGCAAATGTCTTAAGTACCTGATTTTGAATAACACCTTGTCCAAGGAATTGGTCTGTTGTTAACCTTTAACCCTGTGTACTGCCACGCAGGAGGAATCCGCTTAAAATTCTCATTGTAAAGATACACAAGGAGTAGCATTAAGGCTATTTGACCTCAGGATTTTCTGAAGGCAACTTTTGGGTGTAATTTTCTCACCTTTTTTTTTTTTTTTTTTTGCATTTGCAAATAACTCCTTAAATAAGAATTTAAACAAACTTACTTTTCATGGTGCATTTTTGCCCATTTTGTGATCCCAGTGAGGGAACTGAGAATTCTTTCCAGAAAAAGTTGTAAACAGTTTAGGATTCAGAAGTGCCTAAGAAGGAAGTTGTATTTGCTTTCCCTGGGATGGGGGACAAAAGCTGTTTTTGACAACTGATCTTTCTGATGATAGAGTTATCCCAAGGGACCATAAATCATTCACTGGGAAAAGTGAAAATCTTGGTATAGACCTGCCTCATACAAGCCACTGAAAAAACTATGTATTTCAGACAGGTGCCATAAAATTGTACCTGAAAGAACACGGCCATCTAGAACAAATACACAGAGTGGAACTGTTCCAGCCAGATAAGGAAATTTTCTTTAGAAAGAAGCAATTATAATTCTACTATACCACATGGGGTTCTCTTTGAATAAGTAAAAAAGCCCAACTTATATCAGTTATCTTGTAACTAGGCTGCAAGAGCCAAGTTGCTGGAAGGAACTGGGAAACTTATGGGCCACATCAGGAGACACAGTTGGCTCAGGCTGGATATCTCCAGGGTTATCTCAACCCCAACTCTTGATGAGGCATCTGTTCTCCTCAGAAACATTTCACTGCAATAGTGAGCAGAACACAGCATTTCTTTAGGCAGCACAGAGTTCCACGCTGATGGTCCTACAACATTCTTAAAGATATTCTAGTAGCCTGGGAATAATATATTCTGTTTAGCACAGTGGAGGACTATCTTCAGAGCAAAGGAGGGCAAAAGTGGATTCTCTTTTCCATGAATAAGTCTCTCTCAATTAGGTAATTTCAAAATAACTCACATGTAGAGAGATGCCAGATTAGATTACTCTGTTACATTACATTTCTTGCAGCTGTAGATGGATGCAAAGCAAAACTCTGAGGGAGTCTCATTCATAAAAAGCTGTGTGTGCTGTTTACAAGGGCAGTTTGTGTTTGGATTTTATTATTATTTACTCTGCATATGTGGGAAATAAATATTTTACAGTGAGTTCCTCAAAACAGGTGTATGATTCATCTAAGCCTTCACTCTTGTTGGCAAAAATGTTAAGGAAAACAGCAAGCTGAAAAACTTACTTTTCTGAAATCTAGAAGAGGATGATTTTTTAACTAAAACCACTATGAACCCTGGGCATATCATTGTGCCATTTCCATTTTAGAGCCAAAGAAATAGATTTCAAAGAACATTTGCAATAAAGCAAGTTTGAAATAGAATTCTTGAAGTTGCAGTACCACTGGTGCTTTGATTACAACCTGTGTAGCATTTGAAGGGTTCATTTCCAAACCACAAAGGAGTGTTACCTGAGAAATGAAACTGCTGGTGGTGATGACAGTCCCTGGACAGAAGCAAAGGCATGTGCCCCTTTCTCTCCCAGCCTGTGAGACTGACCATTCTGGGGGACAAACCTGGCAGCTCCCTGAGTGCGCTACTGACAGCACATCACCCAGCAGCTGGTTTTATCCTGCACTGGGAATCCCTATGGGTGGGTTCCTAACTCAATTAAATTTTAATTTGATATTTACTGTCACTGTTTCATGCCTCACCATGTATACAGTCCTATAGCCCAAGTGCTTCTCTCCACTGGAGCACAGATACTTTTCCACAGACACATCTGTTTTTGAACACTGCTTTGTTAACTTTCTTGCCCAAATGAAGTGCAACCTTTTTCCTGGATGCAGTAGCCACTCTCCTCAAAGTGCCAGGAGTAATCATCCAAGCCTTAAAGAAAAAAAAAGAAAAGCAAGAAACAAAAGAAGAAACATAACAGAAAATTTATTATGTAACTACACTCTTTGAAGCAATTCTTTTGCTCCCACTTGTGGCAACTATTGCCAATGCTGCTAAAAATTCAAATATATTTCTCTCAAGTCTTAACCATATATCTGATATGGTCTGTCCAAGTACAAGTAGGCTTTTTATCCTACAATGTCTTTTGCAATCACTTAGGTCTGTTGCATTTCATAAATTCAATACCCTTCACCTTCTCAGCTCTCAGCTAAAACAGAATCATCAGCAACTGGAGGTGCTGCTGTTTCACTGGAATATCCACTAAAAGAAATAAATACTTTCCCACTTGCTCTTAACAATTCCTTAATCTTTCTGAGGATTTATGTCCTTTGTGAATATTCAGGGATTGTGGCTACTGGGATTTTGAATAGGTCCAAACTTGATAAACTTTCCTTACCTTCTCAGTATTCAAAGCAACGGCATGCAGATACAAAGCATAAGGATAAAAAGACAGTGATCCCTTTGTTATCTCTAAATAGCACAATAACATTCCACGGGCAGAACTCCACTGGGCTATAATCAACAGAATTCAAATTCTCCTTATCCTATTCTCCAGGTTATTTTAGAGGTGAGCAAAGAGCAGAATGACAGAATGATAAATAAACCAAAAATATATGCTCCATTTAAAGCATTCTGCTATGTCTGGCTTGTCCCCTCCTTATTCAATGCTTCTTAGCTTATACAAGATCCAGGGTATCACAGGCAAATTCTTTGCACAGGTTATCCAAGCAAAAAGTGAACAAAACAGTGTCCACAGGCCACCTCACTTTGTGGTTTGCAAACCAGGAGGGCAAGGCAGCCTTAACAGAGGTGATAGATGAGCAGATGAGCCAGTCCCATTTATCTAGAACCCTTAGGTTCAAGAAGGTGATAACTGATCTAAATTTTCAAATTTTGACCCCCTGTTTCATTTTCAGACCTCTCAAAGTGGAAAGGCACAACAGGAGTTCAGCTGCAGACCTTGCTCTAAAGATAGACGTTTAGTTGGGGTGAGCCAGAGCAAACACAGGAACAACAGGTACATGTGCATTAAACCTAAGAGGCTTTGCATTTTGGCATTCGTGGGCTCACTTCTGAGCACTTTACCCTTTAAACCTTTGTCTCAGCCACCCCATGTGTAAGATGACAGTTTTTTAAAAGATGAAATCAAACCTTTGAAATCAGTCAAACCCACCTGGGCCCCCCTGAATTTCTGGCTTCTCCCAGCACAGCTCAATACTCTAGTGAGGTTATTAATTGTAAATAGTATTTGAATGAAGAAGAGTGCAGTTGGAGGTGTTACTACTGTAACGAGAACAAGGAAACGCAACACCACGTCTCTTCTGGCAAAATCCTCAAATGGGCTTTAAACTTAGATTTACTTTAAAATGCCTCCTTTCCTCTGCTGACTGGAGAAGATAAAAGCTGTCATTCATTGTGCATCTTCTATTTCATTTTGGCACTTCTCAGAGAATGTCTCTGTGGGTTTCTGCTGTGCTCTGGGTCCCTCATACATGGAAGCAGCTATGCTTCTGTGTTGCACTGTTCATAAAGCAGAGATCTTTAAAATTGTTTCCTAGTCCTATCTTAGTTTCAATTGTTAGGCTTGTGCAAGTTGGCACCAAAGTCCTTTGGGGAAATAGTGAAAATTGTTACAGGCTTGGTGCACAGATTTATGTGTATGGAATATTTGCTGCTGCTGAAATGACTATACTTTAGGAAATTTTAGGCAACCATATAGCAGGGGTATCAGCTAACAAAGGGCTCACATCACGTGCTCTGCTCTGTGAACACCTTACTGATGTCACTCCATTTTCCTCCCCTGGCATGGCAAGTAAATGCACTGCAGTGCAGAACTCCTTGCACAGTAAAGGAACTTTTAAAAGAAATATCACTGAACAAGAAAAATTAAGCAGCAGAAAGATGCACTGAACAATTGAAACAACCAAAGCCCCAGAAAAATCGCTCAACCCCAGAAGTGATGTGTGTTGTCTTCCCTGTGTGTTTCTTGGCTGCATGTTCTTTCATGGAAGAGACAGTTGGCTTGTTGTGACCAAGAGAAAATACAGGTTAATCATACTGCTTTGCTTTACATTTTATTCCAAAGCCTGTGAAAAGCTCATACAAATGTTAAGTAACCGTCAGTTAAACTCCTCCTTTGCCCTCCTGTGGCAATTTCCCAGGCAGCTGGGGTGGAGGGGGAACTCCCAGTCCAGCCCTGCTTGCTGTGGATGGCTAAAGACCAAACCACCCGGCTTTATTACCTTCATATGGAGCTTGTGTCAGACCCACCACAGCCCTAATAGATGTCCTACTGGGCCACAAACCCCAGGACAAACGGCAGGGCTGCCAGCACAATCCCGGCGTGAATGGGCCAAAATTAGCCAGCGCCTAAGAACCAGTTTACTAACACCTGTATTAGTACTGCATGGCTGTGAGGAGCACTGCTGTTAGACAAGGCCTAATCCCATAAGCTGCTCATTTGCATATCCCTCATTAGCTGATGAAAACCTGAAGGAGGCAGGTTTTTGCAGCCGGTGGGTCCATTCCGACGCTGCGGCTGCCTGGGTGGCTCCATAATGAAGGAACGGTGCTGAATGTGAGGTTTATATGTATGGAAGGGATTAAGAGTCTTCGAGTTTGTGTGAACCGATGTTGCCATATTCTCTCTACTGGATCACAGTAATTGGATGGGAGGAGCAAGAGTGGATCCATTAGTTTGTCTGTTTGCCCAGGAGCTGGGTGCTAGAGATTCAATTTTGCTTCCTTTTGCTCCTTTGCTTTTGTGAAGCACAGTGCTTTGTCTCGGCAGGCCCTTAGCACCTCTGTACACTGCCCAGCTAAGGCGATTCAGCCACAAAGGAGAAACCTCGGAGACAGCAGCAGAAAATGCAGCCTGCACTCAAGTGCTACTTGAGGGCAGCACAATCCTGCACAGCCCAATCCTGGGAGAGAAAGTGAGAGATAATTGAAATCTATAAACACCTCTGGAGCCTTTTTATTATTTTATTAGTTCTCCACATTTGGGCTTAACAAACCTCATCATCAAAGGAGCCGTGAGCTCCTTACAAGAAAACTGAATGGCTTGAAATTTCACTGACTTAAGAAGCTGTTGTTGGGATTATTTGCAGGGCTTGCATAATTCTAATGCAAAAAAAAAATCCATTTCCTACGTTATTTGTACAGCTGGAGTAATCACATTGTGTGAATGATGATGTAAAAAAATCTGCAAGCCTGTCTCTCCCATAGTGCCAACAATGCACCTTCAACCACAACAGGAAGAAAATGAGAAGAACTACAAAACAGGGTTTCCTATGACACAGACTCTGAGGTTCCAGTTAGCCCTTCCAGAGTGATGTTCCCATATTGAAGTAGGAATTAATTTAGGAAATCATAGAATTCCTTTGGGGCTTTTATCTCAAAATGCCCATCTTATTTCTTCATATCAGAACAAACACCCAGGTATGTTTGCACCATTCATTGTAAATTACTGTCTAAATGTCTTCGTGCAAGAGAAGTGACGTTGTAAACAAGCCAGACAGAACATTAGCTTGTTAATGTGTCTTATTGGATTAGACAAAAAAGAGAGAGCATGAAATAACCACCTCTGTTTTTAGGAAGTGTTGCCTGCTGAACCCCAACTGGTATTATTATATATATCTCTGTGATGTAATGTGACCTCTTAAATTAGAGCTGATTATACTGCAGAATATGAAACACCAGGTAGCGCTGGGGTTGCCTTTGGCTGGACCAATGATCTTTTAAGGCCCCTTCCAGTCTGGTCTGTTATATGAGTCTAAGTGAGGCAGTAGAAAGAATGGGAATCAAGTCAGCAGGCCGTGAGAGATATAAATAGATTAATACAAAAGTGCTTGATGACTTCAGAAACAAACTCAGGAACAGGACACTTCGTGTAGAGGACAGAGGGGTCTTGTAGTCCTCTCACTGGGAGAAAGCTCTCAGGCCCCACTTACAGCTGTGCCTTCCCAGAAAATAAAAACCTGAAATCCAGAATGCACACTTCATAGAGGTAAAGAAAACAAACCATTTACATTAATCAAATTACTTTGGTGAAAACAAGGGTGTTTTTGTGCACCAAAATGAAGGGAGAACCTCTCCAAATCAGCATGTTTTTGTTGAGAATTCACAATGTCTTTGGAATAGCTTATTATTATTATTATTAAGGATCACACATTTTAGTCATGGGACACATCTTACTGTCAAGCTGATTTTCTGTGGAAAAAGGCCCACAGTTTTCTAAAACGACTGTACTAAGTTGTAGGAGAAGGCTGCCAAGTGAATCATGCTGTGGCTGCACTGTGGTGGATTCCAGAGCACATAATGATGCTCCCAGTTTTTTGTTTGAATCATCTGATGGTGCTGCACACACACTCATTGAGGTACCAATGCTAATGTGTCGTGCTGTTCTTGGAGCAGGATTTATAGAACATCTCATAAAAATAAACAACTTTATTGCCAGGCTCATGAATGATAATCCCACAGACACAAATCATTAATCACAGGAGGTAATTGCCAAACCTGGGATGTTTTATGGGGTTTGTGGCTGTGTGGTTAGATGATGTTCTCTTTGCAGAGAGCAGACAGCAGTTGCCTGCTGCTGAAATCCCTCTGCATCCACAAGGGTCAGGCCCCAATGAACCCACGTTGTGTGCAGTGCTGACAATGTGCTGCCTGCCCAGGGCCTTGCCCTGTCACTTTTACTGAGCACACAGGCAGACACCTCAGCATTGCTGCTGAGAACCATGAGAACCCTCACTGCATGTTTGTACTCACCAAGGTACAGTTCAGAAATCAGGAGAAGGTCCTGACACACACAGAGCTGTCCTCTGTTTGTCCATTTTGTTCCTTGTCAATAATGCATGAAGTACAGAACAAGGGCAGTGGGTTGTTTTCCTCCTCACTTCAAACCTTTGTGTATGAAGACAAAAACAACTTTTGGAAGTGGAAACCTTTTGCATTAAGTTATTTGCTAATAATTTTAATTTCTGCCAGCTTTGACAATTTATTTTGTTTCTAGGCAGCATCACCATCCCATTTTCAACACTACTGTTGATGTGGCACTGGGGTTTAACAACCCTGCAAGAAGCCATTCTTTCCCTCAGGCCTGCTCTACTTCATGCCTTCTTCTCTCTTTATCACCACCCCCAAAACACAAGAGGGGAAATACAAACTCCAGGCTAGAAAGATCTCCAAAGCACAGCTGAGCCCTTGGGATTCTGGGCAGCCAAAAAACACACCTTGGAAGAAAGGTCCACTGTCTCATTATAAGGGGGAAAGGAAAGAAGGACAAAGCACTGATCAAGGACATTGGTCCAGAACCACTGACTCCCACAGTCATTGGAGTAATTCCAAACACTCATTCAGGTTCCCCTCCCTATTGGTATAACCAGGTATCCCTCGAGAACCTGTGGCTCTGAAATGGGCAGAAAGCCCATTATCCAGGTTTATCCTCATTTTCCATCTTTATATTGGAATTCTCATGATCAATAAAACCAATGTGCAGTAAGAGGACCCTCCTCATGCAGAGCCTTTAGCAGCAAGGTCTCATTGGAGCCAGTGTCACCTGATGTGGCCATCAGAGAAAGGCTGCAGTAGCACTACCTGGAGCACAGGGAATGTCCTGACTGGAGCTTGGAAGTGCTGCCACAGAGTTGAGGGAGGTTTTGTGAGTCATAGGATTGCGTAGGTTGGAAAAGACCTCCCCAAGGTCATTGACTCTGACCATTAAGCCACCACTGCCAAGCCCACCATGAAATCACATACCCAGGTGCCACATCCACAAGTTTTTTAAACACTTCCAGAGATGGTGACTCCACCACTTCCCCAGGCAGCTGTGCCAGGGCTGGTGGTACAGTCCAGACAGAAACTGTAACCCAGTTCGTGTAACTAATTACTCAGAAGGCGAGACTGAGGCACACAATTCCTGGTGTTAAGTCTCAAACAGATAATGGCTTTATTTTAACAACTAAAAGGGAAAATGCAAGGGAAAGGGAGAGGTAAGGAAAGGGACAGGCTATTATCACCACCACTGGGGAGGGTCTCTGGGGGAAGCAGACTGCGACCAAGGCGGGCAGGTGCCCTCAGCTGAAGCAGCCATCAACAGCCAATGGGAGAGGGGGAAGGAAGGAGCAGGGCAAGCATGGCAAGGATGAGGAGAGGCAGGACAGAGAGGTGAGGATGAGGAAAGGGAGGCAGGATGGAGAGGTGAGGATGAGGAGAGGCAGGCAGCTACTTGGGAGAAGAGACTGTCCCCCACCTGACTACATCCTCCTTTCAAGGAGTCATAGAAAGCAATAAGGCTCCCATGAGCCTCCTTTTCTCCTGGCTAAAGACTCGCAGCTCCCTCAGCTGCTCCCCACAGGCCCTGTGCTTGGTGTGCAGTAGAAAGGCATTGTCTGGAGTGTACATTGTGCCCTGAAGTGCTGAGTGGTTTGTGGAGGACAACTTCAGCCTCCCAGTGATGAGAACCACCCGGCTCCAGCAGCTGCCACTGCAGCTGTGCTGGCCCCTCTGCCCTCAGGAAATGGATTCCCACTTCCCAAGTCCCCACAGCTGCACAGGACCAGCTGTGGAAGATACTTGGTGAGAAACATTCCAGCTCCAAAACAAAAATCAAAGTGTCAGTTCAGGGTGACACTAGAAAGAACAGCTGAGGCTCAGCTGCGTTTACAAGCCATCACCAAGTCACCAAAGCTGATTAAATTCTGCTTTTTGAGTTGACTGTGTCTCCCTGTCCCTTTAACCTACCTACCAGTGTCTTGTAGGGGTCCACATTTTATCTGTCTAGTGAAAAGGGGTAGAGTTTTATACACCTTTATAACATGGAAGTGGGTTTTGTATCCCATTATACCACTACGGTTCAGTTTTAACACCCTGGGACATTTTGGTGAGTGACACCTTAAAAACTCCTGGCACATTATTGCTTATTCTGCAGCATCCTTGTTTTAGCATTACACAACAAGTACACAAAGTAATGGAAAGGATGGAAACTAAAGCCATGGGACCTATATAATCCACTAGATAAAGTACAATCAGGAAAATCTGAATTGTGGGCTGGCAACTGTCCTTTTAAACAGAATTACAATGTCTTTAACCATACTGTGACAACAATAAGCAGAAAAGAAGGTTAATCAACTTAATTGACTGGGGTTTTATTCCTTGGTTTTTGAACCATAATGTGAGAGTATCACAAGGTCCAGCCTAGTGAAGATGTTGGTGATACTCAGGGAGCTTGAGTACATGATAATTGTAGGTCCCTTATTCTGATTAGTTAGTACTTTAGGCACAATTCCTGAATGAGTGGATGATACTGGTGGCCTAAGCACAAGGACAAGGCACCTTATAAAGTCATGAACTTCCTTTATGCCTACACTTGCTTCAGGGCTCCCCCTTGCTAAGCACAGAGTAGCTGCTCCCTCATGTACTGCTGCCACAGAGTAGCTGTGGCACAGCAAGAAATACCACCACTTATATTACAGTGATGAGTTTGATTCCATCGACCCTTTTCTGGCCATTAGAGGAGAACAGGAATCATATTCATATTAAAATACAACTCTCACTTGGGCTGGGCATGACCACTGATATCAGTGGCTTCTTTTGCAACTGTCAACAGGTCAAGTGTCATTTGAAGTGACTGTGCATTGATTTTTAGATCTTAAACTACAGTAGGGTTAGAAGTTGAGCCTGAAATCAAGCCAGGCAAAAGGACAGAATAAAGAGTGCTCTTGAGACACAGAGTGTGATAGCCAGTTAAAATAAGTCAACAGTTTGGGATCACCTGACTGTCAATCAGCTGACAAAGCACTGGTACTGATTCTCTGTCAGAACTTCATTGGTCCTGGCTGTTCTCGCCCTGAAATTACAAAGGTGGGAGGTGCAAACAGGTCACTGACTCAGCCCTGGACACAGCCCCCTTTCTCTTCCCCTTGCTCACACTCCAGCCAATACCAAACAGCATAGCTGACTCTGGAGAGACTTGTATTGGGGAGTCTGTGTGTGCCCTCAACAGTTTACATCTACCTAAAGCACAATTAGCCATGGCTGGGGAAGGAAGGCTTTTTGGGGAACAATACACGGATTTGAGAAGTTTGAGGTTAGCTGAACACACACTTGCATTATTTAACACACGTTCACCTCTTGTTCTGTCTGCTATGTCCCCACCATTTACTGCTAAACAGGTCCCTTATCTTTATTGATCACTTAATTTATCTTTTCTTAACTCCCCTTGCTCCGTCTGGTGCTGTGTGTCCAAGGTATTGAGCCCAAACATCCGTCTGTTCATACTGTCAGGACTGCTCTGCCTGGGAAAGAATAGGGGGAGCAGGTGGTGTGACTAAGTAGACCCTGACAGAATAGGGGCACCCTTGCTGTGTCCTGTCCCAACCTGCCAGCGAGTCCCCACCCTCCCAACTGTTCCACATTAAAGCAGTCAACTGTGGCTTTACAGTCCAAGTTTTACACAACTGTTTTACAAACCAAGAAGAGTTTCTTTTGTTGAAAATCTTTTGTTAGGCAGTGCAGAGTGGGGAGGGGAGCAGAGAGGGAGTGGGGAAGAGCCTGAGTGCATTTTAATGTGCATGTGGATATACACTCCAGGATGTGCCAAGCCAGCTCTGTGTTGCTGGGCTGCCTTTAAGCTCTCTTTGAAGAGAGCACAGTGTATCTTTCAGACACATCCATCTTCCATTTCCTTGGGGCCTTCTAGTCGTTTTCCTTTGCTACTGTTCACAGTACTCTTTTGGCTTACTAGAGCAAATAAGGTTGAAAATCAAATAAAATCAACTCTTACACATTTTTTTCCCCAGTAAGAATTGAATATCTATTTGCACCATGGCAAAATTATTATAAATCCACCCCACTGGATAGACAACCTCAAAAAAAGTACAGAGGATGCCTCAGCCACATTTCAGTTTCCAAACTGTCCTCTTACAGGCACCATGCTGCTTCTGGTCTCATGCACTGTATTTCTTCACAGGATACAGTGGTGTGTATTTCAACCAGATGTCAGACAGAACTTGTACGTATGATTTCTCTCTGAGATAACCTGCCCTGAAAGAGTCTGGTCCATGAGAGACAGAACAGAAACTCACAGAGTGGACACCAGGAAGAACAAGGATTTCTTACAGCTGAGAAACTACTCTGCTATCACCACTAGAGTGCTACAAATAGTTGCATACAAAACCTGAACCTACCAAATTCTTCTCATTTGGTTGGTTTTTTCCTCCTCTCTGAGAGAATTCACAAAATAATTCACAAATTTTTCAAAGCCAAACACAAGATTTGTGTGTTTTCCACATTTTCAAAGAAATATGACCAGTTTATGCATATCCTCATTTTGCCCTGTAAGCTTTTTCCACAGGCTAAAATGTATTGAAAGTTTTATTTCAAGCAAAATTGCAAACCAAGAGACAGAGATCCTGTTCCTTTTTTGACAATATTGCAGCCAACCACTTGAAACTTATAACTATAGATGCAAAAAGGAGGGGGGAAAAAAGTGTCACTTCTTTCCTTCAGAGATGTCTGTCTTTCTGCCCTTCCCCTCCCCATCAGTCTGCAGTGGAAAGACAAAAGCTGAGACGTTGTTCCCATAGAAAGGGGTGACAAAATCTCTATGAGGCCTGAATTTCACCCAATCTGCCAAGTCCTGCACAAGGGCAGAAATCAGTGACTGTTATTTAAAGAGGGAAGGATCCACCTTGGTTACTACATCATTGGGGAAGTACTGAGAATAAATCCTGCTAAAAGCACTGTTTTCTCTTAGGAGCCTGATCCTCTCAAATGTCTGAATAATAGATTTTTCAGTTCAATTGGTATAAGGAGTACAGTTCAGATTAATGGGATTTTATAGTGTCCCAATCAAAAACAAGCCAAGAATTTGAAGCCAGCATCAGGAGTGCCTTTTCTCCAAGATCAGCATCCTAACCATGGGGTTCTTCAACTCTTATTTTGCATTTCCTATCTCTCTATTAAATATCGAAGTACTGAATTCAATATTTATTTAGTTCATAGTGAAGCACCACCTCCAAGAAGCAGGAGAAGCTCACCTCACCCTCTCACCCTGGTTCTTGGGGTGGTCACCCTGCAGAATGAAGACAAAGCTTAGTTTTTTACCAGATTGGGTGGAATAACAAAATCAGCACCCCAGAAATATGAGCAAATATGCTATTACTACAATACTGGATGAACAGGCATGATCATGGCTTATTTTCAGTCCAAACTTTTCTTCAAATGCAGCAAGGCTTTCCAGTATTTTCTTGGCAATCAAGATTGTTTTACAGCCAAATTGGTGGACAGTAGTACATCCCCAAGGGTTTATTCAGACCTAGAAGGGATCATCAAGAAGATGAGCATCAGCATCACCAAGAATGAAACATTCTTGGTGTTTTCTGTGAAAATTTATAACATGCTCAGAGTAGAAAACAGGGATCAATATTTTAGTATTGTAGGCAAGCAGACAAAGAGGGCATTTACAGAGATCTGGACAGAGGATATCTACAGAGGTCTGCAGGTCTGGGGTCTCTGTTATTAAAAAAGGTGTACCTAGACATTTTCACAATAACTGATTAAAATCTGTGTTAATAAAGCTAGAGGGAAAGAAAAAGTCTTAAGTCTCTGCTCATTTCAAAGGTATTACCATTACATACCTACTTCAGAGGAACTCTGTCACAAATACTGTGTAGCCTGTAAATTACCAACCTGCCTTCCTGCTGTAAAATCACAATTATAGATCAGAAAATCCTTCCCAATTGCTCATTTTGAATATTGCCTCATATTGCCTATGATCTCTCTACTACCATGTCAAGCCTGATCATTTTTGTTCCTACTAACTTCTTAAATGCTGACTTTTATCAATTATACAAATCTGAAATGTACATTTATATGTGTGACCTTCAAATTGTAGGTGTAAAAGACAGGTGTGAAGTCCATGACTGTCCTATTTTATCTGCTCACGCAGGTTGGTTTGTGTTTAGAATCATCTGGTGTACAAAAATACTTGGGGAATTCCTGAATCAGCTATAAATGTATCCTTCCATTATACTAAGGATAGATGAAGAACCAAAGAGATAGAAAAAATGTGAAACTAGACAGGGTGTTCCTAGTGACCTGCAATGAAAACTTGAATTGCATCACAGTTATCTAATTAGATATGAAATTAATTTCATGGTCTTTCCAACCCTCAGTAGGTGTTTTTCTACATCACAGAAGTCACCACCCAGTTTGCCATATTTTAATAAATGGCATTATCTGAGAGGCTCACTGGTTGCAAGGCACAGATATCGTGGTTCAGAAGAAGTTGTGGCACCTGCTTTTCTGTGGACAAGGTTACATGGCAACTGTCAGAAGCCGTCTGGAATCAGCAGTGCTTTCTTTCCAAAAAAAAAGAAAATTAAATTAATGGAACATCCCAGCCTAAGGAGAAAAGAAACAGTTTACAGGACAGTCAGCTACATGCAGCTCTTTGTTCAGAGGCAAGAACAAACTTTCTTCACTTCATCCTCAAAATACTTTATGTGGATTTTGCTGCTTCTGTGAAACCCTGTTGTCACTTGCTGCACGCATCAAACTCGATTTAACTTGCCCAAAAGTCACATACTGGTGTCCTTAAGATATATAATGCCATAATTTTGCTTTCTAAACTGATGAACAAAATTATAAGAGGAGGGGAGAATAAAAATCATAGTAGCATCAACTTACCCCATTGCAAAAGCAATATTGGTGTAATTGTGTATAATCGTTTAAAGTATAATTTAATACATCCCTTTAACAACCCACAAATTATCACTTGACAACTAGAAATAATAGATCTTTTTGTTAAAAACAGAAAGCATGTGAAGACTAAAGGTTAAACAGGTCTTTTCATCATGATAAATCACTGGTTAATGAGCCTGGTATTGTTGGGTATTATACTTGCTCACTTCAATGCCATTACCTTCTGGTTGTAAAGCTGACACTACTAATGATCTTCATTCTTTGAACTTTTCCACAATATTGACTGGTTGCATAGAGCAGATGTTACTTGGATTTGACTGCAAAAGTGGCAATTCTTCTAAGGTTTGAAGGCCCTGAAAAGAAAGATACTGAAGACAATGTATTTTGATATCTCTGAGTCAAAAGAGATTCTTCTATGAGTGTCAACTACTGCTCTTGCAACTGCCAAGTTGTATCACACAAAAATTAACCATAGATAAGAGATCAAGATTCTTCATTTACTTTCTGCAGCTCCTTTAAAAAAAAAATTGTAATAATACAATTAACTAACACAAAAAAATTCCTGTCTAGTCTCTGTCATCCTACCCCTAACTTCTCCTGCACCACAGGGAATGCAATTAAATTAGAAAAACGAGTTGTGCATTTCGCAGCTTTTCCTGGTGTTGCCTTTTGGTCCCCCAGAGCTGCGTGAGCGAGCCCAGTGCTGACAAAGCAGGATGCAGAGGGCCCGCACACCCCCCCTTTGGACACCCACATCCATCACTTGTTATTCCAGAGGGAAGGAGGCCCTACCACCTTCCCTAAGCAGGCAGTCAGGAGGAGCAAAGGGTTCCTTGGCACCTCTTTAACAAACAGGTCTGTTTATTTGTGTGAGGGACCTGGTTCCAACCAACTCGCCGAGCCTTGGGATAGAGAGGGAAGACTAAAGGGTAAGAGAGCAGGGAACGACAAGTTAATTTAAAACTGAAGCAAAGTGGAAGCTCTGTGTTTATCCCCATTCCTTTCCCTTCCTGACCTTACCCTTTTCTTGTACTTCTTGCTCTATTCCAGTCACTACTGGATTTGGAAAATGTAGACTGTAGGGCAAAATTCAAACCTTGAGGAGGCAGAGTTAGTTTTGTCTCAGGATTTTGCTGCATCACAGAACAGAAATGAGGACAAATGAACTCACTATTCCCCAGGTCAAACTTCAGACCCTCAACCCTTCCCATGCACATTTGGATACTTCTGTGCAGCAGTAAGCACAAAAGCTGCATAGTTTGGATTATATAAAGGCCAGATTCTGCCCTCTTTGCAACACTATGTTATGCCTGATGTACTTCAAGGACTTCTAGATTCTTTTCTACTTTTGCTTGAGTAAGGGTTTGTTTTTCTTTTCTTTCAGTGAGTTTGAGGAGAATGAGGATGTGCCTGATTTTATTAATACTTTTCTAGTTCTGATGTTGTCTCATGTGAAGTGAATGAAAAAAATTGAGCAATTTCTCTACAAAAACAAAATGAATGCTAAAATGTCCATACTAAAAAATCCAAACTCCAAGAGGCATTTCTCATGCACTGCTAACAACTCAATAGTATGTAAAAAATTATTATTTTTTTTTCTCTTAAGTGACTCACGAAAATCTAATCCTGAAGGTTTAATCCTTAACCTGCATGGGAAACTTAAGAAACTTTTCAATAGTACTAATTTCACAGTATAAAAATGTAAGCATGAATATCCTTCCAGCTCATCACCTCTGATCCTACTAAACTCAGCTGGATTGAAAGAAACATTTTCATATAATGTCTATCACACCTGAGACTCTCTGATCTGCAAAGAAGGTCTCTCACTTGAAAAATTACAGCTACTCACATGCAGGATAAAATGCTGAGCAAGTCATCAATACAATGACCAGTTCACTTGAGGAGTAATTCGATACAATTCAGTTATGTAATGGGGATGGGAGGTTTGACATGGTCTTTGATAAACCCACAGGCTGCAGCCTCAGTATTTCTACTCTGTAAGATGTCATTTGCAGCAGCCACAGGTAATGCTCCTGTGCCTACTATGGGCTCTGTCCTACTGCCAGAGAAAAACTTTCTCACCACTCTTTCCAAAATTACTGTTAGATGTACTCAAAAATCTATTTATTATCCCACAGTCAGAAGTGCAGCCTTGCAAAATCCAGGTTGGCTTTAACTATACAGATAGAAATAATCTTCTACTCAGAGTTAAACACATGGAACAAGAATTTTCATTTAAAGAATATTTACTTGTTAGTGCAAGCACTTTCCTTCTGTATTAGTGGCTACAAAGTGTGGCTTTCTTCATGTAAAAATTAGTGAGAAATACTTTGAAAGACATGGTTTTGATTAAAAGGTTTTTTTAAAAATATTTTTAGTGTGGGTAGTATCAACTTTTTTTTCATTTTGCTTATCAATTTTTTTCCCATTTTATTGATAAAGCCAGAAAAAGAAGAGGGATTTCTGCTGTGAAAAAATTCCTTTGAAACCTGTAGACTGTACCCAAATGCTTCATGTATTTTAAGATTCTTTCTCAAGGAATTCCACTGACATTGTTGGATTCCAGTATTGCAAACTGCCCTCTGTGGTGTTCTCAGATGCCCTTTATTTTTGCCACAAAAGCCTGAATTTTGAAATGCTTGTTGTGAATTTTTTTCCTGGGTGAGGTGCACCACTAGTGGCTGAACACCTGCATTCATGTGGATGTTCAGATATAGTTTATCACCATGTAATCAAAGCACTTCTGCATTATCTGAGCCATTAAAAATGGCTCGTGTAAACACTTCAGCACAAGCTCATGCAAATTACCCACGAAAGGCCTTGTCAGCCAATCCATATTTACAGCAGAGGCAGATGCATTGAGAGCACTGGTTTCATGGAGGGGGTAACTTCTTTAATCAAAGAAACAGCAGTGTCTGATTTCATCCATGCTCCCATTCCAATGTATTGACTTCTTGGTTCCTGCTTATCTTGCCTCCAGCTATCATGAATCCCAATTAAAGTAGTGTGCATATAAAAAGTCCAGCAAATAATACCTTAATTTATTTATTCACTATTTCTTTAAGCAGAAGAGGTTTGATTGCAAGGAAAACAGTCTATATAATTATGAATATGTGTGCGTTTTCAATGTTTGGCAACACAGCATGATGATTTATGATATTTATTTAATATACTCTCTCCCTACTACACAGGGGTTTATAAAATTCCAGGGAAAGCTCCAGCCTGGCAGCAGAACTGGCTGGAAAGACTTCCAGGCTTCCAGGCAATGCAACAGAACGTTTTCCCCACACATACATTCCAGCAGCCTCCTCTCCCCATCACCCCCTATTACTTGCCCACATTCACCCCCACTGGCCCTTTGCCTTTGACCTCTCTCTGCCACTGCCTCTGATTTTGTATTTGTTTTCTGAGGACCTGTTATCAATCACTTTTAAGTACCCTTAAGCAGGACATTTAACCTGGGCATGTGAAAGTACTAGATCCTTCCATTCAAAGAAATAAGTTATTGTGGGCAAGACAGAGTTTGTGTCCCTTAAGACAGCAAAGCCACAGAAAAAGACAAAATAGGAAAATAAAGTTTCCCATGTTCTAGTTGGAAAAAAAAAAAAAAAAAAGAGAAATAGGGAAATAGGGAAAATAAAGGAGTTCCAATACATGTTGCAGTTACCAGAATTTGTATGAGGTTTGAAGTGCCTCACAGTGTTATCCACTTTGATAACCTACAAACCAAGACTTCAGCTTAGAAAAGTTCAAG
>JAWWEV010000167.1:3487335-3504835 GCA_035583235.1 Hafferia zeledoni | reverse complement strand
GCACTTGAGGGCCTGTCACAGGTAGGCAACCAACAGAGATAATTCCCAGCCTATGCTTGATTGCCCCCTTATAGACACTCACTCATGATTCTGAAAGGCCTCAGACACTGTTGAATAAACTCCTACTCGCTTCCATAAACTTTTTCTCCCACTGAATTTTCCGGGGATGTGAGCAGCTCCCAGCCCGGCCCGAGGATGCCTCTGAATGCACTCCTGTTCTGAATCAAAGCTTGACAACCCCAGGCTCTTTATTGAACAAGAGAAGAAAACGGGGCCATCCCTCCACGAGAGGAATGTGCTTTCTTGTGCAGGTGGGTGCTGCATCGTGCCTTCCAGTTTAAGGTACTTTAGGGTACTTCTATTCCTTTCATGCACTTTCTTGAGTGACTTGGGATTACTACAAGCCTTTAAAGTTTTAATTTCTACATAATGGGGGAAATTCTGCTGATGTTACTGCCAAGACAAGCTCTCTTTCATTAGGGCACGAGTGGCTCAAGAGTTAATTTTCTCGTCTGTGTAGGGTTTTGCCTGCAAAAGTCTTGTATATTCAAATGCACCTGGTTCAGGCTGATCCTGAATGACACAGGTCTATCCTTACAATAATCCAGCCACATGAACTTCTTGAAAAAAACACCAAAACACCAAAACCCAACAAACAAAGCATTTCCACAGGGTATGTAAAAATTACTTACCATGTGTTAGGACATGTTTTAAAAGTATACAAAGAATCACTTTGAAAGATCAATAGCAAATCTTTGCTATTTACAAACATTACTGTACAGTAATTCTTTATGATTTTTCCAAGTAAGTCCCTTCTGAAAAGCTACCAATAAGGGAAAACAAATCAGGTTGTACAGAAAACAAAACAATTTCTGTTTCTAGTGGTGTATCAATAATATTTCAAATTCTGACAACCCAACCAGCACTCAACCCCAGTTAACATGTAAAACATGTTCAACAAAACGGATTAGTGGCACAACAAACAAGTCAAGATTTGTGCATCTGCCCTCACAGTCAGTGCTGGTCACCAACAAAACAGAGATGTCTGCATAATTTAATCTGTTTTCTGCTCACCTATATTTCACATGTAATGGGTATTGGTAGTTTAGATCAGTCCTGCAATTCCTTTTTCACATTTCTTTTGGCTGGCATTCAACCCTTCAAACCCCTCAATTCTTCCTAACAGAGGCAGAAGCTATGTTTTCTTTTGTGTCGTATGGTGTTGAAAAGAACACTGGTCCTCAGCAAATTAATATTAATTGCAGGTATGTTGGGATTCAAAAATGGAAAAACACAGGTCAGCTACTGTAGTGGTGGACAAAGCAACATTTTAGTCGCTGTTTTCAGAATCGGTATCTAAACATCACAGGTGCAACACCCTGAAGAGATACTGAAGCCCCTACCACTAAATAAAAATTGGTGGTTGGAGGCTGAACGGTGAGAAAACCCTTTCCTGGGGAGGGGTGCTTCAAAAATGCCCCCCAGCACAATCAGCCTCCCGAGAAAGTGCTTTAGGGAACTGCTGTTTTCACCCTGCAGGAGGCTGGAAGTGCCTAATGCAGTGTAAAGTTTTGCTGCTCAGATGTCCCTAACACATTCCCAGGGCCAGTTTGCCAGCCCCGGCGAGGGAAGGTGGGCTCCCCACGCCTTCCCTGCACCATTACATCACGCACTCACACATGCATTATGCCCCTTGGGAGGGGTTAACCCCTCCAGGCTCTGCAGGGTATCCCCCTGGGCATAAAGTCATTTGCTCCATTGAACTACTGAAGGCACCTTCAAAAATATGGTCTGCATTTCCTCCTTTCCAAGTGGTCCATGAGAATAACAATGTCCCCGTTGGGGCAAGGAACAAGGCATATGGCTTGTGGAGGAATCAAAGCTAAATGAAATCCCATTCAGAAAGTCAGTTTCTGGGAATTTAGAGATGTCTATTTTATAAGTGCAGGGATAACTTTGTTTCTAATTACTTTCCCTCTTCTAATTATCAATGTTGGCATAAATCTTTCTGCTATTTGAAGCACTGAAAAGTAGGTAATGTGAATCCTGTCTTCTTAGGCTCTCTACAACTTGCTTTCCAAGAATCACCTGTATGAATGGAGCTGGGGGGGGGGACAAAGAGCAGGGAGGAGGAGTAATTTTCACTAAGCCAGGGGACCGCTTGTGGCAGAGCAGACAAAAAAGTCCAACCCAAAAGGTAGCACCAGAACAGGCTAAGTCCTTTTAACATTTATTGCTAGTGCAATTAAGGAGTCATATTTTCAGGCAGATTTACATAATTTTAAAAATGACTTAATTTACTAGTATTTTGCATTCCTCATCACTCTTCATTCTGGTATCTCCAAGTGGCTGTTTAGTTAAAAATGGCAACATGTCTTACTGCAAGGGCCAGAATGCACCTTTTCGTAGTTGGGGAGCTCATAACACTGAAAGTTAAGGCCATACAGCAAAGATTTGCCTGTTAAGCCCAAGATTTCCACCCTCCTCCTTCAGTTCAAGGACACTGCTGATTCCTGTGGATCACCTGTATGGAGCTGTTAAGCTGTGCTGTTCAATCAGTGTCCTCTGCTGAGTAAGGACTTTTGCTTTCTGCTCAAATTCAAATGTAAAGAACTTTCTGTACTCCACAGCCACTGATGCTGACGGCTCTGCCTTAGTTCTCGGCAGCTCCTCTGCTCTTAGGTGAGGAGCAAACCTTTGTGTGTGTTCCTGGGCCATTTGCATGTCTCCTTGATCCTCTCAGTTGGTGGGGCAACTTTCGAGACAATGGCCAGCATTGTGCGAGGCACTGCAGCCCACAACAGGACTGGTGTTCTGACAGGCACCGATCCAGGGCAAAGAGCAGAAAAGAATGGAAAACATTAGCCAGAAAGAAAAATGGAATGTAAGGCTGCAGCTGTCAGTGCTTATCTGGCAGCTTTGCCAGCCAATACCTGGTTTGTTAAAAAAAACCAACCCGAAAACAAGTAGTCATACAAATGAGTGAGGTTTCAAACCTTGACCAGGCAAACGTTGATTTGTTAAACATCTTGCCCTGTTGCCACAGTTATATCAAAAAAAGCAGAACTATGATCCATTAATGAACATCCAAAGGGATGCAGGACGAGGGTGGGTTTATTTGCAGCTAACACAAAGCTCTTAAATGATGTACTGGGGATAATTTATTAATCTACATCCGGATTGTTTCAATGCTGTGTCAGGGAACCGAAATGGCAAACGGGTACTTTGCTGCATCTCTACAAGTCTTTGTTTGGGTGTTTGTTTGTTTTCAAAGCTTGCCTGCCTGATTAATATGGCCAGTGTCATGCAGGATAAAGGAGGAATGTGTCACATTAGTTCTTCCAACACTTGAACATCCTCCTGGCTCGATGACTATTTCTATTATTTTTTTTAGCAGTAATTTCCTAATTCCATGTGATCTATAAGGGAAAAACCCCACGTTATTCTCACTTGAACAAGGTCAAAAGCCATGTACAATCAAATTCTTTGTTCTTTTTAAGCATATAAACCAGGAATAGTCCATGGGTTTACACAAAAATAAACTAAGGGGATAATCAGGTATGGAAGATGCAACAAATGTATGCATTTTTTCAGGTCAGACTCCTTGAGTATAATCAGAGCTTCATTAAAATCACTGGAAACATTCACTGAAGAAATCAGTGGGCCCTGAATTTCACTGACAAACTCAGACTCTGAGAAGCCATGGTTATAATTATATATTAGAGCTATGGAGACACAAAATTAATGGGGAAGCTCATTTGTAGCTAATGAAGAAAAAATTAATTGCCCAATTCCATTATCTTTCTGGATTGTGTTTTTTAAACCTAAAGAAACGTTTAGGTTTGGGTATCAATATGACAGTGGTGGCAAATGGAAAGAATTATGTCTTGCCAAGTTAAAGTCCAACTGCACAGAACAAGAGAAGCCACATTGCTCCTGGGACTCCTGGAGCTCCAATCGAAGACAAAGCCTCAATTAAATAATGTATCTCCTGTAGTATATTACAATTATAATCCCATGGTAACTGCCAACGGTTGTGAAATGTATTTCGAGGTGGGTTTGGTTCTGTTTTTTTTAATCAGCATTCATACTTGCCTTAATAAAGAAATACTGCCTATAAACACTACTAATAAATACTACCTATAAACACCATTAAGGGAGTATAAATACTACCTTAATGAACATAACTACCTATAACTTATAACTCTTGATTTCATTAATACAATAAAGCCCAAAGAGTGTTTGCAAGGTAAATTCCAGAAATAATTTACAGGAGCATGGATAGCATGTTACCTGCTAGAGAGTAATAGTTTTTCATGAGTGTTACCAAAGATCACTGGTTCATATAGGAAAGATTTTAATCTTTTTTAAAAAGAAAATTTGCAAGCAAGTTGCATACAGGGTAGAGCTGTGAGTCATTAAACTTTAGTCTCAAATCATAGAAAGTTTGAGACCCAAAAATACCTCAAGAAAATAAAATCTCGATTTTTCTTTAAGGAAAATTTTCATCTGAAAAAAAAAAAAGAAAATTTTCATCTGAAAAAAAAAAAAGGAGAAGAGAGTGGAGGAACTCAATTTTACCTTGTAAAAGTTTGTCAAAGTTTTTCAGCCAGTCCCTGGAGGACAGAGCAAGCTAAATGCTCTTAACTGCTGGCACTCTGAGCTGTAATTAATTTGTCACCAGCAACTGCTGACCAGGCTAGTAGTAAGTGATGTGATTCTGGGTTTATAGGTGTTTTGTCTCAGTAGGGCAGAAATGCAATAGGGCATCTTCTGGATGCATCATCTCTTCACTGTTCTGGTTCTTTGGGTTTTTATTGCAGCATTCTCTGCAGGGTTTGGGCTAGGTTGATATTTTCCCTGTCAGTGCTTTTGTTTCTCAGCTCTTGCCTGGTTGGAGATTGACCCACTGGCTCGGCTGCCCCAATCTGGCCAACCCAACACTGGCCTCCAACAGCAGCAAGTGGTGGGTGCCTTCAGGAGGATACAAGCACACCCCCAGCACTCTTTTTAACACAGCTATTTTCACAATAATTGCATTTCTTGGGCAGTTACTTTTTGACAGAGAGCAGATGACATGTTTCCTTCAAAACAGAGATTGGAAACACTGGCACTGCCTTCAGTGCAAAACAAAGCAGAGTCACAACACACAACCATCTGCCAAGTGAAGACAGTTCAAAAGAGTAGCTGAGAAATGCAGGAAGAGTTGAAGGAGCAGCTGACATGGGATAATGACTAGTAATTTTGCTCCATAAAACTATTAACTTGTAAGACCTTTGCCATTTCAGATTTGGCAATCAAATCTGTCTGTTTGGCAATGGAGCTGGTGCAGAAAACACACGAGTTCTGCCCTTGATCCTGTCTGCTAGTGAGATCCAACAAGGAGTATTTCTGGGATTGACAACAAGAAATGTTATTTTGGCCTACCTGTGTAGTAAACAACCAAGAATTTGGGGCTAAAATATTCATTTTCTGAATTACAATGGTCAAACAGCAACAGTTTGTTTGTCTAAGGATCAGTAAGGTCTGAATCTCTGCTTTTATACAGTTTCTGTGAGTGAGTCAGCTGCTGAGGGTAAAGCTGGAATTGGGTGTATTGCAGAGCTGAAAACTTCTTTCCCAGACACTTAGGGCCACCATCAGGGATCATACAAATAATAGAACATATCCAGTCCTGGTTTCCTGACTTGAGTCTACAGACTTGTCTGGAGAAGTGACATTTGAAGAGATGTGGGAAAAATACTCTATGTCTGGAAGGGCCTTTGCAGGCAAAGATGTGAGCTGTGCATCTTCTGTCTTTGCCTGCTGGAAATGATTCCTGCTATGTTCCATCTGCTGCTGCTTTCATAACCTGTGAGCTGGAGGGAGCTGTATAAATGGGTTCTGCTTCTGAATATTTCCTCACATATATCCAAGAGGTCTTCACTGCTCTGTTTGTCTTCATTTAATTGGAAAGGAGGGGCAAGGAGAAAGTGTCTCAGTGTGTGTGTCAGCATCTGAGTCTAAGAAACTTCACATGTCAATAGTTTTCAGGTGCCTGTTTTCAGCCTAAGAAAATAACTTCTTTCTGCCTCCTACATTCAAACACCTCCATCCTCCCACTGACCTTGTCTGCTAATTCGCTTTACACTTCGGAGGATAATTTCATTTTTGACACAGAGGGTATCAGCAAGAGATTCTTAGCTACCAAACTGTGATACAGACCCTTAGAAAAACATGCCCCAGATCACACACTGCAGAAATTATATCATAGTCCTGCCTCCCAGTGCAGGCTGTAACTCACTTCTCTTCAAAACATCCCCAGCCCATTGTGCTGGGTTTGAAAATGCTGGTCACTCAGGGTGGAGTTTGTGCCTGACACAGACCAGATAAACTCCAGTCATCGCCTCACAATACCTTTTTTTTTTTTTTTAATTTAATCTTTAAAAGGACAGGCTGCTGGTTAACTGAGAGTCCCCTGTTTGATTGACAGTATCTGTCAGAGGCAATGAACTCCACTTGAACATTGCCTTTATGTTGCTGTGTAAAGTTGTTCAACTGTGACCCTTCCATCTGTTCCAGCTAATCTGAAAGTCATTTAGGCCCGTTTCTCCATTCAGCCCAAACACAGCACATTCTCCTGTTAACACACATATGCAAAGTTGTCGGGCTGTCAGCTACGTAAGGGCTTTCCCCCCCCTCCCCTTTTTTTTCCTCCCTGAACTCCCACAACATCTGTGTATATATTTCCTTGTAACAATTGTGATGTTTAAAAAAATATCAGAAACTGTCCCAAATCTTACTGGTTACTCTGATGAACATGACAGTAACTCTCACAGCATCACTTCTGAAAATACTCCAAAGGCTTCTTTAAGGAGAGGTCATCAGGTGATTGACTCCAACACTCCAATGTGCATGTGCCAACCTCCATTTTTCAAGACTGAGGCAAATGACTCCCCTGAAGAAGGTGTAAGATCTTTACCAAAAATTTTGGTTTAAGATTTTCAAAGACTATTACTCATAAACAGCTGTTCAAAACAACTTCAGATTTCTGAGATTATCACATCCTATTTGATATGCAATTTGAAACTGTGTACAAGCTTATGAAAAAACCCTGCAAATTCTTACCAATGTAATCTCTCAGTTAATTTGCTCTTTAAAATTCATCTTGCACCATTTGGAATCTATTCCACTGACAGTGTCAGTACAATTAGTATTTATCTTGAGAACGACTAGTAAATCATCTGGTCTTTGCACACAGAGTTAACATTGACAATAAAGCTGATGTAAAATTCAGGAGAATAGATGTTCACTATGGTCCTGCTCAGATACTGCTGAAAAACTAGTAAATACATCCAACAAACCTAAGAGAAACCAGAGAATAATTTCTGATGTGTCCTATGCAACACAGAGAAGGTTCCTGCCTAACCAATTTGTTATTGTCACAGAAGGAAATAATAATAATATAAATTTCATCGTTCTTCCACATACCAAAGCCTTTTCAAAAGATTAATTCAATAAAATAAAACAAACAAACAAACAAACAAACAAACAAATAGAACTTAATGCCATCTGTTGTAAATTACTTTCAAAATCAAGAAAAGACTGCTGAAATTTATGGAATAAAAACAAAATACCAATTGGAGGCAAAAAGCAGCATAGGAATTATGATGGGATTTGTCATGCCCCTAGAGGTGACCAGTATTGCATGCTGTACACACTCACACTGTGTCTCAAGTATTTATTATATCAATGTGTACATCTGGTAGAATCTCGACTTCCTGGCAGAAGTTAGCACAAAATGAGTGACACTTGTAGCAAACCTTTGTTCTCATGGCTGATTTCTCTGACAGAAGTTATACAGAAGAATAGAATCAGGAAAAAGAAGATAAAAAACCCACCAGAAAAAAGCCCCAAATCTCCCCAGCCTACTGTTCAGCTCTGTCATAGAGAAGTAAAGAAACTAGACTTCCTATTCATGTATTACCCACTCTGGTTGTCGTGCAAGCTTTTTGGCCTTTCTCATCCTGCTTGAATGGTAGGAAAGTAATAAAGGCAATGGGATGAACTTCTCTCTCCCCCCCCCCCCAAAAAAAAGTGTTTCTGTTTCCTTTTATGACGTGACAGAGGCTCAATAACAAAGGTCTGCCAGCCTCACACTGAAGACTCGAGGGTACAAGTTTAAGTACAAGATTGTCACTTGTGCTAGGATTTTATTTATTTTTCAAGAAATATGCATTGAGTTTACATGAATTATCCGCAATAACTAAAATAATCCTTATGTGCTCATATGCTTTCCTACTACTTAACAACTTGTTAAACTTGTATCAAAGCACATCAAAGCTGCAGAGTTAAATGCAAAATGCTCAAAAATTCACCTTGTCTTTTCGTGTGTACGGTCTCTGTTTAAAGCACGGACGCTCTCTCTGTGACAGAGAGTTTGGGATGATGTTCACCTGCTGACTTCTGAGGTCTGTGGGACAGAAGCTACACCTGAGCCAGCCTGGCCTTTGGGAAGGAATGTCCTCTCTTGAGTTGTTATCATCTGACCCCTTTGAAGTGTCAGCCTCAGTAAGAGGCAACAAGTCACACACTATGGATTGTATTTATTTCTCATCCCCAGCTCCAAAGGCAGTGGAAGGAGGTGGGTGGGACTCCTGCCCTGGCAGGGATGGATCCAGCCTTTATTGCCTGTAAATACCAGCCGTGAAGCAGCTTTGACAGTGCTCCCCGATGCTTCTGCCTCTAAAAACTTGGGGTAGAGACACTCATACTTGCTCTGATGTTGCTCTTCGTATCTTCTTGAATTACTGATGGTCAAATTAATGGTTTAAGGGTTTAACAGTACAGATTTTCTAATTAACTCAGGAAGGCATCATCAATAATGCAGTTAAAAAAGCTTCCTAGCACCTTCCCTCCTTGCCAGGAAAATCATCCTGCACTGCAAGGATGGGTTCTGAGTGCTGCCTGCCATGTGCTGAGCTTTTACTCTACCAGCTGGGAATCACTTTCCTTTTACCCCAGATCAGGGAAAAGTAAAATGAATTTTCCATGGCATAGGGCATGAATTTCCAGAGACTAGACATCACAAAGAAGTAATTAAATTTCCTTAGAGATGGAAAAGAAGGTGGATTTTCATGAGTAAGGGAGATATGCATAATGAAAAGACCTCTGGGGAGAATCAGGTCTTTGTGTGTTTTCCCAAAATCTCAGAAGAACAGTAAAAAACAACAACTGCTATAGCACAGTGAGGGACAAGTTATGACAAAAGTGATATTGTGTGTCCAGTAAGGCTGCAAAGAGCAAACAGATTCACTGGTTAATGTCAAGCTTGAATTTTTTGGGTACTCATGCCAGGTTTTTTTTCCTAATATTTTTATGTAGGAATAGGTAAGGAAGTTGCTAGCACATTGAGTCTGAAAGAAAAATTCCTGTGTTTACAATCCCAGGGAAGAGGTCTTTAAGGGAAACAAAAGGGAGAAAACATGGAGCTTCAGGCTGATAATAAGAGTCATTTGTAGGCATATGTTTTACCTTGGCAGCAGCAGCCACAGACCCCAGTATGTTTATGGACCCTTTTCCTTAAAATGGGACTTTGAGTATATATATATATATAACAAAATTCAGGAAAAGAGCACCACTAATGTAGGCAGGACAAGCAACACAACTTGTTTACCATCTCGAGTTCGACCTTGGGCAAAGTTTTGGCTGAGATTTCTGCAGACTGTGATTATCTCTAAAGACTTTTGATTCTTTAAATAAGTACGGAAAGTACTGTGTGAAGACTATTTACACCAGCTGGGCTGGAAAGCTTCACAGATGCAGCCTTGTCACTCTTGTTGCTGCCTTCTTGGTGTGCTTAAATGTGCTGCTGTCTTACAGAGAGGCACAGTGTGCCAAGGACAGAAGAGTGTGCCTGGTTGTGTGGTTCTGCAGATCCTCACCCTGGAAATGGAAGCTCTGCAGTCAATTCCCAACCATTTGCTGGTAAATACTATGGATGTGAGGATCACACTGGCTCTGTGTCCAGGAGGCTGAAGAGGGATGGAAGATGATAGACCCAGTCACCACAGAGAGGACAGAGCCCTGAAAGGACCTGGAAAACCAACCCAGCAAATTATGAGTTGCAACTGATCAGTGAAGTCTTCACTGTGCACCCTCTCTCTCAATTAAAATGTCTGGGGTAAAGGCATTTCAATTCACCTGTTCTGTCTATCCAAGCTGTTAATTACCTAACCTGAATCCCAAGAGACAGCACTTTGTCATGGGGAGTCTGCTGTGTGTTGCTCAGTACAAAACTTGCTCTGGGTAGAGGCCAAAGAGCCCTTGTAAACCCTGTGGAGAAATAGGGCAGCTTGGAGGAAACCCCATTCCCTCTGCTTTTTTTGGTGAGCAACGAAATGAAGCAGCTTTCCTGGTACTTGTGTTTCCTTCAGCCAGATCACACCTCTAATGCCAACACTTCCCCAGTGCCCACTGATCCCTCCCCTATTCACCATTTGCACATTCCAAAGGTTTTCTCCCATCACAGTGAAACCTATTTCTTCTGTTTTCTAAAAGAAAACATACAGCTGATTCATGGATCTGGCTTCAATTCTTTAGCAACTGAGGTTTACAATATTGAAGGGATTTTCTAATATTTGGCTATTTCTCTGTATCAGAAGGTGAGTCCTGAACGTGGTCCACCTCCCAAGGTGGAAATGAGTGTTTGGCTTCTTTCCCTGTTCAGTTTGTATCAGATCTTTGCCCAGTCCTCACTGTGGAAAACCAGATGATTTTTAATTAACTTCCCAAACCCTTCTACTTCACAGTGCTACCTAGAAATCTGAGAACAGGACCGATAAAATCATAAGAAAATCAATTTGTAAACATTACTACGTCATATACTCTCTATACCCAATTATAAAAAATTAAAGGTTGCCTTCAAAACCAGATTTTTTTAAGGAAAAAAAATAGAAATTCTTATTATTTGCCTTTTGATCTTTACCCTTAAAAGCCACCTTCAATATATGTTTTCAAGATTTATTTAACATTCAATAGAGCCAAAGTGTACATTTAAATGAAAAAAAGAAAGAAGGCAGCACCTTCTTCTGACTCCTTCTTCTATATGACTCCAAGTTCTGGGGACCAGAAAAACAACAATCAAAAAATACAGATTTCTGAGCTGACACTGTGGAGCTTGGGAGGTCCATCAGTGCATTCTCTTGCCTCAGAGCTCAATATGGCAATGAAAGGAAGGAGGTAAAATCATTGAGCTCTTTGCAGGATCCTGCCATCCCTGCAACAGGAAAAGATCTTCTGATGGCCAAGGTCTGTCTTTAATGAGTAATTCCACAAGTTAGAAGTTTTAGAAATAGAAACCTGCACACTGGCAAACATCAGCACATTCTGCTACAAGGCTATTTTTGTTACTTACAAACCAAGTTCTATGGCACTTCCTTTGCTGTTAAACAGCAAGGAAAAGGATTTTTCTTATTATTCATAGTCAAGCTCAAAATTAGAAAACAAAACTGGCACTGTAGGAAAGGTACAGTTTGAATATGATCACTCCACACTAACAACTGCACTTCATGTTTGACATAAAGACATTTTGAGGCACATAGAAAGCTCCTAAATAAAGCCATGGATGTGCATGCACCACAGACTGTGGAAATAATTGCCCCACAAAAAAAGTTCAGTCTAAAATCCCAAATTAAGTTTGTTTAAAAACTCCTACTGGTCACTCAGTGACTGTTGAGCTGCAAAAGAAATGTGGCTGGAAAGGAATAATCTACAGGAAAAGCAGAGCCAGTTGAAGGATCTCCAAACAAACAGTACTGGAAGCTTTCTTTCTCCAAGAAGTTGAAACAGTGATCAAAATGCAATGTAGAAATATTAGAGTAATTTCCTCACATGCACCACAACCAGTCAATACCATCATCAATGTCCTTCCCATTTAAACCTTTTGTCTTCTCTTTCACACACAACAAGAATTTTACAGTGATTTTAAGATGTTGGAGAACTTGGAGAAACAGATGTTAGATGAAGTGCAAGCATAGATTAATGGTATTTATGAACTGTAAAACTTCAAATATTGTATACCAATTGTTTTTCTTCTACATCTGCTTTAAAACACTATATTGGATCTTTTCTTTGATTTTCAAAATTTAAACTTTCTAGTGTATTTAAGCATTTTTTTATAATTTATCTTGGCTTCCAGTGAGACTGATTTTTTTTTTAAGGAAATCTGATATTCTTAGGCAATGATATGACTCCAGGAGCTGTGGCCCTGACAAACAGATCATCCAGTCCATGAGAGTAGCTGGTTATACCGTGTCATGTTGCTAACACTATCTGTCTCAACCTTGAACACGAGCATTTGTAAGCTCCTAGAGGCTGTTTTAAACCCCAAATATAAGTTAGAGCTGGTATCTACAGAGACATAAGCCCATTTAATATGTAAAATTTAATGAAGGTAATAAGAAAAATAATAAAGATGTAGGGAAAACAGCCATAGTGCTTTGCTCCCTCTTGAGCTTTACTCCCAGCAGTGTTTGCTCCTGCTCCTGTGAGGGCCATTCATTGTATGTACTGACTCCAAGCCACCTTCCTTTCTTCCAGCACAGTGCAGGGTCCCTCTGGGAAGCACCACTTCTTCCTATAAGCCATGGCAAGCAGATTCATTTCTGGAACTGGAACAATCATGGTGAAGCTGGCAGAGCAGCAAAGATGCTCAGGGTGCAGCTTAGAGGTAGGAGCTAAAGTCAGTAGAAACTCCATATTTCAGCAAAGGATTATCTTTATTAAAAACATGTTCACACATCTCTTGCTTGGGGACATCCTCACTGGAGCTTAATGGGAGCCCATCCAGTGGGATTGGGGAGCCTGTTAAATGGGTCCTGGTCCTCTTCTGGTGCCCTGTGACTCTCCACTGGTCAGGGACTCAACTGAGGGCCCTCTGTTCCTTCACACAGGTTAAAGAATGAAGTCTCCTCCTAATTGTTTGACATTATGACATGGATTTATTACTACATTTTACCAGCCAAGTAGCCAAAGAGTGTCAAAGAGTCTGTACTGAGGTCGCAGTGCAAGCTGAAGGCACCCCCTGGTGCTGCAGCAGGGCCAAGACTGAGTGTGAGAAATAATGAGGGAGGGTTCGTTGTGGGAGGTGGGGAAGGAAGGGGTTTTGGTTGATGGAACAGTTGAATTAAAAGGTTCTGTGTTAATTGCTTTTTGGAAAGCGGGACTGGCCCTTTAAGGGGGGGATTTCTCCTCACGCAGCTCAGACAGGCGAATTTGGCGGGCAGTCTGTGAGGCAGCAGCCCCAGCAGGGGAGTTGCTGTCAGGGCTTACGGCCGGTGCCAGGGCCTGACAGGGCGACTGGACGAGCCAATCAGCATCGATGGCACAGCAAGAAATTGCTCAAAGAAGGCAGTGGAGAAGTGAAGTGATGGAGGAACATCGAATCAGTGTGCAAGGTGCCACACATGGACTCCGGAGGCCTGGACTCCCGGAGGGGAGGGAAGGGGGCGTGGTGTGTAGGAAATAAATTGGGGTGACCTCCCCCTCCTCCGTGTGCTCCCCGGCAACTTAGCTTTGGCGAAGCACCCTGTGTGCACAGTTTGGCCAATAAACCCTATTTTTGCTTTGCTCTTTTTAACTCGTCTCTCTAAGTTTCTTTGAGCCGAGAATTTTTCTCACGTTCAGGTGGCTCCAGAAGCAGATGCACCTCACATCTCTTAGGGTGTGTCATAAACTGAAGAGAAGCAGCACCACCACTTCAGATGCCAAATCCTATCCAACTTTTGCACTTGGAAAAAACAGACTTTGCTCACTTAGAGCAGTCATTGATAACTCAATTTTGTCCTCGTTTTTAGGAATGAAGGAAAACAGCAAATGCTGCCATTTCATTAGCTAATTGCTTTGCCATGTGCAGGCACGTTGATGGTGAGGGGAGCTGCAGAGAGCCAGAAGGAAGGAGTGTCCTCAGATGTGCTTCTTTGGGGGGGGTTGGGGAGGTTTTTTTGCTGTTTTCACCACCAAACACACTTTTTACCCCACCTGAGCAGAACATTTCCTTCCAAGTGCCCTCAGGCTGCAAGAGCACCACCCTGCCCCACTCTCTGTGTCCTGCCCAGGACTCCTCTCCCTTCAAGGGATTCTCGTTCTGTTTTGTCCTCCTGGTGAGCAGTAACACCTACACTGTGTGGGGAAGGACAGTGATCATTCACACCCCTCAGAGGGCCGTTCACGCCAGGGCAGCTGGAGGGTCTCCTGGGGGAGTTCTGTGCAAAGTCCTTTCCCTCCCAGATCCAAGCAATTAGGGAGAGATGGGAAAAGGAGAGAAAACATCATGGGGTTTTGTCTGTCTTCGCAGTTTGTTCTTTCTGTGTTTCTTTGTAGCTAAATTATGTCAGCAGGTTGCCCCGGAAGTATGGAAAAACACACCTGGGGAGGAAAAAGGACATTGAATTAATTAATGTATCCTTGGGCTTTTTCTTTTATACAGAGGGTTTGGAAATAGCAACTCATACTCACTCAGCAGGGACTGGTACTACTGCTAGAAGAGACCACTGGCCAAGCAAGATTACAAATGTTTTAATCTCATCCTGCCCCACTTCAGGCAGTGCCCACCTCTTCTCAGAGAATGTTCTTGCAGGGCAGATTTCTACAAGTCCTAACAGGCTGTTAATGACCTTTTTCCCCTGAGATTTGTGCTGTACTGACCAGAATCACATTCCCAAGCAGCACTACGGCCCTTTGCACATTAAAGTCCATGAAAAACGTTTAACGAGTAACCCCCCTCACAGTTTCACTCATCTTCCTGTCTCCTTTCCACCGTGTTTGCTGTTGATGCAGAGCCTTTGGGTTTTCAGTTGCATGTTATCCTCATGCTTTATCTCTAAGAGAGATGCACCAAATGCCCCCACTTCCTCAATATTACATGGGCTACCCTTCATGGAAAGTTTTGATTTTAGTGCTCTCTTCAGTGAACACAATCATATAATACTGGGATGAGCAGTGTGGTTTGGTTTTTATGAGCCAAGCACTAAGATCAGTGACTTGGTTTTATTGTTTTGCTGGTGATAATGTTTAATTTATTTTTAGGAAAAGACAAAAGTAATGTAAAGAATACCATCACTGGTGTAAAATGAGAATGAACACCATGGATGAATTTTGTTCTTTGATTTACCTTGAGAGACTGTGTTGAGCCACTGAAATAGCACTGCTGTGATCCTTTTGGGATGAATTCAGTAAGCCAGGATCATTTCAGGTGAGTATCTATCATGGTGCTGCCATTTCCTACTGGTGAGAAATATGCTACATACTCAATAATTTGACTAGAAAATTGCTCAATAGCGAATGCTATTGTGTTCTATATGACAGCAAAGTCTTTTTGGTCTTCCTTTTGCTGTTACTAATACTAAAACAATAACAAAACACAATGAAATAACTCTATCTTTAGTGCTAACCATAAATGATATGAGAACTAATTGCTACAGATAATAATTTTGTCATGTTCCATGGTAACATGTAATACTAGAAATAAGGGTAACCAAAGGCAGACATGGTTTTAGCTGATTCAGAAGGCTGTGCAGCCTTGGCCTGGCTGGCATTGGATGGGAATCAGAAACATCCCTGGCAATCCAGAGTAACTGTCAAGCATTAAGCAAACTCCAGGCCACAGAACCCAACAGAGTTAAATGACTCCTTTCATTCCCATTGCAAAGACAAATGGGGGGAAAAGGGGAAATAAAGGCTAGTCTGGAGCCCTCACTAAGGTCATGGTTTGCTGAGTCGGGTGCTGCATGAGTACACAGCAAATAGGAGTGGAGGGAGTTTTTAAAAGACAACTGCACAGGGGAGCCTGGACTGCCCAGCAGTGCTAAAGGAATAGGCACGAGGTGCAGGTCCTACAGATCAGTCAACCTGTCCTTGGCAAGGAACCACACCAGCCAGGCAAATCAGAAGGACTTTAAGCCAGGAGGGAAGGGTGTTCTGGCAAATAGTGTGGTTTTCAGTGTCTATTGAAACAGGCCACTCCCCAGGCTTGTGCTAGAGATGGGTCCAGTCCCTTCCTCCCCCAGTTATTCCTGTTGACTCAGAGCCATCCTTCCCTGTGCCTGAGCCACACTTACTGCTCTAATACCCTGCAACCACACCAGAACAACTGATTGTAAATTTATCTGTGAATGATAACTTTGAGGAGTGGGACTTAGGATGGTGTAAGGCAGTGCAGGACCTTGGCCTCAGGCATTTGGTTCTCCTGAGTAATCCACACCCTGGCCAAGAACAATTAGTTTCAGTGCAGTACACACCTTTAATAGATAACACAAGTAGTCCCTAATTAGGGTAGATATAAGTAAATTACTCAGTTGTATTTTGTGATCCTCTTTGTTACACATTTGCAGATCTGCTGATACAGGACAGCAAATGAAAATAGAGATTCATTAATCTGAATGTAAAAAATATGTCAAGGGCAGTGTTTATTCTCAAGGATTTTTTTTTTTTTTTTAGGTATTGCTTTGACAAATAGGTTGTCAATTAATGAAGTTGGGAGTTGTGATGGGTCACTGGTCACTACACCTAAGTCAAAATCTAGACCTCCATACAGGTCCTGAGAATCCTGGGCAGAAAGGTGAGACTGGACGTGGCACTGAGTGCCATGATCTGTAATCAAAGTGGGATTGGATTAAGGGTTGGACTTGATGATCTTGGAGGTCTCTTCCAACCCAACTGATTCTATGATTCTAGGAAAGGTGTAGTATCAGAAGAGTTGGGTTTATTGAGATACGCCCTAGCAAAGGAGCCACTATGGCCAAAATCACAATGTTCCCTGCTCTATGGCAGGATTTTAACAGATCTCTTACATTAAAAATTAACCTTTCATCCTGTAAAGAAAAAAAACCCCCTCCCAGGATATATCTACATGGACAATTGAACTTGGCTTCCATAAATTACTGAGATCTCAGTAAAAGTCAAACACCTGTAAAATTTTATTACACATTTTACCCAATTATTTTTGGCCCACGAAAAACTTTATTTGCTCTACTAATATGATACAAAGTTTAGATTCAGTAGTAATATTCTAAATATTGCTCCTGTAGGTTCTCCTTTCTTTTACCACAAAATTACTTCATGCCTATATCATGTCTTGATGCATATCATCTGTCTACATGTGTTGTGAGCGTGTTGACTGCTGGAAAAAAAAAAACAGCAGTCAAAACCAGCCTGCTCAGTTGTACCAGTGCAAAGCTCTGCTGTGCTGTGAATGTGCAAACCAAGGGCTGCACCAGCAGCACTTTCTTGAAAACACAAGCAAACAGCTGCCAATAGAAGTCTGCCAGGATGGTAGCACACAATGTGCAGCAACACAAGTGTGCTGCTTGTCAGAAAGGCCAGGATGGGAGCTACCTAGAAGGCTAGAGCATGGAGAGGTATGAGTTATGAGGTCCCGGCTTCAATCCCCGGCATCTCCACCATTTCTCTGTCTTGGGTTGAGCTGGCAAAACGCCAACTGTCTGAGACAGAGTGAAAAGGG
>JAWWEV010000167.1:3469608-3483652 GCA_035583235.1 Hafferia zeledoni | reverse complement strand
TATATATATATATATATATATATATTTATATATATGTATTCTGTGATATATTGTACACTAACAACAATTTCTGAAAAATCATCTTTATGTGTGCTGAGAACCTGCTTAAGGTACATGGGATTCCCCTTTGCTCTCTGCCAAAGTGTGCACGTGCATATGTTACCACAGCCAGGTTTGGTGACTCTTGCAAATTCTGATTTTGCCCCCCTGCCTCCCTCTAAGCCCATTGTACGTGGCATTAGACCCATTTCTTGTTAGAAAGATTACTGTTGTATGTATACTATCTTAAATGGTCTTTTTGTGACCTTGCTGTGTCCCCTGAAACAAATGAAACAGGTTTTTGGCAGAGGGGTTTTTTTTAGTTTGTTTTTGTTTGGTTTTTTTTTTTTTCCTCTTGATGGGCATACTGGGAATGGGGAGAAGGAAAAAAAAATCATCATTACACATGCGGTGCCCCGAGGCACACAGACTTCCTTGTGAGCGCATTTAAAGGAGCGGCACAAAGAAATAGTCATTGCAGCTACAATAGCGCAGAGCTAGTATGCATTTGCAAGGAATCACTTTTTGGGGAGAATTACAGAATAATTACACATATGCTTAGATCATGAGCATTCAATGAAGCGGACAATATTTTGAGGATTTAAGATGTTGGTGTTGTGGTCGTCTCTAAGAAACCAGGATAATTCAGACATTCAAATGCAAAAGCGCCCCATTTGGAGAGTGTAATGCGTCTGTTCTGGTCACTGTTACAAATTCGGAAAGGATTCCCCGGCTGCAGACATGAGCCACTTAATGCTTAAAGCTGTTTCCAAATGTAAAGCATGCAACAAAAGTCTTTGGCATTAATGAAATGTATCCTAACACCAGTGGTAGTGACACATTTCATTAACGTGTCACATTACAGATGTAAAATATAATTGCAACAGATATGCCTGTCCTACAGCTTGACAAAACCCGGGGATGGAATATTGTGGAACTACTTATGCAATAACCCTCCATCTCGGGGCCATCATTTTCGAGCTGGAGAGCAGCTAATTTCGTGCCAACAATGCTGAATTTCTCAGCCTTGTACTCACTGGTGGCTCAGTCACATCGACTTGATTTCTGCTGGTACAACAAAAATATCAGGCCATGATAATTGCCAACTGCTAATTAATTGTTAGGAAGGGCCAGCAGATGAGTGCAAATACGGTTTGGTTTTCCTTACCAACATCACAACATAAACCACTGCCAATTGGGCCAGCTGTGCTTTTAAATACAGAGAGATGTGACCCCATATAAATAAAAGAAACTTCACATTGTTTTGCCCAGTATTTCATAAGAGCAAAGACACTGAGCACCAGCATCTAACTCTATTTCTTTCAGTCTTCTACTTGTTCAGGTTTTGCTTCCCTGCATCTGCTCTCTTTGTAACTGAGAGCAAAAGAAGAGCATCAGTGGTATGCAAAGGAGTATTTTAGTATGACCCAGGGTATTATACAGTCATCAAAGGAAGAATAAAGTTATTATTATTGTTATTATAGTATCTAAAATGTGCTGCAGCCTTTACAAATCACTAAAACAGTGGCTGGAGCCTGGAGAGTTCTCCTTGGATGAGTGTTCTGCAGGATTTACAGGATGTTGGAGAGACTGCTGTAATCACTGATTCTGCAAAGATTGACTTCTGGGTTTCTTGGGAGAAGAAAAGAAATTAATAGACCTCACAAAGCTCTTAAAAAACCAGTGAAGAACAAAACAAGCCAACAAAACAACAGAAAAGGGAACCCAAAAATTCACACAGCTTTGTGTTTCTCAGACACCACTGATGTAGTTCTGCCTCTCAGGAGATAAAGGACTGCTTGAGTCACTTGGCAATAGTGAATCCTCTTCTGTGCAACTTTGGAGTTTTGGACTTTTATAAAGTACAGGGATAATACACAAAAAGAAAGGAGAAGGAAACAAAAGCAACAAAGCTGATAATCGACAACAGGTCTCTGTTGAGTGCAAGAGTATGGAATTGTCATGGTGTAAAGTTTATTTTAAATCTCATTCTTGTTTTAAATTGCTGAAATAAGTAAGGAATAATTATAGCTAGGAATAATAAAATTGTATTAATTAAAAAAAAACAACATACCACAGACCATCAGAGTCATATGAGCTGTGGAATTAAAATAAAGATCACAAAATAAAAGTGTGTGAATAATACATGCAAAGGTAGGCAATTCATCTGATGTTTTAACTGCAAAAATTGTAAATGCCCTTAAAAATAATAAAATATTATCTTACTATAATAGATTGTACAGAAAAGCATGGTCAAGTGTACACTCAGTCCTTGTCAGTGTTGTGATTCCCCTCTTGTGATTCCCCTCTTTTCAGGTTACGCCAAAAATTCCACCGATGCACCAACCTAACTATTTTTTCCCAGAAAATGTCCATTTTCCCCTCTAAAATGTAACCCCCAAGGACTTTTCTCACTGTCTATATGTTTAATTTGGTTGTGCTGTGCTGGTAGCATCCCTTCACATGCCTACTGGGTCAGAGTATGGCTGTGTTGCCTGAGTCTCTCTGTGTGTCAGCTTGGACAGGCAGCTCACAGCACTTATTAACTCACAACACAATTAGGAGTAAGTTACTCTAAAAAGAACACTTTGGTAACCTTTTAGTCATGTCCCACTGTCATCCACCGTATTTTTTATGCCCTTTACTACATTACAATGACCTTCAAGCAGCACCATGCATGGATATTAGTAGAGAGCTGAGAAAGATCAATCAAAATCTAAATTGCTGGGACACTGCATAGTTTAAGGAGATGTAACATGGTCTTTTTTAACCTGTATCTTATCAATTCAAGCTCCCTTGTTTTAGCAATGATTGAACAAACCTTTTGTTACCTCCTGTTCACTGTCTTTGTGGAGTCATAGGTTGGTTTCATTATCATTACAGCTTGAAATCCAGCATGGGATGAATCCCTACTTGCTGCTCTCACTGTAGTGAGCAAGGGAAAGGGGATGGGTTACCCTCCATTCACACCATACAGAGCCTGGAGCTGTGCTATTCCAACACATTTCATCCTCAAAGGCCAACCTTCCCAAGCACCAAGTGTTCCTGGCAATCTGCTCCATAACAGTCATGGCTTTAGAACAAACATTTAGGAGGTATTCCTGGAAGTGTTCCCACCTGCTGATCCCAGACATCTTCCTTTGCCCCCACTAAGTCCAATAAGAAGCAATTCCAAGCAAATTCACAAGACAGAGGTAAAACTGGTTATATTAGCCTAAGGGAAAACAGCAATCACTTAAGTCTGAAGGGAGAATATTAAATCCTTCCTGTAGTATCTTCACACTGTGAAGTAAAAGCTCCACAAGCAGTGGAGGTATGTACAGTCATGTAAAACCTCACTCTTCCTACTGTGCCCAATACTGTTTTGGTGACTTTATTCTTAGTATAGCAAGAGAGTAGCTGTCTGGGCAGTTTATGTTCTCCATCAGCAATTTTTGGCAGAAAAAATTATGTTCTCCATTACCAATTTTTTGTGCTGAAAGATTGTGGGAAGGGAAGAAGCAGTACATGAACCAAGGCTCTGCTGTCAGACCAGAGGAATGAATATGGGAGTCTGATTTAATTACCTTTTCACAGAAAGAAAAACTGCTATGTAATTTTGTAGCCCAAGTCTTCCCTCAGGGGACATGTCAGGTCCTGCACTGCTGTTGCTTATGCCAATTTATGCTTTAGTAGCTGCTGACTTATGTGAAGTTGCTCCTGATGGACACCAGCATAGCAGCATAGGCAGCCAACTCCAGGCCTTCCAGCCCCATCTGGGTGTGCTGCAGGGGAAAGAACACACAACTCTCCACCAGCAAACAGAGGAGTGCTCTGGGTCCCACTTGCAGAATCTGTGGGCCTTGGAAAAGCCAGGTGCCACTTCTTCCTCTTACTCAGACCAGTTCATCCTTTCAATCAACAGCTAGAAGGAGTTCCCTGTTTAATTGTGAACTGATCAACTCCAGAATTTCTGCTAGGAATGCCCAGCATCCTCAGGCGCTTGCTGTTCAACCCATGAAGTCGATGGGATTGTGCAAGGGAGGACTCTTGTGCAGCAGTTACAGCTGGAACTTCAAAACAGAATCATTGCGCCTACAGACTCCCCAGCCTAAACCTGTCTGAGGTTAACTGAGGTTTCTCATAGCTGAAAGACATATCAAACATGAAATGTGTAGAACAAAACAGTAGTTAGCAAAAAACTCCAAACCTGTAAAACATTCTAAAAAGGATTTATTAGGTCTTAATTCATTTTGGCTGTCCTTTGACACAAAAAAAGCCTGGTGGCTTGGGAAAGTGTATTTGTATTATCACACCCCACTGGCAAACAAGACTCTATAGATTGTACTGTGGCTTCCACATTCTCCATATAAACAGACAGAAAAGCCCTCCCAACCTGGCTCAGTTCACTCAGTGTGTCAGCCAGGCAGGATGTTTATTCACTAAGTACAGATACAGTGCTATGTACTCCCTCACAGAATCACAGGCAAGGGCAGCGCCATCTCTGACAGAATCGTCACCACCTCTGTGCCAGAGAGCAGCAAAGAAAACATGTAACTTTGGTTACAAGAAGTCTGAAGACTTCTAAGTTTCCTCAGAAACATCCTGTTAATTATTATGGGCTCAGGTCATGGCCTGAGCCATTCATCTCTCTGGCACATAAAATCAACATTTTAGAGTAAAGGATTCATCCTAACCCACTTCCTTCTTTGTTAGGATGCTGTTTACAAATGGTCCATGGCATGTATAGGAAAAAAATGTAACCTAGAAATAATTTTGCTCTGCCCAGCACTAACCAACACAGCCCTACACTCATTCAAAGTGCCTGAAGGTAGAACCATAGAATAGCTTGGGTTGGAAGGGACCTTTAAAGCTCAACCAAGCTCAGCCTCCAAGATGGGCAAGACCTAGCCTTGCAAATATTTATGTGCCTTCCAAAAACCCAAGGGTTTAAGCATTGCATTCACTTTTAATCCCACACCCTGCAGTCTAAGAAACCACCACTGAGCTGCAAACAGGCAGACAGTCAAAACAGGAAAAACCCATATGACTTCTAGCTTGTTATAAACATATAACTAATAAACAACCCAAACATATGATACAAGTCTCCCCACAAGCCCATCTCGCTGTGGGACAAAGGACACTGCACTGCCTCGTAATTTGGCTGCCTTTTCACGCTCTCCCTATTCTTCTGGTGAAATCTTAAGCCATGAAATTTCTTTTTTGTTAACGCAAAGACATGGTAATGTCAAGCATTCATGACCATAAGCATGGAAAATTGATGAAATTACAGTGTGTTCAGGAAAATAATACGGTGATGACAGAAAGAATCTCTGCTTGTATCTGCGTCCTGGTGGCAGCTTTCTGAACAGGTGAACATTTTTTCCTCCCCCTGTGCAGAACATCTTTGCATGAATGCATCAAATGGATGCCCAGGGAGAAAGGTCAAAGGGAAATAGTCACAGAAATAATTAAGATATGAAGACACAGTGTATTAGTTCATTAATGCTTTTCATTGTCTTACTCAGTCGAGGTGCACCTTTCAACTTGACACAAGATAATATAAACAAAAGGCTCTACAAAAAGGGAAAACAGCAGGGATGGACTGACTGCTGCCAAAAAATCCAAAAAGGCTGAGCAGCCCTCTTGCAGAGGTCCCCAGATGTAGCAAGGGACATCTGGAAGTCTCACAACCCATGGTCCTCATCTTCTTGGCACTGCTGGGGGATCCCAGCTTTGGTCCTTATTGGGTATAAATAGGTGCCCTTGCAAAGTTTGTAGAGTAGTTACACTTCTCAGTAAGATGTGACAAGTGCAGCCACAGTGGGGTCTTCACAGGCCTTGCACCCACATAGTGGCCAGGAGAATAAAGAAACAAATACACGAAGCCCAAAGGTTACATATAACAGTTCCTAGGGCAATCCTTGAAAGAATCAAGAATTGCTTGAAAAAAAATAATTATATTAAGATTTCGATCAGCAAAATTAAAGGAGAAAATGAAAACTGGAAAACAAGGCAAAAAGCATGTTAAAAGAAAAAAGAAGGCAAAGTAGAGAGAATGAATACAGGTGAACGCCCTCCTTAAAGAGCCTGCCAAGATCACCTCAGATCAGCGAGAGCCCTTGGCCAAGCCCCAGTCCCAGTTCTGTACCAGTTCTTCCCCACAAAAGTACTCAGTGTGTGTCAGTGTGCTCTCCCTGGGGACAGAGGGTTCTCTGGCAAAGAGCAGAGCCCACAAACTCTGCCACCTGCGACCTGTTTTCAACACAGACCAATGATCTAGAGAACTTGGTCATAAATAGAAATACTACCCCTTCAGGGGTGGGGTTGCTTTGCAGGAAAGATACCCATCATACTGACTTCCAAACACTTACACAGACAGGATCTCCTCCTCCAAGGGTACCCAGGCAAAATCAGCTCTCTCTCATTTTCTTTCCTAAATTATTCTTTCCATTAAGGGCAGCCCCTGGTTTTAAAGGAACATCTGCAAAGAATCTCTATGACCATTCTGGAAAAGTAAAATCAATCTCATATTAACACAATTTCTTCTAATTCCAGTTAATCAGGGCAGGAAATGCTTCCAGCTCTTTCTCTGAAATCCTTTGTAGTTGTTTATATGTAATTTTTCAATCTTACATGAATTTCTAGATTTCAGGTTTTCTACAATGGTGCCTTTTCCCCAGGCAGACAGAACACACTCCTCTTTTCCATGTCCTGTCCGCGCAGTAGGTACACAAGTGTTTGCTCATGCAGTAACAGACTTCCCTCCCAGGCTCTGGAAAGCTCAGCTGTGGCTACTGAAAACACAGTCAAAGACAAACTTGCCACTGTTTATCTTCTCTTTGGGATTTGAAAGCAAGACTTTCTGTCACTGGAGCTCAAGCCCATATTCATTACGGTGAGAACAAAAGTATGACTGAAATTCCCTGTGTGTTTAGTTGCTGCTGGCTGACATAAACCTGAGATTCAGTTTTGGTTTAAGGCAGCACGTGGTTTGCCACAAGTTTTCTTCTCATTCAGACTCTGTGCAACAAAAGCTTCTATTCCCTTGCCCAGATTTCATCTGCTCTCCAGAATCAGCCTCCCAAGTATTGATACATCCCAAGGTTTCCTCGCTGGGGATATTCTCCTGAACTTCTTATCCAAGCAAACATGGGGTTCATTTTCTGGCAGTTGCCATCATGCTACTGCTCTTTTAAAATCATAAAACCTTTTTCTTCTCTTTTTAGTTAAAGGTCACCTCTTCATGGTTTTCTCCACAGGTCTGAGGACTAAGTCTGTTTTCTTAAAGTCTGAAATTGATGTATGTTCAGGTGGCTCCAGAAGCAGATGCACCTCACATCTCTTAGGGTGTGTCATAAACTGAAAAGAAGCAGCACCACCACTCCAGATCCCAAATCTTATCCAACTTTTGCACTTGGAAAAGGTACGAGTGCAGCTTTGCCATGTGACACAGCTGTGCATAACCTCCCCCTGGCATTAAGTAGTCCCACAAAGCACAAGGCAAATGCTGAACTGGAGAAGTCCTGTCCTACTCTCCCAGCACACAAACTCAAGGCAAGGCAAGCTGCACAAATGCTTCAGGAATTGCAGGTTGTGCTTTACATCACCGATTTCTTCCTTAGCATCACTCTTTGTTGTGCTCATGCTCATGTTGCCCTCTCGTGGCTGCTCTCATGAAGAAGCAGGCCCTACCTCAACCCACTCAGAAATGAGCTATAACTGTATTCTTGGGAGTTTAAGACCAGCTTTTTATCCCTAAGAGTGATAAAAAGAGCAATTGTTTTTATTCTGTTAATTCTACCAATATCTTATGTATTTCGTAGAACCATAGAAAGGTTTGGGTTGGAAGGGACCTTAAAAATCATCTCATTCCAAACCCCCTGCACAGACAGGGACAGCTTCCATAGACCCCATTGCCTAGGGCTCCATCCAGCCTGGTCCTGAACACTTCCAGGGATGGGGCAGCCACAGCTTCTCTGGGCCTGCTTTCATTGCAGAGTTGCTCCAGCCCCTCCTATATTTTTATGCAGCTTCCAAGTCCTCATCACCATCAAGTCCAAAGGCACAGGAGGAGGGAGGGATGAGCAAGCTCCCTGCCCCAACACCCACATCCAGCTCCTGTTTTGTGACCTCCAAGCCTTCCCTCTGCTGCTTGCCCCTCTTTACTGAAGGGGGGAGGAGGAGGAGGAAGAGGAGGGGAAACTGAAGGCCACATTAATTGTGGAGGCCATCGCAGTCCTCTCCAGACACTGTCTCCCCAGTGCAGCACCAAAGCACCCCTGGCCTGCTGTGCTCACAGCAAGGGAGGATTTTCCTCCCCACACCTCGTGCTTTCCAAGCACATCTCCCAGCCCTCACCTGCTTCCTCTCACCCACACACAGCGCTGGCACTCTGACATTACATAGCACACAAAGCACATCTCTATATATTTGCTGGGTTTGCTTCACTGCTCTGTCTCAGCATGAAAATTTAAAGACTTCTTCTACTGCTATCAATGAGTTTCCTTGGATCAAGTCCAAATCCTGGAAGACCCACAAGTTCTCAGCTGAAGTTCCTTTTTGCTCTACAGCTGTGAAGCTCCAGAAAGCACCATCAGACTGGAGACCCCTCAGAAGCCAGAAGAACTTCTGAGCTCTGAGGGTACCACCAGTAAAGGCACACAGCAGCCAGGGGCCCCAGGACTCTGTCAGGCAGTGACTGCCACTCTGCCTTGTCCCAAAGGCCATTCAAGCCTTCAGAGCATACAGCTTTCCCTAATGCCCACTGATTTCCCCAGCAATTAGCTGGCTTATTAAATACTCTAGAGATGAGCTTTAGTCAGTGATTAAAGTAGAAAGTGTGCATAAGCTCTTATAATCAGAAAGTGTCCTGAAGAGCAGCACGAGGCATAGATGCTGTATTCAGGAATAAAGCAAACTTGGTTTCAGCAGCAAAAAGAACACCAGGATGTAGTGACTAGGGGCAAAAAAAAGCAGTTTCATTTCTGAGGGGTTTTAATTCTTATTAAAAGCTATTAATCAACTTAATTGTCAGGAAGACTGATAATTGCTATAAACTGACAGAGAAAAAGGAGGAGCCAAAAAACACATAACATTGTCAGAACTAGACAAAAACCACTCTCCATCTGTCCTGCAACCCACGAATATCGTGAACTGTTTTCCCCCAACTGTTTCTAGAGCAGATGCTGTTGTATTTCTCTCTGTAAACACAAAGAAAGAAAATAAATAAACAGTGTTCACAAACAATTCTCCCATGCTGGATGACACTTACCAAGAAAGAAAATGCTCATGAAAACAGGTATGAAAACACATTAATTTATGTTCCCATGAAAAACAAGTAACAAAGAGAACCTTCATATAGTTGCTAAAACAATACTGAAGCTTCTACTTCTTAATCCACTAGGCAGGAATCATTCACAACTTAATTCCACTGTTACTTAAAAGACACAAAGAAACTTAAAGAATTTTCACTTCAAAATTCCCTTTTAATTATTGTTCCTTGTTAATTCTGTCATTTCTTAAAGCTCTCACTTCTACATGAGACAACACACAACACACAACACATGCCCGTGGACAGTAAAATGAGTGAAATCTCTCTGGTCTAGCAGGATGGAAAAAGTATTAGAAAGTCTCAATTCTTTCCAGTTTGTTTCAAAGCAGTTGACATATTTTTGGGCGGAAAATTAATTTTGCTAATTGGCATGGCATGACATATTCAAATGCTCAGGATCACGAGTCCATGGCTTTATTCAAACTCACCAGCAGATAAAAGAGAAAAATCACTGCCTAGAAAACAAGCTTTTCTTTTTGATACTGGGCTGTTACTCCATGAGCTGATGGACGTTTTTCCTCATGGATTACTAATTAAAACCTGAATTAAACCTACAGCAAGAACAGCAAGTTGGAGGAGAAGCACAATGCAGAATCAAGGGCCACCAGAAGCAAGAAAGCAACCATGGAGCGCCTTGGTGAGCTCTTGGGTAGGGTCATGATGAGAACTCCCCCTAATAAGCCATTCAAAGTAGAGATCTGTCTTCTCACTTGTCTTAACCATGAGAAGAAAACTGGTGAGTTTAGAGTGAGCATGTCTTTAATATCTCAGAGCATGGTCATCATCATGGTAGAATTATTTTCTCCTTCCTTGCCAAAAGATGTGAAATTTGATCTTCTAATCTGAAGCAGTCAGTGGTGGATGAAGCTCTGGAGTGTTCATAACCTACATGGCCAGCTCTCAAACAATGCATTTCATTGATAGGCAGTGAAAGTGGCGTTTTGTTTCAGAAGCCAAAACCTCCCCCACAAGAGGAAACATTCCTTTCTTACATGTTCTGGCAAAAGTTGCTGTGCAGGACACTGCTGAGGAATCGGGCAGAGCCTGTGGGTTCACCAAGACTGAGAACCACCCTGAGCTTTTTTGTCCCTCTCTCTACGTTAAGTCATCTGTGGTTGGCAGAACTTTGTAACACTTGCTTTGATTTTGATTCAAAACTGTCCTCAAAAAAACAATTTAAAATCTGTTATGAACAAGCCTTGGAACACAGTAGTGAGTCCCAGTCTCTCTGCAGCACTTCAGCTGAAACTGGAGCAAAACCAATTTGCCACAGTAACAGCTGAAACAAGATGTGTCAGCAAGATGAATGTCTTGTTCATCCCCACTGCAGTGCTGAGGGGGACTGGAGAGAAAAAAATCCTCATTCTATTTCCAGGCAAGAAGAAATACTGGTCCTTTCATTTCAGTGAAGGTGGATAAATGTCTGTATTTTACCAGTTTCTTTAGAATAATCCTTAGAATGATCCCTGGCTAAGTAGGACCTAGAACTCCTGAGCCAAGTCAAGTCTATTCATTCATATTCTTGAGACCAGTAAATAATATTCAGGCAGATGTTATTCAAACATCCCCAAATCTCTGTTGTGGTGGCCACCTCTTTCTAACACAAGTAGGGAGATGAACTGGACTCTCCAAAGTTCTCACTCAGAATGTGTTTTTTGGATTTCATATTTATTTTCTCACCATTATTGAGCATTTATTTTAACTGCCACACACTATCCCTACGTAGTCTTACAAACTGCTTGGGTCTCAATAACCAAGTTAGATTGTTCTCATCCTGTATGGCAGGCTTTTAAATTAAAATTTCACACACCATGTTGAAGTAACTATGGTTCTTACTCACAGAAGTTAACTTACACCTCTGTTTGTCTCCAGGCATTAGAGAAGACCAGAAACAAATCAGTCTCTGCAGCTTTTTTTTCAGTGCACTCAAAACACACTCACTGAATTCCAGAAAAAAAAAATACAGTAAAGAAACCAATGTTTTTGGACCTGTACTAAAACACCTTGTGGCCAAATGGGAGTGAAATTCAGCTTGGTTTTAAGTTTGATTTGAAACATTTGGACTGGTTCTGCAATCTGTAAATTTTCTGTTTGCTCTAACACCCACCCTTTGCCAGCAGCTTTCTCCTAACTTTTTCTTTACTAAGTAAACTTATTTATTCTTTACCAAGTAAACTTACTATTTATGTATATTCACCTTCATTATCTCATTCCTTCCCTCAGTCCATCTGTGACCCTGCCCAGTACAAACCTAAGGTTGGTCCAGGGAACTACTTTCAGCTGAGCTTCCAACCAGGTGAAATTTGAATTTGGCTGATAATGGAAAGTGGATACGAAATACTTCTAATCTGAGAGAAGAGGGAGAAGGCAGAGTTGTACTGTAGGAGTTTTGCCATGGTTGGAAGGAGAAATCATTGCAACTTCTTGCCCTTGGCTCTGAGATGCAGGACAAGCAGAGGAATAAAGGGAGGCAACTCCTGTTACAGCTGGATTTGTTATTACTTCTAGACAATTAATTTCACAAGATTCTTTCCATCCTCCTTCAGGTTCTTTCTGCTTTTTAATCCTTTTCTTTGCAGGTCTTGAATACAAACATAAAAAAGTAAATTAATATTACCTTGAACAAGTCACTTGAGTTTCCGTACTAGTTCTTAGACCTAATATAGATATATATTTAGATATTTAGATATAGATATAGATGATATAGATATATACCCATATATACATCTGTGAAGAGTTATGTATTATGAAGCTGTAATTCCATTCCTCTTTCAGCAGCACTAGCATACAAAATCAATACTAAATGCCTTTCTGTTGGCTTTTCAATCTTACAGGTATCACAACTCTCAAGCTTTTTTCCCAGCATCTTAATTCTCCACCCTGCATCATGGATTTAGGAGGCCAGATAGTTAGGGCAGCTGCCTTTTAAACTTCATGTGCTTCTGTGCTGTAACAACAGTTCAAACACACATGTAACGGTTTGTTCATGTTTTGCCTTTTGAAACTTTGTCAGACTTTTCAAAGGAGGAAGTTTTGCAAGATTCACACAGCACATAAACCATCCCAGGTCTAGTCCAACCTCTTTGCTTTAGGGCTGCTCTCCCCATCAGCTTTGCCAGTTGCACACATTCATAAGGACCTGATTCATAAGGGCTGATTTCCTTGGACTCACCACCCCCAGTCCCCAGAGCTGGACAGGACAGGGTGGGATGTGTCACGTCAGATTGGCTCAGTGTTAAAGATTTGGGGGAAGCAATTGGGATCAAAAGGCATTTGCTTATATCAGCTTTTTCAGTGGTACATAAAGCCCAAGGAAACTTCACAAGAAAGGAAGATTTCCTTGAAATTCTGAGCTTTATGGGTATTCAGGCCCTCAAAATTTCCAAAATTCTCCTCATAATTGGTTTCATCGCATATATGTCCTTAAAAATCATACTTGGTATATTTGTCCTAAATAAAAAAACATCAAAAATTCCAACTTTTTGCCCTTCCTGACAGAAATCATTCCATTTTAACCACCTGATAGGCCCTTGGGGTTAATTAGAAAATCCCCATCAAGAGCTCAGGGGCCAATATCAGCTGTCAAAATCCCACATTCCCCTCTTTCACCTCTTTCAAGTGCAAAACAACCTGTGTCTGAAGATGTACCAGAGAATAAAAGGGCACACCACAACCACTGTGGGCTCTGACTTAGACCTATTCATGGCCTCACTACCATGAATACAGCAAAATCTCAAATGAAAGTTTTAATCTCTCCACTGCATTCAACCCAAAGAGAAAAGGGCTTCCCTTTTAACAATTTTCCCCCTTAAATCTTGTGTGCTGCCGTGCTCGTGAAAAAGTGGAGATTTTGCTCAGCCCCAGCAAGGGCTTTTTGCCACAGAAAGCCCTGCACCTCAGCCCTTTGTGCTGGCAGAAGAGTAAAGGTCTGCTCGGACCAAAAGTAACTCATGCAAAAGGCCTTCAGAGGCTCGAAATACAAAGTGAACAAGATCAGAGTTAAAAGTGCAGGCATCTGATCCCGCCCAGTTTGCCTTCCCTGTTCCCTTCCCCTGTCCCCAGAGGTGCACTGGAAATGATGAGAGGGGATAAACAGACATTGGGGGGGAAAAAAAGCAGATGGAACAACGCTGGAAGGGGAAGACAGAAAAGCTCCTGATACTCCACGTCCTCTGCATCTCCCCCTCCCTCTCCACATCACATGGACTCTCTCTCATACCTGCAGATGCACACGCCACACAGGTGCTACTGGAAAGTGCAGAATCACTGCTGTCCAAGTGACCACCAACTGATTTCCTCTCCCAGAAAGCTTCTCTTCCCTGCCCAGATTTCATCTGCTCTCCAGAATCAGCCTCCCAAGTATTGATACATCCCAAGGTTTCCTCACTGGGGATATTCTCCTGAACTTCTTATCCAAGCATTTTCTGGCAGTTGCCATCATGCTACTGCTCTTTTAAAATCATAAAACCTTGTTGTTCCCTTTTTAGTTAAAAGTCACCTCTTCATGGTTTTCTCCACAGGTCTGAGGACCAGGTCTGTTTTCTTGAAGTCTGAAGTTGATGTATGTTCAGTGTGAGAAATAAAGAGAGAGGGTTCGTTGTGGGAGGTGTGGGATGAAGGGGTTTTGGTTGATGGAACAGTTGAATTAAAAGGTTCTGTGTTAATTGCTTTTTGGAAAGCGGGACTGGCCCT
>JAWWEV010000167.1:3441542-3464989 GCA_035583235.1 Hafferia zeledoni | reverse complement strand
AAGTCACCTGACAATTTCAGGCCTAATCTGAACTTTAAAGCCTAAATTTAGCCCACCTGGCCAAACCCATGACAAGAACTTCTCATCAGTGAGGAGACGAACACTGGGAAACAAATAAAATGGGCCACTCTTAACTGAAGAGAAAGGCTTGCACACTGTTCCCTGAACGTGATCTTCACTCAGAATTGGGTTGGTCAGCTCTGACTGTTGTACTGAAGGGAGGCGTCAATTTGTATCCTTTACTGGCTCTGTAATTAAGTCAATAATCTGTTGCTATGACTTTCAGCCACAATTGGAACATCACTGACAAAACTTCCTCTCTGGGTGTGATCAGTACAACTCTTTCCTAGTTTCTAGATCCTTAAGAGGTGAATGGCACTTTTTTATTTGGTACATGCAAAATAGCTTAGATAAGATTGTGCCACAGGTAAAACACAACCTCCACTCCATCCAAATAAAGACACTTTATTGAAAACTCTAAAGCTCTCTGTGTCAGCCACAGTGATGAGCACAGCATAAAAATAATAGATCAAGACAAGCTGAACCATGCCTGCTCTGACAGAGAAGTACCAGGGGATCTGCCTGTTTGCAACATGTCTCATGTTTCCATGTGAACACTGCTGAGCGATGCCCTTGCTTAGCAATGATTTAATTTATATGCCCTCAGAATGAGGTCATATCAATATCAGGCATGATCTCTATCAGCTTTACAGATGCCTTAACCTGAGAATGTTCAAGCTTTTGGAGAGCTATTCATTCTTGGCAGATTGATATAGTAACTGACAATTCACTGCCATCCAAGTGTATCTGAGAACACAAAGCTCACATAAATATTGTTGAGCATATCCCATTGTCAGTTATTTACTTCTGCCGTTCAACTTTGTACAGCCCTGAGAGGAAGATCATTTCTCTCTGTGTCATATGTCTGACTCACCCAGCAGGCACCAAAAGCTCCTTGTTTCCTTTTTACCAGTAATGAGCTGTGCTAGAAATGCCAAACACAGGTTTGTTCAACCCCAGCCAACAGTGTGAAACAGAAGGGTATGGGTGGACAGGCACTGGTAAGAAGTCTGGCTACAAGCTTGGCTGCTGAAACAGCTTATAGTGGTGTGTCTGCATTCAAAAAGCTCCATGAGGAAGGCATAAAATGAATAACAAAGGATGAGAAAAACAGAAAAAATAAGTATGCTGGATTCATCCCTTTCAAACTTAGCCTGGACCAAATATTTCTGACTGATTAGTTTGATTGAAGAAAGTCAGATGGACCCCATTCTAATATTGGAGAGGGATTCTTTCTTTAAATTTCCTGACATGGATCTCTCTCACATCCTAATTTAACCTGAAAAAAGTAATCAAATTAAATACATATATATGTATATACATACATACATACATACATATATATATATATATATATGTAAATATATGTTCTTAGCTGGACTGATTTCTTTTATTCAACCATAACCCCTATTTTAAAAAAAATGCTTTTTTTTTTACCTTGATGAACTTCCAATTGAGTTAATGAGTGAAACCATTTCACAAAGAAGCCAAAGGAGTGGCAGGATGGTCACAAGTGAAACCATGGACTGATGTGGTCCAGGCAGAGAGGAGAGCATCTCCACCTTCCAGCACTGCAAGCTGCCAGGCAGAGCTCAGCCCCTGGGACCAGCAGCACCCTCCAAGCATCACCTCCAACTTCAGGTGTGCAGCCTGGACAGACCAGTTCATTGTAAGCACATAAACTATTTTGACACATCCACAGTGTCCATCCAGCTGCTGTTTTTCATCCTTGTTATTGTCACATGTACTGTATTTTGCAATTTTGACATGGCACACCCCCAAAAGATGCCTTTTTTCCTTTTTGCTACACCCCCTTAATGCAACATGAGTTACTGGAAGCAAAAGCTTTAGATATCTAAATTGCAAATATTATATGCAAAGTACCAAAGGTGCAATGGAGAAAAAAGAAATCCAACGATAAAGCTTTCCTTTAAGCTGCAAGCATAAGTAATTTAACGTGTATTTCTTGAAAAGTATGAAAAAAAAGTAGATCAATGACTTCATTGTCAAAAAAAAAATCTCAATGTTGGTACTATGAACATTGCAGCCAGACCTGATGGAAGGAATGAGAGGCTCCGTGAAGTTTATCTATTTACATCATTTTATGCTGCAGATAGGACCATGAAAAGAACCCACTTGGTGCCCTGTGCTGTCTTTGGTGCAGGAGGCATCTCTTCAAGGTAAATTTTTATTTCTTGAACTTCTCTTAATTGCTCACAGTTAATTCAAACAAATACATCACTCAGGTCAGTCAGACAAGCACAGAGGCTCCGTTTCCTTTGCCTTCAACTTCCCCCAGATTAAACCATCAGACCCACATCAATCACTGGGTGTAAAGGACATGGAGTAATTGGACTAGAAGGTTGTCAACAGACTGAGAGCTTCTGTTCAGAAAACAGATGTCTTGGCTTTTCCTTGGTCTTGTTTATTCTTCATAAATACCAGAGCAAGACAGCAGAGTCACTATTATCTCGTAACAACGTTCTGTTAATCAGGCATGTCATTGGCTTGTATGGCCCAACCTTCTGCAGATCCCAGACATTCCCCTTCCACAAGAATTAACCACAAAAATACTGCAGTGTAGCTGCTTTATGACCATGGCTAGGATCAATTTGTTTTGTGCTTTCAGACACTGATCTTGCAACAGCAAACATACAGACACTATAGCAGGCTTTTTTACATAAATAAGAGGTTTGGACCACCATCTTTCGTATATCAATGGCAGTTTGTCAAGATGTTTTGCCTAATTCCCAGCTTAGTAAAAAGACAGCATTCAACTAAGGAACAGCACACCCTTCTCATGTGGCTCTGAAAAGCAATCAGCAGGGCAAAAGCCAGGTTAAAATAATAATTGCACCAGAAGCACAGTATTGGTGGGCTAAACTAAGGAAAGAAAAGGAAAAAAAAAAAAGAGAGAGATATAAAGATAAAAGGGAAAACAAAATCAAGAGTTAAAGCAGTAACCAAAGAATATAAGAAACAAGTATGAAGTTACACATTCCAGCCTAAACTCACACCATGACATAGAGGAGCCATGGGCTTGTCAGCCAGGACCAAGAAGGGGATGAGGCAGGAGGAACCAGAATTCTCCATCCAGCAAAAGCAGCTGCTAAAGTAGCTGAGAGCCCTGATGGGAAATGTCCCTGTAACCCACAGCAATACCACTGGCATCGAGGAAGCCTCAGCACAAACCTGACCTGAACTGTGCCTGCCCAAAACTTCTGCAAATGTTAAAGCTCAGAGGCAGCTGGAAAAGCTTTTATGAACTTACAACTTCCAGATGATCTACAAACCAAACTATTCCTTCCTAGAAAGCAAGTGATTTTCACAGGGTCACTTGCTTAAGCGTAACTATAATCTGTAACATCAGTTTGCTCCTTCCCAAGTGTTTGGGTGCAGAGGTTTCCTCAGGAACAGCCACTTTGAGCCTCCTCAGCCCTCAGCTAAGGGAGTAGGTGGCACATCTCCTGTCCCCAGTGTCTGAGGCTCAAGTTGCACAAGCAACTGGGCTCAGAGTGGAAACCTTGGTGGTCTGCAGTGGGGGCAGGTTCACTACAAAATCCTGGCATCTTAAATCTTAGTGGATACTTTTGAACCCAAGTAACTGCCCATCTTTTCTGTGGATATTTAGCTCCCTCCAGTGAATCCAGGCCTGGAGGTTGCCCCCCACTCTTCATGTGCTCACTGCTCTGCTCCAGCTGCACCCTGACATCCTTGCTGGGAGTTTGACATTTTCCTTAATTAGGATTTTTCTTTCTTGCTGGAAAAATGTCTACAGACTTCAATGAGAGCAGGATTTGGACTATTCTTTGAAGCTTCTCGCTGCTGTGTTTTGTGAATTTTGCACAGTTCTGTCCACTCAATGGACCCAAACATGATTCAAATCACAGTCTCAGTGTCTGTGTGCAAACACAAAATCCTTTGCCAAACAGTCAAACACTACAGATGCTTGGAGAGCAAAGGAAAAAAAGCTCGAAATTCAAACCCAAACACTACATAACTTTGCACAGTATTTAACCTCAACATTTAGGCAAAAATGGGATGTGATAGGAAACCATTGGTGCATGCACCTCCCCATGTACTGTCCTCTATAAGAGTGTGCTTCAGGTGTCATCTCTGAAAGGGAAACGCTGGAGAGACTTTTTAGGAGGGGAAGGGGGAAAAAGCCTTTTTTCCTCTTTGAGCCTCTACTTGGCGCCAGCACTGAGAGCCACTCAGTCTCCTCGCTCAGCACAGTGCTGAGAGGCTTGTGGTCAGCAGAAGGGTGAGCTTTCATTCCCTCCAGCACATTACACACAAACAGCACTTACATCTCAAGTGCGTTTGTCTTTCTAGTTCTTTATCTCGCCACTCAGCTTTGTTGCAGTTCAGCATTTACTCCACCTGCACAGGATGCCATTTTATTTAGGCTTCATTTTTATTAAATATAAAAAATTATAAAGGATGCCGTTGTTCTAATTAGTGAGAGCAACATCAAATTAAAAAATGCAAGTGTGGCTGGGCGTCAGAACACAGTTTTCTTTCAGGAGGGTGTCAGACTCCCTGCTGAACAAGTTTAGCCTTCAGTTTTGCACATCAGGCCTAGGGGGAAAAGAAATGGCTCGAGGAGCCCTATAGAGGTGCTTTTGCTTCCCTGACTTCTCACACAATATTCTTTCACATGAATTTAAGGCTTTTCTTGTCCAAATCCCCGCAAAAGTAACCACACTGCAGTTTTTCTACTATTATGCAAATAGATTAATCAGCCAACGCTCCAGTGAGAATTAATTTATATTTGAATCAAATGAGGCCTTAGATTCTTTATAACCCAAGCCCCGGGCCAAGGCCTGGGCTAGGTAGCAAGCTCATATTATTCATTTGACGAAATGTGAACTGACATAAATACCATGGCTAACTTTCAATCCGCTTACCCCGTTACCTCCCCTCAATGCTGTCCCAGCCAGCAGCCTCCAGCGTCCCTCCTTTCAGCGGCCCAGCCACCAAGTGCCAACTCCTCCCTGATAAACAAGCACCCACGCTGCCACCTCGGACCCCCACTCTTAACCCAGCAGTCCTGCTCAATGGCCCTTATTCAACAAGGTACTTTGGTTTGTTTGTCCCAATTGGGCGACTAAACAAGGCAAAAATACTGTTGCGCTGGGGCTGCGATTCAAAGCTGCCCTTTCAGAGCTGCTGAGTGCTTGAGGCACGAACAATAAACATCCAAAAAAATATAGAAGCATCGTGTCCCACCGTACACAGATACTTACACACACATGCGCACATTTAATTTAATACAGTTGCTGACATCTGTTATCTTTCATACTCTCCTTAACCCTTAAAATAAAATAAAACAATGTTTAGGGCTAGTATGTCCAAAGGTCAATGTAAAGTGAACCCACATTTTACAAAGCACCCTTATACTAAACTCATGTTGACAACCACTAAATTCTTTCTATTGCCTTGCACAGGAACTTGTTTTTTTAAAAGGCTTTCCCCCCCTCCTCCCTTTAAAACTGTAAGCGTTTAAAAAGCTTGGCTAAACAATCCACCAGGTGTGAGAAAAGCCTTTGCTGGGCAAGCAGCTCTGTGTCAGGAAACCTACACTTTGTAATTAGATTAGCAAGAAAAGACTGAATAGCTCTGATCCAAACATCCCCCCTCCACATATTGTTTATAGTGCATAACTGATAACTAAGCTTCTCTAGTCATGGTCAAAATCTACTTAAAAACAGGACTCCTATGCACTCTGGAATTTAAATGAAGAGGAAAATAAAACACAGTGCACATTCTTAAAAAGCTATACATAATTACTTGGCTTTCTCGCTTACAAAGCTGGATTTGAAAACACATCATAAAACAAACCCTATGATTTAATGGCAGATCCTCAGGAAATCATCACTTAAAACACAGCTAAGCTGGGAAGTTGGAGATGTAGTAGTCCTTTACCCCAAAATCTCACTCCGCAGGGAACAGGCTGGGGAAGAGAAGGAAGACACTCCTCTTGGCCACATGACCCCAGCATCAGGGGACATTCCTGTCAGGACAGCTGAAGCCTCCTCAGCCCAGGAGGATGCCCTGAGTTATCCATCTTTGTAGATTTTTCCCACGTAGCCAGACAGTCTGGTTGCGTGCTGGAGCCAGTTTCCCCAGGCAAGGAGCTACTTCGAAATGCACTGCCTTCATAAAGGTGGGTGAAAAGGAGTTTCAGCATGTTAGAGCACACCATGTCCCCCTGATCCTCCAGGGGAAATGTTTGCACTCTCCTGGATATGATGTTAAATGGAAAATGAGCCAAGGGAAGGGTCCCCCTTTCGTTCAACATTTGTAAATTTTTCTTGGAAATGATGAGACTGATTCACAGTCCTGTTTCCTCTGCCCAGACTGCAAATATCCCAGTTTTGAATATTGAGCTCAGCCAGTCCAGACTGGTGTCAGCCCCTTTTTGTGCTGTGGGGCCTGCAACCAGATCAAAATCCTTGTAGGAATCAACTCATCCAAAGAACTTATCTGATTATGGGACCCTTCTGCCCAGGTCAGTGCACCTCACAAATCCCATCATTATTTCATCCTTCTCAAAACAGTTTTGTAAATATTAGGACTGGAGAATCAGAACTGAGCTTACAAAGCCTTCTCTTTGGCTAAAGGACACTGTGGAAACAGCACAAGGTAACAAGAGGACATCCTCCATTTTTCTTCTCACAAATCTGGAGACACTTGCCATACACACACACAGAGTGGATGGAAACTTTTCCATGTTGTCCTGCCCACTCCTGCTTTTGCTATAAACACAGCGGAGGGGAAAGGCTCAGACATGACCTGCCCCAGCACACAAGTCCAGCCTCACTTCTTGAACTGCCTCTTGGAGAGGGTCTGACCCCAGGCAGCACTTTAGTCCTGTCTCTACACACTCCCCTCTGTTGATTTGTTTTTCTGTAGGAGCAGCAAACATTCACCAAAAAGGGAGGATAGACAATTTTTTGCTGTGATACCATTAGGTAAAGTTTGATAAAGGTTAATAGGTGAGGGAATAAACTTCCAGTTAAAACACAAGTCAGAAATCTTTTAAAGACTCTAGAGAAATACCCTTATCACAGGACATCCATGAATCAGAAGGATGCAAATGTAGCTCAAAGCTGCATTAACTTCCTCTCTCCTGACCTTTCTGGGTCTAATGAGTCACAGGCAAAGTGTGGCTCCTCAAAAAGAGCCGTGTCCTGTGCCAGGGCAACATGACCTTACCAGATTTCATCAAGTCAAACTTTAAATCTGCTAAATCCCACCCAATGCCCCTGAAGACCTTTCTGGAGACATAAAATTTGATGCCTTCCACCCTCTCACATTTTTAATGAGGGGGAAAAAAAATTCATTACATGATGAGAGTCAAAAATGTGAATGCAACCACTGAAACATGGTTTTTGTTAAGTAGTTCTCATTACTATAGGTGTGATAAAAACCCTGAGAAAACCTATTTCATCTTATGAAGATCCCATTCAAACATCCTGGCTGTCTAATTCTAAACTTCAGTTGTCTTTGATATTTCCTTCTGCAGTATCAAAACACTCCTGACAAAGTCTTGAAAAGAGACAAGTACATTCAAATTCTTCTAGGGCTTAACCCCACTGCATTGAAATTACCATGAGTTTTGCCCCTGACTTCAGCCCTGACAGAACAAGCAACATTCTCAGGCCAAAGGCATGGGGAAAAGCTTTTCTACAACTTGCTTTTTATACTCACACTCTCCTTAGTCCCAAAGATTTCCGTTTGCTTTCAGAAAGCTGAAGGCATAAACGGGCAACAACTTCCACTACGTATCTATCCAACCTCATGGCCACTGGAAAAGAAGCAGGACATTTTTTTTCTTTTTGTCAAGAAGAAACACAATTTTATGAGAAAAGATGCATTTTCTACAGGTAGGGCAGCTCCCAGGAGAAAGGCCTGAGCTATTTCAAGAGAGATTCACAAGGTGAAGGACCTCCTCAGCTTTTGCGGGTGATAAAATGGAAGAACCCTTCACCTCTGACCATCAGGAAGTCGCACTGCTTGCAAAGCATAGTCCAGAAGAAGGGTGGTCCTCTTCTAGTCTCCACAATGAGCCAAGTGTTTTCAGAACAGAACGACTCATTCTCACAAGTGGAGATCCTATGGAAAATCTGCTGGCTCTGAATTCAGACACCTTCACTTGAGAATCCTGAAGAGATGTCCATGAGGCCTAAGACTATGAAGCTGTTCATTCCTCAGGTACTATTCCTTGGTTTTCTCTACCTGAAGCTCCTCACTTGATAAAAGCAACCCCAAGGAACTACAGAAATACAGCTACTTTCTCTCATTTCTCTTCCCATTTTACAGAAGGTAACTGAGAGCAGAGCTCACGGACCAGTGCTGGCTAACTCCTTCCTCAGTGGTTCTGGGAGGGCAAACCACCAGAGACAAAGCTTGTCATTCTTCTGTCAGCGCTCCAGAAATCAAACACACTCCATATCAACACCTACAAGAATATCTCAGGATTTTTAGAAACCAGGCATTCTACTTCTAGTGAAGAGGCCCACACCTTTAGTCTCATCTTCTAGAGTTGTAGAACAGTTTGCCAGCAACCTACAGACACAAACACAGCTGTGCTTAGGGCATGGTCTGTAACAGGGCCACTTCCCTGCAAATCCAATGCCTTAATGGACAAGGCCACAAATGTAACACTTGCAGGAAGAAACCACTAAATGCTCAGGGAATTGATCAAAAACCCCCAGAACTCATAATTTATTTTTTTAAGATACTCCTCCATTTCAATTCTGAGAGCATTACAGTATCTCAGAAAGGAAATTTTGCACTTTTGTTTGCTAAAGAACTGTGACACCATATTTGAGTTTCCCTTCCTTCCTTACCACATGGCTCTGGGTCCCACCAGAATATGTAGAGGTTAATCCCTTTCAGCACCTTCACATAAGACTCACAGAGAAAAACACTCTCCCCACAGCTGCTCTCCCCACTGGACCACAACACCTGAGGATATTGTCACCTAGAAGGAGCAAAGGGAGCCTCCCAGCCCATCACCATCTTTCTGGCTACCAGCACATAGACTGGGGAAGGATTTCCATTGAGAAGAGTGTTTCTGAGCACCTGGGCTCTCATCAGCATCTCTCTTCCAAGTCTCCCTCTGAAACCTTCCCAGAGAGCCCAAAGGAAGTGCACTATCAATTGGCAGGCAAGGGAAAAGTCAAGGGACTGAGGACTGATGGCCTAGTCATTTTAGGAAAAGGTATGCAAACAAGAGAAGGTCCTGGGTTTACCCTCCAGGGTAGTTAAATGCTAATTCTGTTCTTTCTCTGAGACATGGATGTCCCCACATGATGCTCCAGCAGGAAGAGGAGTGGAGAGCAGCCTTTGAAGTAGTAGATCCACTCTTGTGGAAGGCATCAAGGAAGTGTGTGGGCTCGAGTACCCTCAGTTTAAGGCAACAGCAAATTCTCAGATTTGCTGAAATCCACCCTAGAACATACCCATTCTCCTCCTGAATGGCTCTGAGAGTCCTGCCATCCAGAGAAAGTTTTCCTTCCTGTCATAGCCTGGAAAACAAGGAACAGAACTAGGTCTTAATGAGTGGAGAAGTAGTGGAGTCCTCAAGTCCCAGCACTATTAGTTGCCAACTGCCTAGAGATTTCAGTGGATCACTGAGCAGAGAAATTTGTCCCTGTCATAAGCAAAGGATCACAACTTTAATTTGCAGTGGAGAGGTAGAAGCACCAGATTTGAAAGATAAAATTATTTTTAATTCTTCTGACCTACTTGAGCAACATGAGAGAAATACATTTATGAGATGATAAATGGGAAAGGATCGTGTTCCCTCATATGTGCATTTCATTTGCACACTCTAACTTGGAAACTCTTGGGGCAGAGACCATAACTGAAAAAAAGCAGCATCTGAAAATTCAAACAGCCACTGCCCAATCCCCAGCAAGTTTTCACTGTGCCAAATAATCATGAAATTAAGGCAGCAAATAAGCCACCACAGTGTATTTTGCCAATCCTAGCTCTCCAAATATGTCAAACTTAGCTCATAGAAGGAGTCGTTTTGAGGGAGGTTGTGTGGTTGTTTGTTTGTTAGACAGATCAGTGGAGAAGAAAGAAGGAGGATTGTTCCACCCCAGATTATTCTTTTTAAACAAAGGTAGAGGTTGGGGAAAGGATAAAAGGACGAAACGGACAAAAATAATCAACTTTGAAAGAAAGGATGCAAATTAAACAAGCTTGGAAGGAGTAAAATGCGAGCAAGGCACAGAGACTAAACTAAAGTTAATTACTTTTGACATGATCAGATCATCTGGTTGCATTTCAGGCTGCGTGCACTCTGGGCTGGCCAGCATGAATGGCGGGGGAAAGAAAGTAACTCTCCCCTCTAGGTCCCTTTGCCAAGTCTGGGCTGCGCGCTCTGTCCGAGATCCCTCTTTCTTTGCGCAGAGAGAGAGGGGGAGAGGAGAGAGAAACACAGTTAACCACCTGTCAGGGCTGAGGACACAATAAGGCAGCCCCCAAAGGAGCTTTTCATGCATGCGTAATATATTTGTTCAGCTATTCACTTAATGAAGCTGATAAATGTGATGCGAAACAATAGTCAAGTTAATCTATTTAGTAAAATGTTTTGAGACTCTCAGGCGATGTTAAGGAGGGTAGTGTGCTCGGGGACATTTTCATTTCAATACGCTCATCTCTCCCCTCTTAGGGGGGTTTCAAGCAACCTATGTGAATATAATTTCTTATAAATGTGTCTTTAATGGGTTTAATTCACCCTTGCCAGCTGTTTTTTTAGCTATTTTGTAAGAGCAAAACAAACGTGCCAGGCTTGGAAAGCTAGTTAAAATTAGTTTCGGTCACTGGGGCCAAGCTATATTTCCTGCAAACCATCTGCTTGATTGGCACAATAGAAGGATTTTCAAGAAAAGGGGGGATCTAGAAGAGCTTTGAACGAACCAACAGTTACTGTTCCTTGTGCTTGAATTCTAAAGGTGAAGACTTAGGTGTCTTAATACAGCCTCGCCCCCACAGCCTCTATTCAAGCTGCCGGCGTGGTCGATGAGCATCGTTAGGGAGCTGGGACACACCAGGGACGGAGAATCCCTCTGGATCGCAGCCCCTTTCCCGGCGGAAAGAAAAAAAAAAAAAGGTGGGGGGAAAAAAAGAAAAGAAAAGAAAAGAAAGAAATAAAGAAAAAAGAAAAAGAAAGAAAATAGCCCAGCACACGCGCACAGGCCGTTCCACCGCAGCTTTGGGGAAGGAGAGGCTGCGGGGCCGGACAGCCCGCGCGGGGTGCGGAGCGGGGCTGGGCCCTTGTGGAGCGGCTCAAGGCTTGGGGAGGGAAACAGGAGAAGTTTGGCTTCCACCTGGCTGCAGGAAGAGGCGCGGCGGGGGCAGGGGCTGTCCCGCGGAGGGATGTCTGTCCCGCGTGGGGCAGGAGCAGCCCCGTGGCGGTGATTGAGACGTCCGTCTCCCGGGGCCGAGGATGCGGGAGAGGGCTGGGGCTCCCGAGCGCGGCTCCGCCGCCGGGGGGGCGCCGGCAAAGCCCAGCCCAGCCCAGCCCTTTGGTCTCCGGATTTGAAGTGCTGGCTCTCCCAATTTCATGCGGATTACCAGGCTCGGACCGGGACACACGCAGCTTCAACCCCCATCTCCTTCTCCCCACCCCTCACCCGCCGTCGGTTTTGGGTTTGGGCTCTTTTTCCCTTTTTTTTTTTTTTTTTTTTTTTTTTTTTTTCTCCACGTGACAAAGAAAGTGAGTGACTTTCAAGAAATAAATTTGAAGATAACGACATTAAAATGAATGGCAGGAAGCACAAAACTGCCCGAGCATAGGTCAAACGGCATTAGTCACAGGTTTTATCCTGAGACATTAGAATTCTCTTTCTCTTAAATGATCACTGCCTTTGAAAAGAAACTTCCAAAGGAGATCACTTAAAATAAGATCCTTTCGTCTGATTTCTTGGTTTCTTATAGTCTATCTTCCCTTTCAATGGATGTCTAGTCCCTTTTGCCGTGGTGCTTAAGGAATTCTTTATGAGTGTGCTCAGTCGCATCACAAGGAACCGGGTCCACGCGTGCCCCAGCATGCGCTTGACCCAACCTTCCAGAAAATGTCAGCCCCTCTTTTTTAAAACCAGAGAAATTAGCAGCAGTTGGTCTATAGTGAGGCAAAATGCCCCCAATGTATATATAAAGAAAGGAGTAAATCATCTCAAAGGAAACGTATAATGACTGTAAAAACCGAAGTGTTCTCGGAATAGCCCGGGCGGAGCTCGCTGGGGAAGTGCCGGGATCGCGGGGCGGCTGCGGGAGGAGAAGGGAGCGGGGCAGAGACACGGGGCTTAGCGGGGGGCCAGGGAATTATTTTATAGGGAAAGCTGCGTTTGCTTTTGCCATTCTCTACCGTCCCGCTCTCTTCCCAAACAACACCTTGAGAGCCGCGCTGTGTATGAAGGGACTTGAGGAGCTCGGAGGGCTGTGGGTGGGGGCGAGAGGAGCGCCGAGCCCGGGGCGGGGCGGGCAGCCCCCGCTTCTCCCCGCACACCGCGGGGCCCGAGCGGGGCGGGGGGGCAGGTGGCGGGGACATGTCCGCACCCCCGAATCCTCCGGGCTCTGCCCACGCCTTCCTTCCCTTTTTTCTTTACCTGCTAAGCATTAAGATTAACAAAACTGGGGAGGCCGGGGGGAAACTCCGGCGAGGTTTTATTTCAAAGTGATGCTTTCAGACAGTGGACCTTCCAAGTCAGCCTTCTGCAGGTGCTCATCTGCTGGGGGCCGGCGTACAGCACCGGGAAAGCTTGTCAGGATCATACAATTTCGAGGGCTGATTCTGTCCGTCTCTAATAAATAACTTTTTGATTTGAATCAAGGGAGAGGTTTAACAGACTTTCTTTCTTCCCTAATGTGATATAAATCGCAGATGCACTTTTATTGAATGGTTAAAGCATCGACATGGAGATAATCAACACAAAACGTCCGGACAAAAACCATCGAGAGAAATAAAGCTGGTTAATAAGATTTTTGAGAAAGCTTTGTGTTAAAAAGTAAAAAGGGAAAACAGCTGAAGGTGACAGTTAGTTCATGGTTAATAGGATAAAGGCTGCATGGTTGAGCTGCACACTTCTGCTTGCAAAGGTTCAGACACACCAAAGGACTGAATAGGGTGCTTTTAAAACATAGGACATTTAACACATCTGTTAGAGTCTTTAACAGAGAAATCAGGTAAACCCGCTCTCAATAGTTGCTTTCATCACCCACCTCCAATGGAAACTAACTACACTTGCGCCTATTTCCATAGTTGACCCCACAATCAAAACCTGTCTGCCAGAAAAATCCCTATTTGCTCCTTTTCCTTTAGACGATGTCGTTTGTCCCTGGCACCGAAGTTAGGGGATTCTGGACTCTGCTGACCGAGCTAATACACCTCCTGAAACCCCTGCACACGCCCGCAGTTAAAAAGCGAGATCAGGTGAATTTGGCTCCTTCGAGCCATCCACACCGACGAGAGTAGCTCAGGCAACTTCAGCCGAAAGGATCCAAATGCTGCAACGTTGTGTTCATTTTCGCAGCCAGAGGGTAGGGATTGCCACTATTTTTAATGGAGATAAGCAACAGACTGAGAACACGAAGGGGTTGCTCTGGTCCCGCAAAGCTCTTCAGATCTCTCCTGTGTGCAATGTTCAGATTTTGTGGGAGCAGAGTCCTTTTCGGTCACATCAAGGCTCACATTTCGGTCCGGTCTGGGCAAGCCTCTCGCCTGAGCACACGTACACAAGACTTTTACGAAGCTCAGATCTTGAAAGGAGAGGCTGACGCCGCAAATACGCTTTACTCCGGACTTTTGACGTGCAGATAGATAAATAACCCCAACCACAGGCGCGAATTTTGGCGCATACAAATAGCAGGAGCAGAATATGCTCAAACCAGAGTGGTATCCGTACTCCAAATACTCCCCCCCTCCCGCAACAGAGTTTAGTTCCACGTTTTCTAATTTGTGTTTTCAAACCCACAACCCGCTTGCTTTTCTGAGAGCCCACAGATAAGTTTATATGAATATTTATTGATTTATTTCCTAAACTCAGCAGGGGAGCGGCAAATAAATTTAGTGCTTTCTTTAAATAATTCCCTTTCTATGAGGCAAGATGTCATTCGAAACTTTTAAATAGGCATTTAATTAGCCTGTGTGTGTTGCCTCTGAACAAAACCCTGCTGGGAGCCTTTGGAGCTCTGTATTCCAAAGAGGCGGTCAATATGCAAAATTGATGACTACACTTTCTTTGTGGCGGGGCCATTGTGCCCCGGTTGCTTATGAAGTCTAATCCAATCATAAATTGCAGTCCTGGACCAATGGAGAAGCCGGGAGCTCGCCCTGAATGAAGCTCAAGTGGAGAACTTTGTTGAACCCCATTGTTGGGGCTGTCACTTTTGAAAGAGCCTCAGCGGGGCTGACCACTATAAAACCCATGATCCAGGAGGAAGGGGCAGAGAGAACCCCGCCAGACTCTCTGGCTGGATCTTTACCAACCCAGGTTTGCAGAGTAGAAAAAAACCCCAAACAACCAACCAACCAGGCGAGCGGCCCGAGCCCGGCTCCGCGCACGGCCCCTGCGATGATGTTCCCCAGCCTCATCGCCCCTCCAGCCGTGTACCCCAGCCTCCTCCGGCCGACCCCCACGCTCACCTTGCCTCAGTCGCTGCAGTCAGCTTTTTCCAGCCATTCCAGCTTCCTGGTGGAAGATTTGATCCGGATCAGCAGGCCCACCACTTACCTGCCCAGGACTGCCCCCCCGCCCAGCATGTCGCCCCCAAGCTCGGCGGCCAGGACGGACTCGGGGACGCCGGAGCTGCCCAGCTCCACCACGGCCGGCTCCAGGAGGATCTGTTCGCCGCAGACTTCCAGCAGCGACTCCACTTTCCTGAAGTTTGGAGTCAACGCCATCCTGTCCTCCGCCCCCCGAGCCGGTAAGCGGAGGGGAAGATCCGGACCCCCGGCAGAGGGGAGCGGCTCCGGGGCGCTGGGGACACACCGCCCGCAGGACAGGGGTGGCGGGGCTGGGGGAGAAGAGGGCGCCGGCTCAGGAATGGGAGGGAGGACCCGGTGCCGAGCTGCAGAGCCCTCCGGCGTGGCTCGTATTTCACTGGCGAGGGGCAGCGCTGGCGGGCGGCGGGTCCCGCTCCGCAGCAGGACGGGCGAGAGGCGCAGGCGGAGGGAGGGTGGCCCAGGGGCGAGGCGTCCCACGGCCGTGTGCGCTGGCTCCTCCTGCCCTCACGGGCGCCGCTTTGCTGGCAAAACCCGCAAAAGTGCCACTTTGCCTTGGCGGTTCCGAGCTCAGTCTGCCTCTTTTTTATTTTGGAAAAGCACCACTGCCTTGGTTCCCAGACCAAGGGACAGACCCAGCCGTGCCATCCGTCGAGTCCAACCGTCGGCAACCCTGCGCTTAATATAATTTTATTTATTTGCTAGAAACCTCCCCTGCCTTGCTTCAGAGCGTCCCGCCAAAGACTTTCTCTTTCCCGTACTTTGAAGGATCCTTCCAGCCCTTTATCAGATCTTCCTATTTCCCAGGTAGGTGTTTTAAAAGTCCCTCTCTCCAGGCACAGCCCGGTGATATTTCTCCGTCCCCCCGCGCTCGCCCTGTCGGGGTTATGCTCCAGTTCAGAGGTTGGAGGGAGTACAACATTCAAGCATCAGTCGCGCCAATTTGCTGCCCGATTTAGCACAGGCAGTGACTGCCTGAAATTCCCTGCCCGCTCCCCCCGCTGATCCGCAAATTAGCCGGGATTGTCACGGTCCTGAGGCGGGGCGGTTCCCCCTCTCCCTTCCTTCCCTCCCTCCCTCTCTCCCTTTCAGCACCACAGGGAGCGGTCAGCGCCCGCCGCCGCCCGCGCTCCGCGCCCGCGCACGGACCGAGGGAGGGAGGGAGGGAAGGAAGGAGGGATGGGAGGCGGCTCGGTCCCCACCACCCTCAGTGTGTGCCCCAAACCTTTCCGCCCTCACCGGGTTCCAGGCAGATCCATGGCACTGCGGGAACGGCGTGACTGCCCTTTGCCACCTCCACCGTGTACTTACCCTCCCCTCCATCACCTCCACCGCGTCCCAACGCTTCCCTCCTTCACCTTCCCCCTTACACAATCAAACAACATGGTATAGGCGACAAAGCAGGCTACGGGGGTATGATTCGTATAGCGCTGAAGTATTATGATGCTGGGAGAACAATTAAAAAACACTCCGAAATCTAATTACAGAAACAAGCTATTAATTTAAAAAGAAAACAGGGAAAGGGAGAGAGGAAAAAAAATAACCCAAGCTCTTCCATTCATCCTCTGGATAATGGAATTTGCTTCCTTTCTCCAGCGTGTGAATAGCCTAACAAAAACAACTTGAGCTTTATAAATAGCTTTTCATGTCCATTTAATGAAAATGATTTGGGGAAAGAGACGATTGTGCCATCAGTATTCTCCCGAGGAGCCTGGCATGCCGTTGTGTTTAGTTTGAAAGTGTAAATCTCTTTTGTTCCAATAATATATGGCGTTAGCTGCTTGTCCTCAGTCTTTTTCTGTTAGTTCATTACTACACAATTACCATTCACGCTTCATTAGCATCTCTGTCTCTTTTGGGGAGGTTCCCCCCTCCTTTTTTTTTTTTAAGGCGAAACTCTGCCCTTTTTTATCACACTAATGCCATTGGGAACCAGGCAGTGTGCTAATTAGCTGTTACTTTTCATGTCTTCGAATTGAATTCTCCAACTTTGGAGCTGGGAGGGGGGGGAGAAGAGATTATTATAAAAAGATGAATACTGATTGATCAAAACTGCATCTGAAGAGGAGCGGTTTTGTTCGGAATCAGAAAAGTCTCCATTTTCATCTCGAGCATAATAAAGCATCTGAAATGATAAAAGCATCTGAAAAAAACCCAAATGCTTCTGAGCAGGAGAGAAAGCTTTTTTATTATACCTCTGTCTTAGCTGGTACGCCTCGCTTTGCCTTTTCAGGCCGGAGACCTTTGAATCTCCCAACAAAACCGGCCACTATTGATCCATTTTACACATTTGAGTTGATAGATCTAATCCCAGCGATCACTGGCTGAAAGGGGGGTGGTTAGTTAAGCCTAACGCTTCTTTTCACGGCCGCAAGTTGAGTAGTGCCCACCCGAAGGGCAGGGAGGGGCGGCGGGGGGGTCAATCCCACTCTGCTCAGGACTGTGTGTGCCCCCACAGCTGCCTCTGCCGTGGTGCCTATCCCTGGCACCTTCTCCTGGCCGCTGGCTGCCCGAGGCAAGCCCCGCCGAGGGATGCTGCGCCGCGCCGTCTTCTCCGATGTGCAGCGCAAAGCACTCGAGAAGATGTTCCAGAAGCAGAAGTACATCAGCAAACCCGACAGGAAGAAGCTGGCTGCCAGGCTGGGCCTCAAGGACTCACAGGTGAGAGGGGCACAAAGTGGGGAGGGCAGAGGGTGTGTGGGAAGCCAGCGTCCCCAGTCCTGGGGGCAGCTGGAGAGAAGGGAAGGGAGAGCAGGGAGAACACCCAAAGCATGGTACAGGGCTGTGAGCATCAACAGAGCCAAAAGTGGCATGATTCCCAGCTGGAGGGACTACAGCTTTATTCCCCCTGATTCCTCTTTTAGGGTCCCCCAAGGATTCTGGGGTTTCTGTTACCTTTAGTGTGGGCACATGCAGGGTTTCAAGAGTGCAACCCAAACAATTCTCTGGCCTGTTTTACTGAACCACTTCTCTGTTGGTTTGCCCCCTAGGTGAAGATCTGGTTTCAGAACAGGAGGATGAAATGGAGGAATTCCAAAGAAAGAGAGCTCCTCTCTTCTGGTGGCTGCAGAGAACAGACCCTGCCTACCAAGTTCAACCCTCACCCAGACCTCAGTGATGTAGGCAAGAAGTGTTCCGGAGAAGAGGAGGAGGAGGAAGTTCCCCCTGTGTGCCCACCCAGCCCCCGGCACCCCCTAACCTACCACCAGTCCCCAGAACATCTACACTTGAGGGACAGACTGGACTCCCAGATGTCTCCTTCGCCATCCCATTCTAGCAGCCCCAGCAAACCTTCAGACTTCTCAGACTCAGAGGAAGAGGATGATGAAGGGGAAGAGGAAGAGGAGATCACGGTCTCTTAGATCACTTGCCTGCCCCTACCATCACATGGGGACACTGCAAAGATGTAAATAAAACAGAGTGCTATAAATTGAAGAGGTGATGTCCCACCCCAATGTCCACATGCTTCTTCAGTGCAGGTTCTTCATCACATAGTTGCAAGACTTCCTACTCACTGGTATTCCTTATTTGTTGCCCCATGTGGAGGTTTTCCTATTCCTAGTATCTGTCAACATTTTCATAACTCTCTCTGATTGACAATCCATATTTACTCAATTAGCTATCTTCTCCCCCAAAACCAGGCAACTGGCAGCTCCTGGCTTTATAGCAGGGAGGAAAGCATAGCCTGTTTGAAGGGAAATTTTTTTCCCCAGATAGGAAACATCAAAAAATACAGTATAGATGCTATGAATTTCCAGCTACTATTAAGATATCAAAACCCTGAAGACTGGTCAGATCTAGCAACCTTTTTCTCCAAAAGCAAATAACACTGAGGGACACAGACCAAACACTGTCTCCCCCGTCACCCCATATAGCACTACACTTGTGCATTAGATTCATTGAAATCCCTGGAATGACTTCTAAGATATAATGTAAGCCTGCCTTGTGTAACAGAGATCTTATGTATTTATGTTTTAAATTTTAATTTATGCATCAATATTGCATTCAAAGCACTGTCTAACCCACCTTTTTGCCCACAGGCTTGTGCTTATTTTCCACTTTGCTTCTGCTATCCATGGTGTGGACAGAGGAAAGTGGATACACCTCTTTGATTTTTGACTGAACTTTGCTGTCTTTACACAGCTTATATGAACTGTACACTATTTTGTACACTTACTCTGTATGGATGTTTTATACCAAGGTTATTGTGAATGAATATAACAACAGCTCAACAACGGTTCTCTCCTTTTTTTTTTAATTAAATGACAGCAAAACTACAGATGAATGTAGCTGTTCAATTGTGTAACTTATAAAGAAACATTTTTATTTTGTATTTTACCATGTACAGACTTTAAATATGTATATATATTAAAGTGGAGGACTGTCAAATAAAAAACCTGTAGATTTTCAGATTTGATTGTTCAGTAATTCTCAGTTCTCGTTAGCAGGTTGTTGTAGCTTGTGTCCAGAAAACTATTTTTTTATCAGCATTAGGTAATTCAAAAAGAATTTATCAGCTTCAAATTAAGTAACTTTGCAAGAATATCTATCTGCCTTTTAAACTAGGGAGCGACTCAACCAAAGGACTGAAGATTTTCTGCAGTTAAAATGAACACAGCTTCTCCCTCTTTGCATTTAAATGAAATTTAATTTGTGCGGAAGTTACCCTTGTGCTCTCCTCTATATCCCTGGTGACTCTCCTTCCTGACACATCACTGACTAAGATACTACAGTTTGTACTGGGAGCATGTAATTAGTCTGTTGAAAGAGATACACTTAAGACAACTCTTCAGCCTTAAGTACAGTCAAGGGTGGCTGCTACAACAGAAAGCAAAGCCATAACCACTTACCTGCTTGATTTTTTTTTTAGAAACAGACACTACAGAAATGTCAGTGTTTTCTACCTTGCATCCAGATAGCAGAATTCTTCTGAAATAGAGATTTCTTTCAAAACTAGCTTATTTTCTGCTCCATTGTGTCTAATGCCCACTACTCAGAACACACCAAAACAAAACAGAGGCACCAGATTTCACCTAGACACAACTATTCTGTATGCTCACCTGCATGTTGCATCTCTCCCCTAATGACTGGAAACATCAGGGGCCCATTTAGCTAGAAACAATTCTCCCTTGTGCTGCCAATCCACATCTACCTGAGAGACTTTAATTGTGGCAGCTCGATCCACCTGTTCATTGTTACAATGCTCTTCATTAGCCCAACTCTTGGGGACATGAGCATTGATGTGACGGACCTCCACACTCAGCTTCTCTGGGCAGCAATGTCCTGCCACATCTCAGCTGCCCAGATGGGTCTCTCTTTGTGCTGCCAGGCCAGGCAAGGTGTTCAACTGTTTGATTTCCTCTGTCTCCACAGTGGCTGTGCCAAAGGCCCAACAAAGTCCTTTTGTGTCTTTGAAATACTCATTCCTCAGGTAGTCTATGCCAAGGATACATGGGGCTTCTGGACCATTTACGATGGGCTATTCCTTCCCAGTCAAACTGACTTCAGCTTCTAGTACAGTCAGCTGTCACCCCAGAAATAGAGATGGATTCTGCCCTGACATATCCTAATGGCATCAACGTACATTTTGCGCCAGTGTCAACTAAAGCTTTGTGTCTCTGTGGGTCTGATGTGCCAGGCCACCGAATCCACACAGTCCAACAAACCTGATTGTCCCTCTCCTCTACCTGGCTAGAGGCAGGGGCCCCCTAGTTCTGGTCATGGTACTCGCTGCACTCTCCTTGTGAATATGACCTGGAGGTCCCTTCAGGAGGATTGGACATGACATCATCACTCTTGTCTCATCTGGAGCCTTGCCCACAAGAGACCAGAGCAGCATTTAACCTTGAAGAATTTATTGTGGTAGTTGTGCCTCTTTTCAATTCACGTACCCACGCTGCTAAGGAAGAGGTGGGTTTTCCATCCCACTTCCTCATATCTTCTCCATGCTCATGGAGGTAAAACCATAGATTGCCACGTGGAGCGTACCCTTTCTCTCCTTAGCCGGGGGATGCCTGCTCCTGATGGCAGAGACTCTCATTTTTCCTGGTGAGATATGGAAGAATCTTTCCTTAATTTTCTTTCCTTTGCAGGTGGTGGGTAAATCCTGGACAGGGCAGGAACCAGGGTTATTGTGAGAGTTTCGTGCTGTCACGTAACTGTTCACCTGTGGTGTTCCAGCACCAGGTGCTCCACATCGAGTTCTGCCCCGTGGACATTCTAAGGGCCGGGGTTTAAAGCAACATTAGCATAAAAGGAGGAGTTCCATTTGCCCAGAATTACATTGCTGGCACTAGGAAAGGGTTTGAGGTGTTTTGGGCATCACGAACATGATACCTTGTTTTGAAATAGGGAAACCCTGCACATACTGCAAGTGCGGTGCTGCTCCCAGACCAGAGGGGTTCTGGTCCCCAGCTGTTCCCTGTGCCCCTGCTGAACCAGCATTCCAAGGGCAGAACAAGATTTCACAAGGTGAAAACTTGTTCCCAACAGGAGGCAGGGATTTCAAGGTGTGAGACATGTTTCTTTCCAGTGTAGTTCACCCCCAAACCTCCCCAATGGCAGTCCATCCGACTGCAAGAGTTAATTTATGCCAGTCCCACCTTGTCACAGCCCAGCCGGCCCTGCTCCCTCCAACCTGGGGCTGTGAAGGGCTCATGCAGAGGAGGGAGAGCTGCAGAGCTTTATTAAAAGTGGATTCGCTGATAGCATTTCCCGGCAGTCTCGCCCTCCGTGCTTTGACTCACATGGCAGTGACCAGTTCTGGCAGTTTTTGTTCGCCTTTTCTGTAGTTGTTTCTCTCCTTGGTAGGACCTTCCCCATCTGGAAATAAGAACAGAGAGAGTTTGTCATTGGAAAGAAATAAGGGGAGGAGAAAAGTATCAGGCCTCACCTGGCAGGTGTGGGACGATGTTCCCAGAACACGAAGGCACAAGGAAAGGGGCGCTGCCGTTCTCCCGTGCCCGGCAGAGCCCAGCAAGGCCGGGCTGGGGTGAGCTCGGTCACGGTCTCAGCCTCAAACCCACGTCGGTCCTTCGTCCTCGGGACCCGCATCCCGCCTGCCGGGGGAGCGGCGGCACCGCCCGGGACCCGCAGCGGAGCCCGGCAGGACACGCTCCCGAGCCCCGGTCCCGCTCCCGGCCCGGCGGCAGCTCCGGTAGCAGCCCCCGATCCCGCTCCCGGCCCGGAGTCGGCGCAGCTCCGGTAGCAGCTCCCGGGCGGGGGGCTCCGGCCGGTCCTGCCGCGGCCCGGGACGATCGTCCCGCGCGAGGGAGGGGCGGGACCAAAAGCACGCGCGGGTCTCCCAAACGAGGGTCCGCACAGGTGAGGGGGGACCCGGGGCGGCTGCGCGGGGCTGGACCGAGGGTATTTGAGACCCGGCAAGCGCCTCACCTCCATTTGCTCGGGCAGTGCGCGGAGGGGCAGCAGCGCTCCAGGAGTAACTCCCGCTTTTCTTTTTCTTTGTTTTATTTCTTTAACTTTTTTATTTTAACTTCATCCCTTCTCTTCCCCCCAAACCCCTACACCCTACCCCCCCAAACGCACCCTACCCTCCCTCTCCATCCCGGTCTTCCCCCGCCCCTTCATGTCCCGCTCCGCACGCAGAACCCCCCACCCCTCCTTCCTCGCCCTCGGCCATGCCTGCCCCCTTCGGCCGCTCCCCCTCGCCCCTCTCCCTGCTCTCCTGCACACATCGACCCTCCCCACCCCTCCTTTTCCTCAGTCGTGCCTGTCCTCCCTACCCCCGGCTCCTCTCCCTGCTCTCCTGCACACCCCGACTCTTCCACCCCTCCTGTTCCATCAGCCCTACCTGCTCCCACCTCCACCTCATCCACTCCTGGTCTCCCCTTGCCCCGCTCCACACCCTCCCCGTCCACCTCTGGTATTTCGACTCCTTCCTACCCCGGTGGGGAGGGGAGGGGGAGCGAGAGGCCGCTGCTCTGCGTGATGCCCTCTAGATGTCATCATTATATTTACGGTTCAGAGTGCCTTGCTGGCAGTGCCCCTGCCCAGGGCCCTGCCCGGGGTCCCGCCGCGGCACTCCCGTCCCGCTCACCAGACCACGCCCATCCCCGCCCAACTCTGTTGGCCCCGCCCTGTGCACCTGCATCCCCCGCCCCTCTTACCTATGCCAGCCCCACCCTGCGAACCTGACCGTGGCACATCTTGTCTGGGAGGAATCTTCATCCGTTTGCAGTTCTTGGCTGTAAAATGGCAATTTCCCAGACCCACACGTGCCAAGGAACGATTGAGCTTTGCGCCGAGATAAAAGGTGGCAGCCAGCTAAACACAGGAGGTCTCTGAGATTGCATCCCATCTTGAAACAAAGGATCAAGAAGCCCCGAGACAAAAGATGCCTACAGACAAAAATGACATCTTTCATCCAACACTGAGTACTGTCTGGAACAGTTCTCTTTAGATACATGTCTGGAATAAAGGTAATCATGGTAATAAAATACCAGAATCAGCATCTATTTCAACGCCAACTAGCAAAAGACAATAAAAAGGATGAAATGCTTAACACTCAATAGACAGGAAAATAAAATACTTAAAATTTGATAAAGGGATACAAAACCCACAAAATAGTTGATGTTTCAGCAGTTAATTGCTAGCCCTGATGCTCCCTCGAGCAAACAGGCCA
>JAWWEV010000167.1:3415099-3441442 GCA_035583235.1 Hafferia zeledoni | reverse complement strand
TATTGTAGTTTTAATTTTCTCTTTTCTGTATAAATACATGTAGTTAGTTTTCAGCATAAACCTGGGTTTTAGAGTTTGTTTTTTTTCCCCTTTCCCCCTTTTCTCAGCCAAAGAGGCTAACTCTGTCTTGGACAGTTGGTGTTTTGCTAGCTCAACCCAAGACACCAATCCATTCTATGATTCTGTATCTTTCTAGTAGCAAATTACTTACTATGAGTTGTGTGACCTCTGCTGTTGAAAGGCATGTGATAAACTCATACAGCTGTGCTGTATTCTTATACCATCCCATTGCAGAGCATCTGTATCTGTGAGGTACAAACCCAGCACCTGTCTGATGTAAACAATTCAGATCCTTAACACATTGCACACAGAATGCCCATTTTCCTGTAGAACCTCAGATTCCAACTGGTCATTGTAACAGTGTTATTATGTGGGGGAAAATAATCCTAAAAATCTGAACTGAGTTTAAACTGATGCAATTTATGTTTCTGCATTTGCAAGCCAAAAGTTTGGAAAGGACATCCTCCCTTGGTTCTCAGCACGAGAACTTGGCAACCCAAACCTGACTATTCCTGTGTTCACATTCATTTTTTTTAACAAAAGCATCAAGCTAAAGTTTAAAAGTGCTTCTGATATTAACTCTGTTCTTTGGCAATTTCATCTGTCAAAACTTCCAAGTTCCTGTTAAACATTTTCAGCAGGGAGTTGTGTTCTGAAGGCCAAAGGAGCCCTGCACTAAAATCTGCATGTAGGGATCCAGATAAATATAACATCTAGAGCTAATTTTTAGGTTTTTGAAATGCAAATGACACACAAGCTTTGCTTGTCAATATAAACTTGCTGGATGATTTGGAGGAACAGATGAAGCCAAAGCTGCAATTCTCTGAAAACCTTACTTTGAGAGTTGAATCTGGTAATTTTTTTTTTAAAGGCTTATCTTCTACATACCTAGGACAGTGTTTGCTTTTTTTTTTTTTTTTTTTTTTTGTGTGTGTGTGTGTGTATTCATTGCAGGGATCTTAACAGTTTTAGATACAAAGTGCATTATTAAACTTTTTAAGTAAAAAATAAAATTGTTAATATTCTGAAACTCCAGAAGTGAATGCTTCTATTACTGATGCATTCATTGGAAGCTTTTCACACTGGAGTAACGTGGTTCCTGTTTTGGGAAGTGTTTGCCTGTAAGAAAGTCAAGCATACCATAGCTGGCAATTATTAAAGCTTATGTTCTCCCCCTTAATTAAAATCATGGCTTATTTTGCAAGCCATCTACGTAGTGAAATAATAATTAGATTTACAAAAATGGTAGTTTCATATCAAGTATTATATAGAGAAAAATTGTTGAGTAATGAATTCTACTCAGATTTATGTGCTTTCAGAATTTATAGCTCCTTGGACAGGGGATGCCACAAACTTCTTTGGTGGCTATGTAGTTATTACTCAATTTATCTCATGATAGATGTGGCCAATACTATCAGATTGATAGTAAAAATGTGAGCAGAATTGATCAAAACTTTAGTAAATCTGGAGGAATCAGTGTCTTCTTCAGAGAATCAATATAATTTCTTCTTACTTGACCTTGTGTGGCTCAGAATGATGAGTGTAGTTTTTCCATAACTACCTTTCTTACCTTGTTTCTGAGTCTCAAACATTTGGTGACAGTGACAAGTTCTCATTATTTCAGACTAGATGGCCATGATTCATCTCCTGCTTCAGCAGAAGCAGATTTTCTTCCCTTAGTGAGAAAAACACAAGATATGAGTTTCTTTTGGCTTTCTAGTTTGTCTCCTTCAGTCTGACTGTAATTTTAGTAGCATACAAGTAAACACATCCCTATGTAAATAAGTTTTTGGTTCATGATTTCTAATTCAAAATGTCCTTCTAATATAAATTGTTAAAGAATGAATAATGTTTGAGGCCATGCAGAATTATGATTGATTTATTCAATTTACTTTCACCTGTAATCCAGCATATTTTATATTGCCTGTTTGGAATTTTACAACCTTATGAGCTGCCTCAAGCATTTCCTCTCATGTTCTCCTTCAGATAAATTGTCATATAAACTAATGAAATCTAGAAAAATGAGCTTGCTGAGACCCTGTTTATTTCACTTTTCTCAAGACTTGTACTATAATGAGTTACACAATTCCTTGGTCTCTCCACTAGGGCTGTAACTTCGTTATTATCCACTGTTAGTGCCCCAGCCAATTTCCAGTCACTTATTCAAAATAACCTAACCTGGAATGATTCTGGAGTGAGTGAAAATTGCAGGGTCTATTCTCAAATACAGTGATTACATTGTATACTGCCTCAAACCCAATACCAGTTACACCTAGAGTGGATTTTTCTTCCTGAATTTCCATCAGTAACTTCTCAAGAGCTGATTTAAGGAAGTGGACAATATTGAGAGTAGCTGGGCTAGTACTTTGTTGCAAGAACTTGTCAATTATTTTCTTCTTGGGAAAGCTGTGAGTGTTTCTGTAATAAGACTCTGTTCTTGTACCATGAAAATAAATAGATGTTCTGCTGCTAGAGATCAATATGGTTGCATCTCCCTGCTTTAGAACTTCTAGCATGTTTAAGAAAGATCACAATTCTACCTGTATATTTGTACTATTTCTAAAAACAATAATTAGTTCCTCTGGGTTTCTCGAACATATCCATTATTATTCTGTAGCTAAATAAAGAATATATATCTACTGTATCTAGAAAAGTTTCTTCTTAGAGCTTCTTTTTGTGCATGTGTGTGTAGTAGGTTTTACTTGAGTTGAATTTCTGAAGCTGAGGAATCTACATAATATGGTCCTTTGCTTCTTCAAGTGTTACGTTTTTGACATGAAGTGGGCAATTACTTTTATCTTAATTTTGTGAACAGTTCTTAACCTTGCATTTTAAAAGGCAAGATGCCTTTTCAACTTCCAACTTATTAAGAGTTTCAAAGATAAGTTTTCTAAGAGTTCAAATGATCTAGGAAACCCTGAGGTGCTTCACCTTCTGTCATCACTTGTTCATGCCTATCAGTAACTCTGCTTAGTGAAGTATCATCTCACACAATTTCTACTCAGCCACACCATCTCTCCAGTTGAGATCAGACATTCCATTCCCCAAGCTGGCATTGTTTTCAACTTGAGACAGTGTTCATAGTAGCCATTTTTGAGGGTTAAAGTTGCTTAAAGGTTTGCTGCTTTAGGGCAGCTCTGGCTTAGTGTATGTTAAGATACAAATGGAAAGCTTTTGTAGGGTGGTGAGACTGTGATGTTTGTTATGAAACTAAAGGAAATGATTGTGCCCAACTGGCAGTGCTTTACCAGATGAAAAAAAAAAAAGCCAGGAGGCTTTTGGAGTTCCGAAGTTAATTTGCATTAAGGAGGGGAAGTTCATGATGGAGAATTCTGTTGGACTGCAGAGCTGTGGGAAGGTAGTCCACTGTGTTTCCTTCCTCATTTAGCCTTTGTTTCTGCTTTCTCCAGCCTTGCTGACTCCCCCTCTTTCATTGTTGGCATGCTCACACTCCTTTGCTTTGCAGTGTTTGTCCATTTTTGGGTGGATCCATCAGTTTCCACTGTGCTGGAGCTCATGGATAGATTCCAACCTGAATGGACCAATCTGTTAATTTGTATTTTCTGTCATTTGCTGAAAAGCAAGGTGAAATGTAGATTGGTCAATTCTACTTTGACATTCTTTCTTCTGCTGTTGCTCCATCCAGCACATTGAGGATACTGCATGAAGCCAATTAACACAATAGATAACAACAAAATGAACCTTGCATGAGGTACATGAAAGCTTACAGGGAGAATGTTGCCTTGTATGTGATATTCCTGTTTTGGGGAGGAGGATTGGCAGCTTGACTAACTCATTGTTTATGCACTGAAGAAGTAATTTACGACTTTGCAATCTGGTTAATGTGCTCAATTTAGAACTGTATGTAAGTACTTGTAAATAAAATGTTGATTTCAATCTTTAAAAACCTTGAACTGTTGTTCTTTTGTAAGCAATAGACAGATGCTAAACTTTTTTGTTTTAATCTGGCTGTTTCTGTGATTAATATTTATGCTGGCTGTTTACTGGCAGTATGTTTTATTTTGGCCTCTGTCCACCTGAATACTGGCTGGTTACTTTTGTTCTGCAACACTGCATAGCAACACTGAGATTTATCTGTCATTGGCACTGGAGCATTATATGCTAATTTCTCCAGTGCTGAATAATTTTGCACAATGCCTTTACTAGGAAAAAATGGTAGAACTTAGAAACTGGGACAGCTTCACTGTCTTGTTGGTAGCGTCTGTTTTCAGGCTGATAAACTAAAATAAATTGTGGTCTATGTATTTTACACAGAGACAGGAGGTTAGAAATTAATTTCACATCTAAGTTGTATGAAATAGTATTGTGCAATTCTACAAAGTTGTATGGAAAGTTTCTATTCTTCAAATCTGACTTACCTCATTAAGGGGGTGATTTTGGCTCTTGAGTTCCCCAATTTGTTCTGAATATCCCACCTGCCAGTACATGAAGAATTAGTTTCCTATAACTGCCTTCATGTTGTTCTTCTCTGTATTTTAAGATAGTTCATTAAGGAAATTCTTCATGTTTGAAAATACAGGCATTCAAACTAAGAGTAAAATGATAGAATCAGATTGCGTTATCATCTGACTGGGGACTGCCAAACCTTACAAATAGTTGTGTAGTAGTTTTTTCCTATTTAGATGATTCCCTATGATTCATAAAGGTGGCAGCCTTGGGCTCTCAGAAGCCAATGAAGAGGTCCCATTAACAGTATAAAAGCAGCAATCGCTTTCTGACCTGGCACCTTTTCCCTGGGAGGAATCTTGGTCCATCTTCAATTCTGGGCTGAAAAATGGCAATTTCCCAGACCAGCAAGTGCCAAGAATGATTGAGCCTTCTGCCAAGATAAAAGGTGCCTTGATACCACATCACTGGCACCTGAGAACCCAAGGCTAGCACCTTTTATCTCAGTGCATATATTTTTTTATTTTGCTGGATCCTCACCCTTTTCCCCTCCTGCAATTTGAGAAATGGTTAGGGTTAAAGTTAGGTTAGAATTACGGTTAGAGTTAGGGTTAGGATTAGGGTTAGGATTTTGGTTAGGCTTAGAGTCTTGGTTAGAGTGTTTTTCTATTGTTAATGGGACTATAGTACTGGCATCTCATAGCCCAAGACTGTCACCTTTTAACTTGGCGCAAAGCTCGATCGTTAATCCCCACAGGCGGGGCTCAGAAATTCCCATTTTTCAGCCATGAATTGAAGATGGACGAAGATTCCTCCCAGGGAAAAGGTGCCAGGACACAAAACAATTCCTGCTTTTAGAGAGTTAATGGGGCTCCATGATTGGCACCTGAGAGCCCAGGGCTGCCACCTTTTATCTTGGTGCAAAGCTAAATCGTTCATCCCCACGGGCGGGTCTGGGAAAATGCCCTTTTTCAGTCAGGAATTGAAGAGGGAGGACAAAGATTCCTCCCAGGGAAAAGGTGCCAGGACACAAAGGGATTGCTGCTTTTAGAGGGTTAATGGAGCCACATCATTGGTGCCTGAGAGCCCAAGGCTGCCACCTTTTATCTTGGCGCAAAGCTCAATCCTTCTTGGCACATGCGGTCTGGGCAATTGCCATTTTTCAGCCCAGAATTGAAGACGGATGAAGAGTCCTCCCAGTGAAAAGGGAGCAGGACCCTCCCATGGGCATTGGGAGCCCCCCCCAGTGGCATCAGGACCCCCACCATGGGCCTAGAGACCCCTTTCATGGGAGTAGAGACCCCCTTCAATGGGCATCAGAACACTCAAAACTTCCCCCACGACCCCCAGGGGGCTTTGGGGGAGGGGTCTGGGGAGCTACAGGGATGGGGGGGACTGTCGGGAAGCTTGGGGGTCTGGAGGCATCTGAGGGAGTTATTGGGGTCTGTTTGTGATTGGGGTCTGTTGGTGTAATTTGGGTCTGGGGGTTTTACTTTGGTTCTGAGGGTCTCTGGGGATGTCTGTGGGGTTTCATTTGCGTCTAGGAGGTGTAATTGGGCTCTGGGGGTGTAATTTGGTTCTGGCGGTTCTTGGGGGCATCTGGGAGTGTAAATTGGGTCTGGGGGTGAAGGGCTGGGGGGGGAGAGGCAGTGGTGAGGGGGTCCCGCCGGTGGGGAGGGGGTCCAGGAGGGGCCGTGGAGGCTTTTGGGGGTCCAGGGGCTTTCGGGGGATGCCGGGGTGGGGGGGGTCCAGGGGGGTGTAAGGAGGGTCCAAGGGGGATTCAGGGAGGTCCAGGGGGGGTACAGGAGGGTCCAAGGGGGTCCAGGGGGGTTCAAGGTGATCCAGGAGGGTTCAGGGGGTTTTAAGGGGGTCCAAAGGGATTTTGAGGGGTCCAGGAGTGTCCTTGGGGGTTTCAGGGGCTCCAGGGGATTCCAAGGGGGACTCAGAGCTCACTTTCAGCTGCCCCAGGCAACCAGAGGGAAAAGCTGAGAGGAAACAGAAATCCACTGCTATCAGAGCATCCAACAATAACCGAGGCCTTCCTTGTGCCTGGCTGTTTTACTGCAGTGAAATATTTATAGCAAAAATAAATCCCTCGGTACAACCATCCATAACACATTTCAGAGCACAGTTGGCTTTATTCAGGCCTGCATCTTCCCAGTTCTAACCAAGAAAGGGGTTCATAGCAGGTACCCTGTATGGAAAGACAACTGCTGCAAATATTCCAACACTTGTAGGAGCGAAGGTTCAGACCAAGCAAAAGCACATCCTCACAGTATCATAATGGCAATAATAACAAACAGTTCTCTGTGGATTACCTGTGCCTGTTCACTTCTCCAAAGTTGTAAATGAGGCTTTTCTGATACAAAAGAGATCAGTGGCTCCTCTGTGTGCTCTGTAGGAAGATTCCACGGGAACTTCCCAGCAATTGGTGCAGGTGGATGGATGTGCAGAGATCTGCACCAGAGCTGTTCATGGGGGGTGAAAGGGGAAATAACCGAACACAACTCAGGAACACAGAGTTTGCCTTGGGATGGTGAAGACTCTGACATTCCTGAAAGCAAAAATAATTTTAAAAAATAAGTTTTTATTCACTCAAACTGCAGTTCCAGAGCTCTTTAGACACTCAAACTGCAGTTCCAGATTTTACTCGCCAGACGGCGCTGTTTTGATTCACTCAAACCGCAGTTCTGGTTCTACTCTCCAGAGCGGTTTTTAGTCACTCAAACTGCAGTTCCTGATTTTACTCGCCAGATGGCGCTGGTTTCAGTCACTCAAGCTGCAGTTCCCGCGTTTACTCGCCAGACGGCGCTGTTTTGGGGTGTCTTCCTTTCCCCATTTTTTTCCCCAGAGAGTGGTATTTGGGGCACTGTGCCTGTAATTCCAGGCTTACTTTGCTCTTGGGAATGTCTGGAGGGCACTGTGCTTGCAGTTCCCGTGGGATTTGGCAGGGATTTGCCCTCGGGACTCTCAGCCTGCAGTGCTGTGTGGCATTTTGGAGGGGGAGCCATCAGTCCTTGCACATCCTGCAACACCACAGGGGCACCCTGAGTCCATCTGCTGCTGAATTCCATGCAGTACTCCAAGCTGCAGGTGTCTGGAGAACTGCTTTCCCTGGATCCCAGCCCCATTTCTGCACTGCTCAGGAACTCAGCTGTGTCCCAGTGTCTGGCAGGTGGCACCAGGACAGAGCTCTGAAGCACTCAGAGCAGCATCTTAAGCCTCAGTGGTGATGTGGGTTGGAAAATTCCTACTCCAGAGCTTTTGGTCCTTTGCTGAACAATATCCTTGTATTCCCAGGCTCTCCTTGGGCTGTGCCTTTCCACAGCTGGCATTTTTTGCCATCTGGGTTAGTTTCTAATGGACTCCCTTCCCTTTTCCCTGCAGAGTCAGAGTTGAGAAGGAGATGCCAGAGCACACCTGCAGCTGGACCCAAACCTGCACCTGGGCAGAGTGTTCTTGAACCACTTCAGAGGTGCCTAAAGAGGTGGGAAAGTTGCCCTGGCTGTCTGACCCTTGTGACTGTGTCAGTGCCCCCCTGCCCTGGCTCCCTGGCCCATCTGTCAGTGCCAGGCACAGTCAGTGCCTCCCTCCGTGCTCAGTTCTTGGCTGAAAAATGGCAATTTCCCAGACCCACACATGCCAAGAATGATTGAGCTTTGCACCAAGATAAAAGGTGGCAGCCTTGGGCTCTCAGGTGCCAATGGTGTGGACCCATTAACACTATAAAAGCAGCAATTCCTTTGTGTCCTGGCACCTTTTCAGTAATAGAGCTAATTACGGTAATAGGGGTAATTACAGTAATAGGGGTAATTATGGTAATTCAACTAATTATGGTGTTAGGGTAATTACGGTAGTTTAATTACGGTCATAGGGATATTTACAGTAATGGTGATAATTACGGTAATATGGGTAATTACAGTGATACAGGTAATTACGGTAATAAGGGTAATTACTGTATTTAAGGCGATGGGTATTTACGGTAATAAGTAATTATAGTAAAAGGGACATTACGGTAATAAACGTAATTACGGTAATAAATGTAATTACGGTATTGGGGCAATTTCTGCAATTTTTCAATGCCCTTTCCCAAAATTGGACTTCCCCTTTCCCCATTTTTTTTTAGTGCCCCTTTCCCCATAATTTGAGTGCCCCTCCCCAAAATTTCAGTGCCACTTCCCCCAATTTTTGAGTGCCACTTTTCCCACTTTTTGAGTGCATTTCCCAAAATTTGAATGCCCCGTTCCCCAATTTTTAAGTGCCCCTTTCCCCAATTTTTGCCTCTGAATTTTGAGTGCCCCTTTCCCCAATATTTGAGTGCCCCTTTTCCCCAATTTTGACTGCCCCTCCCAAAAATTTTAGTACCCCTCCCCAAAATTTGAGTGCCTCTCTACAATTTTTCTGTGCCCATCCTGTAATTTTTGAGTGCACCTCCACAAAATTTGAGTGCCCCTTTCCCCAATTTTTGCCCCCAAATTTGGAGTGCTCATTTCCCCAATATTTGAGTGCCCTTTTCCTCAATTTTCGAGTGCTACTCCCAAAACTTTGAGTGCCTCTCACCAAAATATGAGTGCCCCTCCCCAAAATTTTTGCGTGTCCCTCCCCAACATTAGAGTGCCCCTCTCCAATTTTATGGTGCCCCTTCAAAAATTTTTGACTGCCCCTCCCAAAAATCAGAGAGCTCCTCAGAAAAATTTGATTGCACCTTTCTGCAACTTCTGAGTGCCCATTTATGCAAAATTGGAGTGTCCCTCCCCCAAAATTTTAGTGCCCCTCCTCAATTTTTCAGTACCCGTCTCCAAAAATTTGAGTGCTTCTCAACCAATATTTGAGTGCCCCTTCCCCAACTTTTGAGTGCCCCTCTATCTTGGCACAAAGCTCAAACGTTCCTTGGCTTTGTGCCAAGATAAAAGGTGGCAGCCTTGGGCTCTCAGGTGCCAATGATGTGCCTCCATTAACACTATAAAAGCAACAATCCCTTTGTATCCTGGCACCTTCGTATTACCACCCCATATGTTACCACTCCTATTTGTGAAAATCCTGCGTGCCAAGGATTAAGGTTTCCCCAGGTACTGCACCTATACATGAGAATGTGGCTTCTCCCCGGAGAACACAAGCAAAACAGAAATTACCTCAGTGGCACAGCTGTACCACCCACCTAACAGCTGATATTCACATTAACAGCCACTGAGGGGTTGTGTGAGGTGGGTAAGATGAGCCAGAGAAGGGGAAAGGAGATAAAGACAATTCCCGCAAGCTTTCTGGAAGCCCAGGTTGCCCCCACTGCTTTTCTATCAGAAGATACTCAGGTGAGGGTGGGTGTTGTGTCTGAGTCAGCACAGCTGCTTGCTCACGGGAGTTTTCCCAGTGGGAAGCACTTGGAGAAATTTTCTACACTCAAATAACACTTGAATTTATGAATTTTATGTCCAACTTCTTATTTAAGAGGTCACACTTCCATACTAGGGTAAACTGTACCCAAAAAGGGGTTCTGAGGTCCAACTTTGCTGATACCTAAATGTCTTTTGTGCAGAAGAAGGTTTGAGTTTGTGTGAGAGTGGCTATGTAATCCAGGAGCAATGGAGGTGCTTATAACTGCTTTAGAGTCATCTCAAAACAGTTTGAAATTCTGAGCATTTCTGAGAAGGTTCTTTCCTAGCCCTTGTTTGACTCATAGCACTTCCCACTGCACAGTTCTGTGAATCCGCTCCCCCCCAAAGACTAAAACACAAAATGAAAAATGGATCTGCAAACATTATGAAGACGTTTTCACATTACATTCTCTTAGCTGTGATTTGTACTTGCAAAGGGATTGCTCTTGTTGCAAACTGTGGAATATGTAAAATTTTCCTAAGAAAGGATGTTTTTTGATATTTGATCTTTGTGCATTTTCAAGCCTGGTCAAGAAGGCGGCAGATTTAATCCGTGGAACAGGCAGCAGTCAGTGAGCCCTGAGTGATGTCCAGGAGGTAGACAAATGGCTTGTTGGTAGAACTGCCTCATTAAGGCTTAAGACTTGATGTTCTTCAGTAACCTCAGACCTAGGGGGAGGTTAATTCAACTTGGGAAGAAGGACATTGCACTGATAGCAGAGATAAAGAATGCAGAATTTATGGGCAATAAGGACATTTGGCATAACCTCCCAAGACAAGGAAGACACTAATCAAGACAACCCAGCAACTGTGCTGGAACCAGCACTGTCCCACCTCCCTGCAGAAATAACTGGAATAGGGGTTTCCTTATTCCACCACATGGCAGGCTGTTGGTACCCACTTCTCCCCTGACAAGGTGTGCTCAGCTTAGTTTCAAGCTCTACTCACAGATAAAGACAAAGATAAAACCTTTGCAGCTACTGCAGTGACCTAAAACAACTCTGCTAAAAGCTGTGCCACATTTGCACCTTTGGTATGTCTGCACTGAGCTCTGCACTCACAGACACTGCTGATCTTCTCACACCCTCTGCTCTTTCCAGCTTGTCTGCACTGGGGATGTTATCAGAAAGAACTACTTCAGACTGCTTCTCTCACCATGAAGGCTTTTACATCTTATGCTGCTAGACAAATAGCCTTATTTAAGGAACAATGACAGGGAATTGTCATTTAAAAGGGGAAAAACACCCAAAATTTATTAATCCTAATCTTTTTTCTTTTCCCCTTTCAAGGGCCTTTTTTTAATGATAAAAAGAATGCTGTGTGACTACTAAGCACAACCATTGGATATTCAGGGATAACTTAGCATGAAATGAAAGTTTCTTTATTTCCCAACAGCTGCCAGGCTGCATCTGTGGCTGCAGGAAGGGGGTCTCCTTTCCCAAGGCTCCCCTCATCCTCTGGATGGAGGATCCTGAATTCACAGCTCCCATGGGATGGTTCAAGTGGCACAGCTGAGCCAAGGGAAGTGCTGGAGAAGTAGCCACCCTTTCTGAGGTCTCATGTTAAAGGCATAAACTTACTCTTACCTCAAATGGTGAGAGATTCTAGTCCCAGCAGGAGGATGTAATGGCAGCTGGGTTTATCCTGGGGTGCATCACACTGGGAGTTCAGCTGGGGTGTATTTCTGAGAGCAAAATATTTCATAATTTAATGTTAACATACAGTGGCAGAGGCCACCTCCTCCTGTTACCTGGAACCAGCTCAGCTCTCCCTCTCTCTCTCTTTTTAATGCAGCTTTCTATATCCTTTGGGAAAGGAGAAAAGGCAGTAAGAAGCCTTTCCTGTCCTTGTGGAGATGGAAAGATTTCCGTAGTGACTGGCAGGATCCACAGTTTTGGAAACTCTGGAAATGCTGTAATACCCTCCCATAACAACTGCTGCTATTGAAGTGCCCTTTTTAAAGACCCAGCAGCCCAGAGAGTCCTTGTATGTCTTTTCTTCCTTCTCAGAGCCAAGAGGGAAATCTCTGAGACTCGGGAAAGGGCTTGGCAGAGAGGGGGATTTAACTTTGTGAGCTCAGGGTAGCAAATTCTCAATCATTTTATCCCTTCAGAAACCAGCTGGTTCAGCCTCTGTGCCTGCAGCAACTCTGACCTCTCCCAGGTGGCAGAATGGCTTTTGGACAGGGTAAGGAAAAGAAAATAAAGAAGGAAAGAAAATAAAACATCAGCTGTGGGAGAGAATCATACTGGGGCCATCCCTCTGCTAAATCTCCTCCTCAATGTGGATAAGGGTGTTGGCACCTTCTCACAAAACCAAGGAGTGAAATCCACAATTTTCAAATGAAAAATTAGAAAATGATGATAAAAAGTTCTTGGGAAGCCACAAATCTGAATAAATAAGCATCAATTTTATTGAATCATGAATAATTTAAGACTGGTACAATCATCAGCTTTATTCTCCATGACACAGGGTGGGGAAGGGGGAGAAATGGGGACAGTGAGAAAGGGGAGGCATGATCTCAAACAGACCATTCACAAATTCCAATCCTAAATGAGAACTGAAAATTAAATAGGGAGAGGAGCAAATGGAAAACATCATAAACGTACACAAAATACTCAATTGCTAGTTTTTCTCTTTAAAAATGGCTAGAAAAAATTCATCAAAATGCAGCACTTTTAATCAAATATTTACATTTCTATGTTACAATGAAAAAATGTACATCTTATAGAACATATTTCATAAACTGTTCCACTGGAAACGACTAGATCAAAACAGCAACCTTCCATTTAATATCAACAAAGATCTTTTTTTTTGCTTTGTTTTTGTGTATTTTTTTCTTGAAAGAAAATTGCCACATTTAGACAAGATTTCATACACATAATATCGAAGTTAAGCATCAACAATGAAATATCAGTTTGCTTCTTCAAAATGTACAAAAAGGCTTTTACCAACTCCCTCCCACCCCTGCCCCAAATAAACCACATCTCATTTATGGCCTGGATCATTCTTGGCAGTTCTGAAGGAAAGAAAATGCTTTATTCTCTCAATTTATAACTCAACACGATTGTTGCATAGAATCTTGCATTTCTTGTTGTTTGTTTGTTTTTTTTTTTAAACAAGCCAACTTTGTAAGAAAAAAAGGCAAAAAAACCCCCCAAAAAAACCACAAAGGAGGTGTTTTGAAAAAGCCTTACATGAGAAGAAAGCCACTTAAAGATAAATTTATGAGAAGTCTGGATAAAAACTAAGATGTGTGCACAACAGGTGACCCTGCTTCCCGAAGTTGCAGAAAAGACACGGAATATTGTGATGCTCAGGATGACTAACCTATGCAAAATTGCCTCTCTCACTTTAAGCCAAGCTAGTGTCAATAAAAAATAACAGGTCATCAAAATTCCTTCCTGGGCTTAAGCACAGGATTCAAAATGAGATTAAAAAAAAAAAAAAAAAAAAAAGTCCCCCACTCCCCACAAATTAAACACTATTTTAAACATGTCTTAGAGCACTCAGTTTAAGGTTAACCAAGACATTTTCTAGGATATCAAGTCCATTTAAAGCCCTAGCCCTGCAACTGGATTTTTTGTACAGGCACATGCTCTGTCTGCATGGATTCAGTTGGGGGATTAGGTACCAAAACTCACAGTAGTAGCAGGTAAAGTCAGTGCTGGGAAGCAGAATTGTCAAGACTACTGGAAAAATGAACTTCTTTCAAACTCACCATCAGCATGCTATGGATTTGATTCCATACAGATTTATCCCATTTCTTTACAGTACCAAGGATTGGATTAGGGAAATTGGCTGAGTAACCTCTGCTATTCCATTGAGTGAAATAATGAAATAGAGTTCATAAGGTTAAAACAGTAACAACACCAAGCTCTTCCCCCCATCATTAAAATAGTTAAACTTTTGCTTTTACAATATTTTTCTTAAAAAAAAAAGTCATCAGCACTTAGAAGTTGTAACAGGAGCAGATTCAAGACCAGCTTAGTAAGACAAAGTACAGTCATGTTACAGAAAGTCATGAGGTATAATAAAACCATCCTCTCAAGCTGGGCCACAGAACTTGTCTGTTCTAATCCTTTAAACCCACAAGCTCTTAAAAAAGTGTTTGTAGTAAGATTTTCTTTCTGTACATTGAAAAACCAGCATATTCCTGTAATTTATTAATGACAGCATTTAGTAGAGTTGAAAAGCTTTTTTTTTGTCCCTCCTGCTTGGATAAAACAGCTCTTCAGTGATTTACTAGCTGTGGATTGATATGAACCTGAAAAGTTATCTCATTTCCCTCCTTTTTTTTTGTCACATTTAAACAAATCCTAGTATCTCATACAAACAATATTCACAGCAACTTATGATATTCCAAGAGATGACTTTAGCCCTGTTTCTTTAAATAAAAGCCCCTAACACACAGCACTACTTTAATCAAACACAATTAGTACAAAATAAGGCATCGCTTTAAAAGTCAGCACCAAGAGATGGCCGGAGAGGAGGGACCTGTTTGCTGAGGTCCAGCTGCCCTGCTGGGGGGTGGAAAGCATTTGCTGCCCTCACAAGGAAAGTGCAATTCTTTGGGAGGTGTGTTGTTCCCCAAGAGAAGTACAAGCCTTAACACTGATGGTTGGAGGTGTGTGCGTTCAGAGAGGAGGAGAAACAATCCCAGGCTCAGGGCTCTGCCACAACTCACAGCTCAGCTGGAAAGATGCAGCACCCAGCACCTTCCTCCCCCTTTTTTCCAGATCTGAATACTGCTAAAACACTAGTATTTCTGATTTTGCAAACAAAAAGAAAAGTCATGGAATAAATATTGTCGCCAGAGTAGCACTGGAACTGTCACAGAGCTGAATTTTCATTAGTCCCTTATGGTTGTGCTGAATGGAACGAAACCTCTGAACAAAACCCAAAGTTTTTAGAAAACAGATGTAACATTTCATGGCAAGAATTAAAACCTGACAGTTGGATTGCCCCCTTTGCAGGGGTATAGATCCCCTCTGTGTGCAGGGCTCACAATGCCTGTGCACTGCTGAGGGGTCCCTGGAGCTGTGGGACTTCATGGGACACTGACTTGTGAGGAGGAGGGAAAGTTCCTCTGCTCAGGGTCACTGAGTGGGGTGTAAACGCCCCAGAATTCAGCACAGATGGTTCTGTGGATGGAAGTGGGAAGAGAATTGGGCCCTGACTAGCAAAGGGCTACCTGATCTTTCACTTGATTGTTACACAGTGTTTGAAAAAAAAACCTGATTTGTTCAGACTGTATATATATTTTTATATATTCCTATTTATATATATAATCTTTATAAACACACAATGAAAGAAAGCCAAGGTCTCAGACTGGCAAGGAGAGCAGCTCTTTTTCTTTTTTTTTTCTTTTCTCTTTTTATTTAATATTTATTCAAACTTCCCTGTTTTGCAGCTTTGCCTTTATTGAGTATTATTACCAAGGCAAGCAATATTGTTATAGCACCAGAACTATATGAAGCTGAGTTTAATCTACAAAGTTGATTGGTGAAAGTCCAGCCCTCAGGTAAATGTGTTTGGTCAGAAGCAGCATAGGCAAATATTTCCTCTACCCTCTCCTTCCAGACAGTACATGGCACAATGCTGTTTGCTTCAGAGCTGTGAAGCTGCCCCCTCCCCAGTCCCTTTGACTTCTAGTAATGCTGATTATTTTGAATATCTTGAGGATCTTAGGTATGAGAGCTTACAGCAAATAAACAGAAGGAAACAAAGGAATAGTGCAGTTCTCATCATTGTCAAAAGAAAAACAATACAAAGGTCACTTGGGTTGCCTGCACCCAGGTTCAAGATTGACTCCAAGTGTCTTGTTCTTGCAGCTCTAATACTGAGATCCCAGCCCAGGAACGTGCTCTTTTCACGAGTCTGTGATCAGGGTTCTTGCCAAGTGGGAGAACATTAGCGGAAAAAACTCCTTCTGTCTGAGGAAGATCACAACGTTGACTCGAGGGATGAGTCCAGGATGTCATCATGATGGCTGTTGCTGTTGGAGTCACTGTCATAGCTCTGGGGACTGGAGTAGTTGGCTGCTTCTTGCAGTCTCATTAGCATGTTCATCTGCAAAGGCACAGGGGGTCACATTATTTGTATTCTGAGGTAGAAATGATATCAAGTCCACAGGAAAACTACAGTGGTATTTGATTTGCCAGTGGGTAAGAAAACACAGGAAGAAATAAGCTGGGTAATCAATACAGAGACTCACAAAAGATATTAGATCATAGCAGCAGCCCAGTTACTGATGAAACATATGCCTTTCCAGCAAAGGTGAAGAGAAGGCTGAAGGGATTAGTCTACAGCTGTAGAATCTACAGATTCTCTTTCCCATGGAAATAGCAGCAGATCAGTCAAGAGGCCAATCTGAATGTCCCAATACCTAGCTTGGTATTTGTCTATGTGTCTATGAACTGGTAAAAACTGCAACACACATTCTGTACCTTCAACTGTCCAGAAAAACCTACACCTGAACAGAACAGCTCCAGGGCACTCAGTCTGCACAGCACCTTCATTTTCCTGCAGAACTCACGGGCTTTCTGCACAACCACATGGGCCAAGCTGCCCTGATGGCTTCCTCAGCAGCATCATCATCTCACTCTAAAACCCTTAATGACTCTTCAGCTGGGCTTTTTGCCCCCTAAAGCTCAGTGGGTCTCTGGAGGCAGCTGGAATGCCCTCAGCAATGCCAGGAATTCCAAGGAGTGCAGGACTAACACTTGTTTGGATGGGCTGGGAGTGGGATGTGTGTGAATGGCTGTTTTATGTGATTCTGCCAAGACTTCTACATGGGGAAGAAGCCTTGTGTTGGAGGGAACACGAGGTTCTGAGAACCCAGGTAGGAACTTAGGGAATATTTTAGGTGCTCCTTGTGCTGGGCATGGCTGGGGCACCTCCAGTGCTGGGCACCTTGCCCTGAGCAAAACCAACAGCCTTGTTTTCATCCTCTCCCTCCAGAAGACACTGCAAGCACTGTTTTATTCCTGTTTCTAATCCCCAGGAAGGAGGCAAACAGAACAGTTCTGCCGTTTCAGTAGCGAGGGCTTACCAGAGGATCTCCTTCAGCATCACTCACGGGCACCTGTTTGCTGGTGGAGCCCTCCCGGGACACAGAGTAGCCATCGAATCCCACGTCCTCAGGCCGCAGCTGCAGCAGGGGAGGCCACTCATGGTGCTGTGGGGTGGCTGCCCAGGGATAGGTGTCCATCACCCACTTGGCGGGATCCTCCCAGGGTGCTCTCCTGCCATACAGCTGAAAGAGAACAAACCCACGGAGAACATTCCCATCAGCCAACCCTTTCACTCAGTGCCTGCCTCGCTGACATGACCATGCCATGGCTCCTGGAGTGCAGGACACTCACAAATAGGGCTCAGTGGGACATTGTCCTTATCCTGAAGGCATCCAGAGCTATTTGGTTTGAAAGTGTTTGACCCCCTTCTCTTTGACTGCAGTGCCCTTGCCTGGCACCAGCTGAAGGAAGGGAGGCCTGAAAAATAACCTCACCTAATAAAGTCAACCTAAATAACACCAGATTAGCTCAGTTGGTTAAAACTTGGTTGTAATAATGCCAAGGTCATGGGTTCAATCCCCTATGTAGGCCACTGACTTGAGAGTTGGACTCGATGATCCTTGTGTGTCCCTTCCAACTCAGAACAGTCTGAGATTCTGTGATATATAAGATGCCATCAGTGCAGACCCCCGATCATGGCAGCCACCTTATCTCTGTTCACTGCCACTGAAACCACCATCCATGGAATGTGCAGGAGCACACACGAGATCTGGCATCAGGCAGCAACGATGGATGTCAAGGCATAAGGGTTTCCAGTCAGAATTTCTTCCTGTTTGACCAAGAAAAAGCACTAGCAACATCTGTCTATGGTCATGTTCCTAATTAAGAAAGCTTTGTTTCCAAACCTTTTGTATTGAGCTGTGTTACTGAATCCCAGTGTATTCCCTTTGTTATATTCAGTTTGCCTTCATTAGTCAATACACTCATTTTAATGTCTCGTGACTTTCAAAAGCATAAATACAACTTGAAGTGACTTGAAAATGTTTTATTTCTACTTGATAAATTTCACCATTGGCAACTGATGTTTGTCACTGACATTTTGACCCTGGAATTCAGAACAATTCTCCCTTTCCTTCCTCCCCTGGCACAGGGTCTAGCAAAGGAATTCACCACTCTCTGATGAATCTAAGACTGTCTCACTTTGCTCATCACTATTTCTTCTTGGTATTTTTGGTGGGTTTATATTTTGCATGCACAAAGCATTAAATTGCTCTCCATACCAACATCTGCTGTACTGCAAAGCAGGAGGGAGCAGTCCCAGGCCCAGCAGAGGAGCCAGCAGATGGTGCCAGGCAATCTGGAACACAGTCTCTTCCACAGCAACACAAACTCCTCATCCTCCAGCTGTACTATATCATTTTCCCAGCATAATGTCTTCCAGATGTAGTAAACCAGATTTCCTATTTTAATCTTGTTCTCAAATTTACAGCAATACAAGTAATTTGTTTAGTGGGGAGGATTTTATATTTTTCACCCTCAAAGGTCTGTGTGGATCATAGCTCATTTCTGACAAGTAGCTGAGAAGTAAAATGACCATTTTAATGCATGAAATCATCACACATCTTCAGCAGATGAGAGACTGAATGACTCCCTAATCCCTTTCATGGCAACCAGGTCTGTCCATCCCTCTCACTGCCACGTTTTCCAGGGAGCAATCCATGGGACAAGGATGGACCAGGTTGCTTGACAAGTGATTTTTCCAAGAAAAATCACTGGAGTGTGAGTGAGGGTGGCAGGAAGCCATAGGGACTCTGGGTCCTCCTTTTGCTGGTGCTGCATTTGGCATCAATGCACCAAGCAGGAAGAGCTCAGCTTTTGTAACACCTTCAAATTTTCACATCCCTGTTTTGAAGAACAAAACAACTGAGCTCCGATGGGTGCAATTACTGTAAGGATCCATTTGGCTGGCTTGCATTTGACCCAAAATAATTATCTAAATGAGGAACAGAAATATCAAAACAGCTCAGTGCAGCTCCACAGAGGTCAGGGTGAAATTACAGTCCACCTTTCCTTTCTGGCAGGCAATTTCAGGAGAGAAGTGTTCTCAAAGGAGCATTTGGGGTGTGGGGAACAGAAAACAGCCCCAGATGAAACCCACATTTCTAGTATTAGCTTGTTCATTAGCACCACTCTGGCTACTCTTCAAGTATTAAAGTGCTTTCTTATCCATCAACTAAACAAAAGGGAAATTATTTAACTGGAGATGTGTTGGTGCAATTTGGGGAAATGGCACTGAAGTGCATAAAGGATCTAAAGCACAAAGTGAGAAAGTGAAATCCTTACACTTGGAACACAAGCCATCCAAATAACCTGAGGAGAGATGCAGACATTGGGCAAAACAAGCAAGCAGAAAGGTGTTTTTACCAATTGTTCTCCCTCTCCATTTCCATCCCTGAATTCTCAGTGCTTTCCACACCTACTGATGAGTGATATGAGAGCTTCATACACAGTACAAGGAGCCCATGCATTGCTGTGAGGATCAGTTTTCTCTTTTTCTAGAGGAAGCCAAGTCACCTGCTCTCCTTTCTCTTGTTTTAGGTTGAAAGGATTACCGACTCCCATTACCTTCTCTTTTGGAAGTTTTACGTAAAACAGTTCTCCTGTCCTATTTGTAGCAGAGTTCCCAGGTGTGGTTTGTGCTCTGGGACCTCTCACTTTCCTCAGGTCTAAAGACTCTACCGCAACTGTGCCCCCAAAAATGAGATCTCCAGGCACTGACAAACTGCAAATGGCAATCACAGTCTGCTCAAATTTGAACCAAAACTTGAAGAATTTGTATACTTCATAGATTTGTGAGAGGCCATTAGTAAAAGCTGTTTCCTATGGCAGGGTTGTCCCTCCTTTCTTTTTTACTACTTCTTCAAGGCTGGTGCATCTCCCTGAATTCCACACTCTTTGCCATGCAGGCAAGAGCTTAACCCCTAATAAAGGGTATTGCACAGCAAAAACATTAACCCACAAGCAAATCAAACCAAACTCCTAGTATTTCAAATCTTTCACACATTTTTTACCTATTTTAGTGGCAAGGCATCGTGACAGACACTACAACAGTGAGTCCTGAGCAGTTGTGGAATGGAGGGAATGGCTTGAAGGAATCACACAACACAACTGCTCACACATGGGAGTTATTGCATGTTTCAAAGAGACTTCAGACACAGAGATGTGTGGTGGAGAACCTATTGCTTCTGTAAGTAAAATTTAATAATTGCCAATTATTCTTACTAACAACAAACAATGCTTTGCTTATAGTTTGAGTTTCTCTAGTCCAAACTTGTCAAACATCCACTAGACTTTTTTTATCCCCTGCAAGGCTAAAGCAAAAGAGTAGATCAAGTAATAATGCTGAATAATCTGAATAGTTTGAGCTTCTCATCTCTCTCATTGAATAATGCTTCCTGTATCTCATGACAGCTACTGCTCTTTTTTTGAACCTGTTTGGTTTTCTCTTTCTCAAGAGCCTTTTTACATGTAGAAGTACTATCTTTCTCCTACTGCTATCAGATGGAATTACAGTTTATGCCCTCAAAATGGCATTGCCATCTTAACCAAAACACAAGCTCCCAATGCACTGCCATAATTTCCTATTCTCCATCCACCTTAAGCCCTTCTCCAATCTTCTGGACTCTCATTGTGATGCACCTTTTAATTTCTCTGTGTGTGATCTCATGTTTAGCTTTCCTGAGTGCAATGCCCAGGACTTACAGCTATTTGATTCAATCAGGTGCTGCTGAACTTAATCTGTGAGCAGAGAACTGAAGAATAAAAATTCCCTTTTTTCCCCCTACTTGCATGGCAAGTCCACAGCAATCCTCTGCTGAACCCTCCCCTCCTGATTCCAACAAGCTTTATGGTCACACAGACACCAAGAACTGCATGGCAGTGCTTAAAACTATTTAAACTGCTGGAGTATGAATCAGTTCCTAAGTACAGGCAATCAGTGATGATTTCACAACAGCCTCTGAATGAATTGTGACGGAATCTACTAAAAAAAATCATCCTGTACACAGAGGATGTCACTGATCCTGATCCTGTCACTCAAGAATAAGTTTCTCTCCATACACAGCTCTGTTCCTATGTTGAAAGATTGGACTTACAAAGGAAAATCCTGAGTAATGAAGTTAATGACCACAAGCACATTTTTCAGATGCACAGTGCAATTTTGAGGTGTGCTTCTGGAACACAGCATTGAAAGACATTTGTGTGTCTAAGTCCCCCACTGAAAACAGCAGTAGCTTGGCATCTCATCACTTCTTCCACTCTCTGTTTCAAAAGTGTTTGAAGGGACCAATTCTGCCTGAAAGTATTGACAATTTTGTTACATTTTCACAGACGTGCAGGTATTCAATGTGCAAAGCTGTACCTACAGAACATGTTGCTGCTATTGAGTTGGTCCCTTTTTAACAGATACCATTCTAGACCTGTGATTTTTCACTTTTGCCTGCTCACCTGTAGCCCTTCCCGAACAGCCTCCAGGAGATATGGAATGATGGAGTAGTTCCACAAGTCAGTAAACCAAACTCGAGAACCATCCACATCTATTGGACAGGAGAGGAAGAGCCGTGGACCTGGAGAGGCAAATCATCACAATGCAATCATGATAAGCAATAAAAATAAGATCTATAACATCTAAAAGTAGGGGTTTGAAGGCTCTTTTTAATCTGATACAGCACAAGGAAGTGCACAAAGATGCACCTGATATACCAGGAAATAAAATACAGGTGTTTACATATGCTTAGGCATGTGGGCAGAGCACTCACCAATAGTAACATCAGAGGAGCTGTGAGCCTCCAAGAACTTGTTCAGATGCTGCCAGACCTTGGGAATCCAATCAATAATTTTGACCAGCTCTGCATTCCTCATCCTGCCACTGATCTCTGTTTCAATGAGTTTTCTTCTCAAGAAGCGGCCGAGAAAGCCTTTGACTGGCTCGGTGTGGTTTGCACAGAGCACCCACCTGAGGCAAACAGCAGAAATGGCCATTATTCCTCTTTCATGCTACTGAGTGGAATTATTCTTGACTAAATTTCTCTTCTGGTTTCCAGGTGATTATCAGGATCTAAATGGGTTATTCCAGCCATGTGTGTGTTTTTCAAGCAGAAGTTATTTTGGGGTAGTTCACTAGATGAACCTATTTTTATTTTGCATTGTGTTGATTTCTCACTTATCTGCTTTGTCTAAACATTGTCTTACTGAAAACTCGGTAGAAGATCAAATATTTTAACAATCCTCTGAAAAGTAAAGCTTTTATGAACACAGTTACTTTACTGACAGCACATGTTAGGGCAGCAGCTGGGAGCAGTTTGCTATTTCAGCTGATAAGAACAACTTCAGGTGACTCAGCAGCCATTACTCCTTTGCCAGTCCACAAACATAAATGAGAAACGTGAATAAACAGTACCTGAAATTATGGTGAAGTTGAAGATTAGGTGTTGAGGAGGTGGCTTGGTTCATTGTGCCGATAATGTATGGACTATTGGGGAAAAAAAAATCCAGCAAAAAAAATTAAATTGTGAAAAACAAGATTTTGGTGAAACCTCAAAATCATCAAAGGTTATTCAAACCTCTTTTGCCAAAGAAGGTTTTGTAGTTACTCATAACCAAATTTTCTACTGAGATTCTGACTTCTGAGAACATCAATTCTGAAAGCAAACCACAAATCTCAAAACAGCACCTTTCACTCAAAATGGGGCCTTACTATCAAAGATTCATGGCATGAAGCAAATTACTCAAACCCTCTACTACTTTTTTACTACAGAGAAATGTTTTATTACAGAGAAATTGATTATTTTATGAAGGCAAAAGACCCCTTTGAAGCACTGTCCACAATATGGACAGTCTGCCCATCTCAGTCTACATTATTAAATTAATCTAGAATTTGGTTTTGTCGTCACACTTTTCAGCAGCAGCGCAGTATTAACATTTTCAATGTGTTCTGATATTATTTCTTTACCATTTGTGGTACTTGCAGTTTAGAAGCCCATTAAAGATCTCTCCCAGGGAGCTAACATGGTGCAAATTATCCAGAATGATCACAAGAGGCATATCCACAGCGTTGTTCTCACTGTTACACTGGTCTGCCAGGTTGGACAGGTATTGGCGGAGCTCCTGCAAGGCAGAAATAAAGAAAATTTTTTTAAAAAAAATTTCTTTATAGTCCTTAAAAATCCAATTAAGATAAATAAGCTTGGTAAAAAAAGCCCCAAAGCAAAAGGCTCTGACATGCTACAAATCAGATAATTTTCCATGAGAAAACACAAGATATGGTTTTCCTTCTCCTGCATGACATAAGGGCTTAAAGGGGGTTAAGATTTCATCATTTGATTTTTTTGATTCATGCTGTCTTAATCTCAGACCTAAGAGGTCTGAAATACATTCTTTCTTTTCAGGACCTTCTCAACTCTCTCTATACCAAACCAAACTCTGCATTCCAGCTAGTTTTGTTGCATAATCTTGCAACTGTGTTTCTATTGAGACAAAGCCCACAAAATTAACATGAAAGTATCTCTCCTCAGAGGCCAAACTCGGATGCCTTCAGCAAAGCCGTGAAAGAGGATGAGCTTTTGGGGCTGCTCATGGGTGGCTGGGTGTGGTTGAAATACTCTCAGCAGCTTTAAAACACGTCTCAAATGACACCAGTGGCTCACAACCACCATTACAACCATCCCTTCCCTCCAGAGGAAAACATGCCTGAGGCCATCAAATGCACAGTTGTTGTTTTTTGGGTTTTTTACTCTAATCTAGATGATCACTGGAAGTACATTCAGCAAAACCAGCAGCACATGAAAAACAGGGACATGCCTTACCAGCAAGGAATGTGCCTGGGCAACAGCCCCTCCAATCCTAGCACATGATTACAGCTGCTGATCCTGCAGCTGCAGAAGCTCCTGACAGCCCAGAGATGCACTGGAGGGCTTTGGGAAAAATGCCTACATGCAATAGGGATTGCTTAGGTCTCTGGGAACTCTGTTCAACTTCCTGGGCAATCCTCAGGTTCCTAACCACTGAAAAATTCTGACAACTTTAAGTGTAAGCACACAGCTGGAAGCCTGCTATTCCAGGCCCACCAGCAGGTGAATCTGCACTTTTGAAAACCTTAAATATTATTTCCTTCAGGATCAACAGAATTGTTTAAAAAGAAGGGTAATCTCAAAATGAGTTTTTGACGGGTTGAAGAGGGAGGAGTCTCTCATTTTGGATATACAGTGGAATGACAGTGCAAGGCTGAGTTCTGTGTCCTCACCTTACTGGATTTATGGTCCACATTGAAGGTTGCAATGATGCCATCAGCCAGCTCCCTGCCCTCCCTGAGCACCATGTACTCGGACAGACGGTTTGCCAGGTACGTTTTCCCAGTGCCACTGGGGCCAGACAAGATAATCCTCCTGTGTTCCATCAGCAGAGACACATAACGCTGCAGAATGGGCTTGGGGATCAGTGACTCAAACACCAGGCCATCCAGGCTGTTCTCACAGATACCTGCAACAGGAGGCATTCCCAACTGTTATCCAAATTACTCACATTTTTTCCCTCTGTTTATACTAAGTAGTTGTAATGCTGCAAAGCAGCCCTGTTAGTGGAGCCTGAACAAATCCAGACTTTGTGCAAGTACCTGAGCCAAACAGCAGGAGGAGAAACCCCCTAAATACCACTCATGAACAGCAGATGTAGAACTGACCTAATCAAGCTGTTCAGAGGCTGAGAGAGGAACACAAAAAAAGCTGTAAAACAAGTGCAGAAGTGACTGTGGGCTGAGCCTGGGTCCTCCCCCAGCTTTTTCAAGTACTCAGCTGCATCCCTAAGGCCCTTTGAAAGCTGCCACTCTAAATGATTCCAGGCCACACTTCTCATACCCACACCATCCACTTTACAGCATTTCATTCATCCAGAATGTACCTGTTTACTTTTGGATCACTAGACTAAAAAACCCCCCAGCTATCATCAGCTCTCCTTACTTTCCCAAATGCTTGTAATTAAACTCCTTCCCTGTATGCTGATAGTTATCTCTTCTAACAGAAAACTCCTACTGATAAGCATTTATGCCAAGTCAGCAGTCACTTCAGGCAGAATTGGCTCAGGGAAAATACACATTGCTTCAAAATAAACAGGAGGAAGGGAAGTTGGCAGAACACCCAGAGAAATGTTTGCACCTCAGTGCTTACTTGGAATATTAAATATTTATATAGGCAGCTTTATATCTCCAAGGTGCTTTTCCATAAAGGTGATTTTCCATAAATTGATTAAACACATTTCTATTTTATTTAAAACTGTTATCACATATAAACCTCCAAGGCATAAGTCAAGCCAGTGCAAGTTAAGTATAAACTCAAATTACAGCTCAGAGACTCAGCTAGTCCTTAAGCAATATTTCACTGAGGATTTATGATTGGACAATGTATTTTATGTAAGCAGAATATCCCGGGTTCATGTCAAGCTTCAGTAAATTGAGATATTTCAGAGGTTATATTGTCTTTCTGCCCATTGATTTACTAACCAAGGGAACTGGTTTTTTAAACTAATATTCAAAAATCAAACTGTTTTCAGTCAAATGCCACAGTCCAATTTCAAAGCTGATCTGCAGAACATTTGGCAAAGTTCTCAAATATAATCTGTATGCAGATCTGTGCTGGAGATTCACTGGGGTCACTTTGAGCAAACTGATATATGTTCAAAATATTTTGCTTTAAACCTAGTTTCACAGTATAGACTTCATATCGAAAAGGTTCCCTGAGAAAACAAATGAGAAATACAAATATTGAATTTTTATTAGTATTAGAGAATGAAACTGATAGGAATCCTGAGACAATACATTTTGGAAAATCCAGATTTTAAGGCGTCCCATAAAATTTGAGACCTCTCCTCCTGGAACCTAAGGAGAGGTTCTTCAGTGAGACTCATCACACATGTAAATCAAGTGGGTTGTTTCACTCTGCATGAAGGAAATAACAACAACAGGTATTACAAAGAGGCAATTAAATTTTGAGCCTTGATTCATTTGGAAAGTACTTTGCTGCTCAAACAGCTCCACTACATCCCTTGTAGTGTGAGATCTTCCCCAGGACAACTCCAGGCATCAAATCTGTTGAGTAGCTGCTGTGTGTGTCATTATTCCTACTGTTACAAGTTGAAAACTTGCTGGAACGACAGACTTGGAAAACTCTAAGTGCTGTCTTTATCAAAAGAAAATAAAAAGAAGTAAATAAAAGGCAGGAACAGGAAATAGCAGCAAAACAGGAAGCTCAACGTGAGCCAACAGTGTGCCCAGGTGGCCAAGAAGGCCAATGTGATCCTGGCCTGAATCAAAACTAGCATGGCCAGCAGGCCCAGGGCAGTGACCCTTCCCCTGTACTCTGTGTTGGGGAGGCCACACCTTGAGTGTTGTGTTCAGTTCTGGGCCCCTCAGTTCAGGAAAGAGATTGAGGGGCTGGAGC